>OX375872.1:152634596-152840071 GCA_947359465.1 Metellina segmentata | reverse complement strand
AATACAGAAGAACGTTGAATGGCCTATTATTGACCAGTAATTTCTTTAACATTGAAAAACTGCATCAGCCATAGTCATATAATGTGCTGTATCGGATAGCAGAAGCGCAAAATCCTTTCGCTCAACATTCAGAGATTTTAAAACACCATCTATCAGACGAACAACATATTGATGATCGACACTCACCTCGCAAACTCTGCAGTCGATTACGCAAGTTTCCTCTGGGTTATCAAGAGTTCCACCAATGTGCTAAAAGTACTTCTTGCCATTAATTTCACTTTTGTCTCTTAGGACGAACACCTTCTTTCCATGAACTTCTTGTATGATCCGCAATACTTCGGCGTTCGCAAGATCATACACGTGATCGAAGGGTTGATTCAAAGGGTAAAAAATGAAATACTAATTTTATATTAATTAATTTCAAGCTAAATTTTAAAAAGTTGCACGTGGTTGCATTTATACAAAAAGTTGCATTTATGCAGAAAGTTGTATTTATGTTGCGGTTATAACTCACTTGCAATACACCCCATGTAGGAGAAATTTTGGTTTTAGTACGTAACATGCAGCGTAGAACGTGTGAAAAAAAGTTGCATTTGTTGCAAAAAGTTTCCCGAATGATAGCCTAAGGATATGAGCAATGGAATCTTTCCAAAGGATTATATTCTAAACAAATGAACAATGGAATATTTTCAAAAGATTCTATTGTAAGAAAATGAGCAATGAAATCTTTTCAAAAGCATTTATTTTTGGGAATTGAGCAATGAAATGTTTCCAAATTACTCTATTATTTGGCAATGAGCAATGAAATCTTTTCAAAGGGTTCTATTCTAAAGAAAGTAGCAATGAAATCTTTTCAAAGGGTTCTATTCTAAAGAAAGTAGCAATGAACTCTTTTCAGAAAATGTTATTCTAAGGATTCTGATCTAAGGAAATAAGCAATGAAATCTTTTCAAAGAGTTTTTTTTTAAGGAAATGAGCAATATATTTCCAAAGGATACTATTCCAAGGAAAGGAGCTTTTGAATCTTTGAAAGAAATTTATTCTAGTGTAAGGAATAAGAGAGTCTTTCCAAAGAGCTCTTTTCTAAGGAAATGAGCAACAGAATCTTTCACCATAGAATATTATTCTGAGGTATGGAAAAATAGAATATTTCTAAAGAAAAGAACAGAATTAATAGGTCCATGTTTTTCTTTTTATTCTATTCAACCTATTCTAAAATTTATCCTATTTCAACCAAAAGACGCAGACAATTAGTCCATTGTGGGGTAAAAGCAGCTCTACACTAATCGGAAATCTCACGCCACTAAAAGGGTTAATATATAAAACTATGCCATCGTTATTTGACCGTGGTGATAACGAAATAACGATGTGACGCCATTGGATCTTCGGGATTGATCCCTGACTCCATCGCCGAAAGACCTTTGTGTGGTGATACAGTGCGACGTTAACTCAATTACCAACTACCTGGAATTTGGTAATTTTGATAATTTTTAATTAACGTCGTACTAGAGCTACACAACGGCTATTTACGAAGATCCGGGATCAATCTCCTGAGGGAAAGCATCACGTAATTTTAACCAAAGTCAGATGACGAACCAACTACCTGGAAGACGGATAAGGAGGTAGTTAATTAACGCCACCCTGGAACAGCACAATAAGGTATTGACGACGGCCCAGGATCAGTTACGAGCACCAACGGCTCGTAATTTCAAACTAGAGTCAGATGACGACGACAACACTTGACCTGGCACCTCAATCTCCAAATTTCCACAGCACCACCGTGAGGACATTAGAGGTTACGACAGAACCTGCGCCCGTGTACGTGGACCGAACTCGCAACCCTCTGGTTCGAATCCGTTGCCCTTCCGTGCCCGCGGTGGTCCTGTTGGAAGGGTAACAGATTAGCAACCGTAGGGTTGCGAGATAAAATCCAACCAAACAGTGTAGTTTGCAAAGGAGGCAGGTGCACTTTAAATCTGCCGTGGCCTCAAACGTCCTCACATTGCGTGATGTGGAAGTGTGAAGAGTGGGGTGCCAGATCGGAAGTTTCTTCGTCATCTGACCGTGGTTAAAAATTACGTGGTGTCGTCCTTGAATCCCTTGGGGGATCGATCCCGGAACATCGTCAATAGACCATTATGTTGCTTCAGGACGTCATTTATTAATATATCTACCTACCGTTTCTCTACCTACTGAGTATATACCCTACAATATTGGACCGGACGCCAGAGAATTTGCATAAAATCCGACTACTTGTTTGGGGGTGTTTTTCATAGTATGGCCTGGGACCTTTGCATGTTGTTCCTGGTAAATTTAACACCGACGCCTACATAACATTAATGACAATCAGGTTCTTCCTACGCTCTGGCAATTTTATGGAATAGACTAATGTTACTTTCAGGACGACAACGCTCCATGTCTGGTTGCAGCCTCTGTCAAGCAGTGGTATCAAGATATGGATGTAAAACGTCTTCTCTGGCCTTCTCAGAGTCAATATCTAAACCCAATAGAGCATTTGTGAGACGAGTTAGAGAGACGCTTACTGTCCAGGAAACCACGTCCGAAATCTACAGCTGAGCTTGAGACATTCTTGCTGCAGGAATGGACACAAATACCCATAGCTGTGTATCAAAAGTCTTTTAAAAGTCTTGGTGAACAGGGTTATCGAGCCACAGGAATCATACGAGAAAATTGGATAAACTATGAGTGTCTTTTAGAAGAATCCAAGTCTACGTGGAAGAAAGAAAGAGGCACGTCTGATTTTGCATTTGACAAGAAATACGTGATTTCCCTGGTGCGATGGAATGACAATAGTACTGTCACTGTTGCTACACCATTTTAGAACACATTCTTTAATGTGAAGAGGCGAGTAAAAGGACACAAAGATAAAGTTAACGTGACGATGCCTAATTTGATAAATTATTGCAATAATCATATTGGTGGTGTGCATCTCCACGACTGGTTGACTGGACTATATGCAATTAAAATTCTAGGGAAAAAGTTTACTGGCCACTCTTCATTCTTACACTGGACATGGCAGTGGTAATTGCATGGATAATCCACAAAGCTGTCAACAAAAGTGATGCCCTAAACTTGAAGGAGTTTCGAAGAGCTATTACAACAGTTTATCTCAAGACTCTGATCAGAACAAGATGTAGACCCAGGATCTCTTCTGTGCCTTCTAGTGCACAAGAAGACATCTGTAAAAATGGTGTTGGCCATTTTCTACTAAAGAGGGTAAAACAGCGTCGTTGTCATAGACTGGGCTGCAAAGGAAAACCCGAAACATACTGTCGGAAGTTCAATGAAACACTTTGCCAGGCTTGCTTTGGGTCTTTCCACGAAGATTCAGTCAGATGTTAAGGCAACACTTAAGATGGCACCCCACTCTCCAAACTTCCGCACCACACCGACGTGAGGACATTTAACGTACATCAGCCCCCTTTGCACACAACGGTCTTTTGTTTGGATTTGAACTCGTATCCCTCCAGTTTCCAACCAACCAGTCCAACTAGCCCCCCCCCCCACACACACAGAAGTAGCTAGCCGGGTGAGTATCCCAAATAACTTAATTTACTTGAAAAACTAATAATGGCGTTTAATGGTCCCTACTCCTGCAAACTCTGCAACAAACAGCAAATGTTCAATATTGCATAATCACCTAATGGGACATCTGCTTGCCTCACACGCCATTTTATTAACATTTTGAGTCGGCTTGTTTGACACATTGACGCAAACTTGGCTACCTCACAATGGCGTGGAAGGTTGGAGAGTGGAAGGCCAACTCAGGTGTGATCTCGTTAATTGACAGTCTTTGAAAATGGCGTGATTTTATTCTCGGGTATTTTCTTTTGGGATTGATCCCGGACCATTGCCATTAGCCCGTTGTGTTGCTCCAGAGCGATGATAATTGAATATACCTACCTACCCACTACGCAGTTCCTGCAAAGGGGCCTTAAAGGCTTATCTCCATACCACGGCGATAAACCAAATGATCCTTTGGGAGTGAAATTTCCCTTACCCTTTACTAAATTTGTGTCGTGTTCTTGTGGCAGTATGGCCCCTTTGTGCCATTAAACCCAACCAACTCTCGAAGTAAGGAATTCTTAATTTAAAAAAAGTATTTCTTATCGAAAATACCATACACACATGTGTGTGAGTTGCTGCATAGAGGCCTACAAGGTTTATCTCCATACCACGGCGATTAACCAAATGCTCCTTTGGGAGTAAAATTTCCCTTACCTATTACTGAATTTGTGTGTCGTTTTCTTGTGGAAGCATAGGCGAATATGACTCCTTTGTGCCATAAAACCCAACCAACCGTCGAAGTAAGGAATTCTTAATTATAATAAAGAATTACTTATCGAAAATACCACACACACACATGTGAGTTGCTGCATAGGGGCCTAAAAGGCTTATCTCCATATATACCACGGCGATCAATCAAATACTCATTCGGAGTAAAATTTCCCTTACCCATTACTGAATTTGTGTGTCGTGTTCTTGTGGCAGCATGGCCAAATATAGCCCTCTGCGCCATAAAACTCAACCAACCCTCGAAGTAAGGATTTCTTAATTAAAAGAAGAGAATTACTTATCGAAAATACCCCACATGAGAGTTGGTACATATAGGGCTCAAATGGCTTATCTCCATACCACCGGGATCAACCAAATGTTCCTTTTCGAGAAAATATTACTCATTTGATATCAAATGCAGATTTATGATGTTTACCACACCAGAAAGAAAGTGTTGCTAGCGTTTGATAAAAAAAAGTCTAGATACGGTCAAAGCAGCACACGCCTCTCCCCAAGTTCTGAAGAGGATCCTTTTCCACGCTGACAGAAAAGCTAAAATATTGTCACTTTGTCAGGCAAAGAATAAGCACACGTACTTAGGGAATTAGGGCCTGATCTCTCTGTCGTCCTTCTTGTCACCCAAAGATGGATGGCTTCGAAAGATCATGCAAGTGAAAAATTGGCTGTTTCTTCTTCCCCTTTTATTCTACCGAATAATAGAAAACATTCACACGCGTTTTTTTAGTATATTTCCCTACGGCTCAACCAGGTCGGCAACTATGACTTTTCCGCTCAATCCCCTGAGAAATGACAGCCCGCGTTGAATATGCTGAGCTCGATTTCACCATTGGAAAAGAAAGAAATGGGATCGGGCGAGTGTGGTGCACTTGATGGAAATCTTGGCCTGTTCTGCAATCGCTTAAACCGGGAATAAATATGTGTTGAAAAGATTTTTACTAGCCTTCTCTTTGTACTCTAGATTGATGGTTGTATTCTGTGCAAGGCATGTGTGTGTGCAAAGAGACTGTAAAGACATTGCTTTGTGGTAGGTGGGTGGTTGAATTTACGTCATACTGGTTGGTTGGGGGTTTTATGGCGCAAGGGTTGGGAAATAAAAAACCTGTACGTACTGACTTCTTTAAGGAAGTGCAAAATAACATGAAAATAAAAATATTTCAGCACTAGTTTAAACAACGGTCCAAAGAGTCATTTTAGATAAAGGGCCCTAGTATCAGTTAGAATAGGAGGCCCTAGTACCATTTTAAATCACAGCTCCCAGTACCATTTTAAATAGAGGGCCCCAGTCCATTATAAATAACGGGCCCAAGTATCATTTTAAGTCACAGACCCCTGTTTAGATTACTACCTCTTGTATGAGTTTAGGTTATGGGCCCCACGGTCCTCAGTGCTAGTTTAGTTCACGGGACTCAGTATCAATTTAGATAATGGACCCCATTACCTGTTTAGATAACAGGCCCGAGGACCAACTTAGATAACGGGCCCCTGTATGAGTTAAGATAACGGTTTTCAGTACCAGTTTAGATCACGGGCCTCAGTACTAGTTTAGATAAGGGCCTCAATACAAATTTAGATCAAAAATCCCCTTTACCCCTGCGCAAGCCTCAAGAACTTGTTTTTATTTAGATAAACAAATAACCTCCAATAACAGTTTAGATAACGGGTTGCCACAAAAAACCAATTTAGATATTTAAAATATCCCCCTCTACCAGTTTAGATAATGTGTCCTATTACCAGTTTAGATAATACAAAAATCCCCAGTACACACGCACAACACCACCGGTTTACATAACGGGCTCCAGAACCAATTTTTATGATGCGATCCTGTGTTTGTAAAATGAACAAAACCCTGATATTCATACTTTTGAAGGGTAGCATGAAAATCGAATATTCGAGAAGGGGGTTCTGGAGCGGAATTCCTGGTTATCCTAGTTCTGTAGAGCCCTACCTGGGTTGCATGAAAATTCGCCTATGTCGCTACACTTAACCCTCCAAGTGGTTTCGACGCGATATCTCGTCCATCAAGGTCTGACCAATTTTGCTTATCACGAAATACCTCGCCATCAGGATATTGCCAATTTTTTATGACAACGGGATCAAGATATGCTCAGGTTTTTCTTCTACATAGAGATCTGGTGAGTACTGTTAGTGGCGAGTGACCTCATCGAGTAGACAACCACCAGGAGGGTTAATATTGATGGATTCTTTATTAATAAACAAAGAGGATCATGAACGCTAGTTTCTCAAAAACATTGTCTGCTGTTGATGCATTGTTATCAGCTCTGTTAACAGCTCCGTTCTATGACTCGAGCCAAAGTAAAAATAACTGCTTTCGCTCACAGAAACTAAAAGACAAAACTGCCCAGGTGTGTTTTACCTCAAGTGGCATTCAGATTTCGTTTATCTCTACAAGTTGTAATTAGTACTCAGGTGACATGAAAGCAACTTCCTGATAACAGGTAAGAGGAGACTTAACATGAAACCTTATGTAAGCTGCTACACCCTAATGATACATAAATAGAGGATGTGTTTCATTTGCTAAGGCTCCGAAAACGAAGAACATTTATTTTTGACGGGGGTTAAAATTAGAAGTCTGTTTACAGTCCGATCGACTGGAAACATCATTTACGTTTTTGTTGTGTTTGTATTGTTCCTCGGGAACCATCAGCTGTCATCGGAAAGCGATTCAAACGTGGTGAAAAAAAACTATCTATTTTCTTTCTGTACTGACATTCTGCAAATCATTTAACGTTTTTTGTTTTTACAGTTTGAATCAAGCTACAGTTGGCTGATGGCTATCATTACGAGAAATCGTCACCTTAAATGGCCAGATTCCTTGTTGGTCTGAAGTCAGTCTCATTTGCAAGTAATATATTTTCATAAGGTAAGTACAATCCTAATACCATCGCATGTTACAAAATTACGAAGAGTTACCCTAAGATATTTTCCTTGGGGATGGATCCCGGACCGTCTCCAATAGATCTTTGTGTTGCTTTAGTGCGACGTTAGTTAACAACCTGCCTAGTACCATCGCTTTTAATTTTCAGATAATCAGGATAGTCGTATTTTGTCGACATCCATTGCATTCAAGCCGACCAACCGGTATAGTGGTTAAGGAGTTAACCTCTAGATCGAAAGGTTCCTGGTTCGAATCCGGGTCCGGGCATGGATGTTTGTAAGCGTATGGTGTAGAGGCGGCTGGTGCATCTTAAATCTGTCGTGGCCGAAAGTCCTCACGTTGGGTTGGCGTGGAAGTTTGGAGAGTGGGGTGCCAGTTCAGGTGTTGCTTCGTCATCTGACCGTGGTTCAAAATTACGAGGTGTTGTCATCGGACCTTTCCCTTAAGAGATTGATCCCGGACCGTCGTCAATAGCCCGTTGTGTTGTTCAACAACTACGTTAACTAAAATTACCATTACCAAAAAAATTACCATTACCATTGCATTCAAATTTTAATTTAACCCTAGTGGTCGTTGTCTCGATGATGTATCTCGTCATTAGAAAAACTGACCAGACCTTGATGGAAGAAATACCTCGTTATTACAAGAAAACTGACCAGGTTTTGATCTCGTCATCATAAAAGAATCGTCAGTCTCTTTAGGATTAATATCATCACATACTCCCACGTCTAGTGCGTGAGACATCTTTGTGACGAGGTATCCTGTCGTAAAAAAAATTGATCAGATCTTGATGGACAAGATGTCTCGTCATTAGAAGAAAACTTGATCATATCTTGATGGATGAGATATCTCGTAATTAGAAGAAAACTGATCAGATCTTGATCTCGTCATCATAAAATCGGCATGTCTTTACGACTAACATCATTGCACACTCCCGTGCAAGGTATTCTTGATGACGAGATATCTCGTCACAAACAAAATCGGTCAGATCTCTATCGACGAGATATCTCATAGTTTCCACTTGAAGGGTTAAGGGGGTCCGGGACACATTGAAAAAAAAATTATATTTATTAATTTAGAATTTTTTTGTACTGATTATCCATTTAACTAATAAGCAAAATCACAACACAAAAATTTTCCAAAAGTTTTTAAAAAATTTTAAATTAAAATTTTTTGAAAAAAAGAGGGGTCATTTTAATTTGCTAAAACTCCAAATATTCTTGATCAATTTTCAAAATTCTTGCAGTAAATTATTCACAAATTTATAAACTTTAATTTTGATTCAGTAATTCAAAAAAAAAAAAAAAACTTAACAAAAGTGCAGTTCTTTATGGTGCCTTTCAATTTAAAATGGAAGATAATCTTTTAATGCTGAAACACAGGAATGCAACGTTTATTTTTTGATATATATAAATAAGAATGGAGTGTTTGTTTGTACATTCAATATTTTCGACCCATTTCAAGTTTTCTATCCGTTTTGGACCCTTCTGATGCCGAATCCGTCTTTTTCTCGTTTGGTGTCTGTCTGTATGTTGTGCCCTATACACGTCCACGCGGTTTAAGATATTTCATGAAAATTTGCATACAGTGAGTACTTATCTTCATTTAGTGAGTGGCATTGGTTGCGAAAGTCTGTCTGTCCGTCTTTCTGTTCTATGCTCGATTTTGTGTTAGTGTGTTTGTGTAAATATCACATGAATTGTATTCCAGATATTTGATTGCATTGTATTTTATTTTATACATTATCTATTAGTTTAGTGAATGCAATATTAAACATTTCTTTATTGTTATATTTAGTTGAGTTTCATGCTAAAACACCTGAGTAAGTATACTTAAATCAACCATAATTTGGTAGTTTGGGAAAAATTGGAACGTCTATTGAATATTACGATTACTTCGATTGCTTTACCAGTACTGCTGAAAAAGTAATTATTCTTCAAAAAATTATTTTTTTTATGGAATTTCATCTCTGATACTTCATTTATTTCGAGTCTTATTTTTATTCTTTGCGCAATGAAAACGATTTAAGAATATTTGGGACAGACGATATTTTTCAATGAAACGAGAATGAACAAGATCGCGCGAGCAGTGATATTTTTTCTGGTTCTTTCGCTCTGAATTAATTTCACATTTCTAAATTTTGTACACTTTTAGTTGTAAGTTGTGGCAACTGTGCGAGATCAAGAGATAAAATTGAATCACAAATTAATATCTTTAGAACAATTTTTTGCGATATCTTTTATTTTGTATTACTTCGCTGTTTCCTGTTTTAAATATTTATTATTTTAATAAATGTGTTTTCCTTCTCATCACACGCAACAGCAATACAAAGTATTAGACTTAAAAATGTTAGGTAAGTCAGTATAAATTTTCAGTAAATTTTAAGTGTAATACCATTATTGAAAGAATAATGCCGTTATTTAAAGAATAATGCCGTTATTTAAAGAATAATGCCGTTATTTATAGAATAATGCCGTTATTTAAAGAATAATGCCTTTATTGAAAGAATAATAATGTTTATTAATCCAAACTGGAACTTTTTCAAACATTAAAAAATTCGTTGTAATAATAACATTAGAAGATTGCAAAATTTCACAATGTCGCATACCGGAGGCAAGAGTGCCACAAGTAAAAAAATATTGTTTTGTTGACTATGAGTGCGAGAGCACTCGCCGTAAATCGTAATTTTAATTAATTGAGTTGAACATGAAAAGAACTTAAGAAAGGGAATTCCAAATCTTCCTATAAAAATCGTCTTTTATAGTAGTAACCTTAGTATCACCTTTCGTCATTTTGTAGCTTTGTCATACAGCAATTGTGCGATGTATGTGAAATGTATTACATGAATGGATATGCGTGTGTAGGATTTGTGTCCAAAGTAAGTTGTAGAAAATATAAAGATGGCGAAAGACGTTAAAATAAATTTTTATTCTACAGAAAACGTAAGTCATTATATATTTTGATTGTCTCTTCAATCTAGAGTAAACCAATTCAAACCGAGTAAGGTCGGGTATTTTGCTAGTATATATATATAATTGACATACCAACGACAAACACAGACGAGTCTGGAGACATCCAGGGCAGCGTGGGGATCCTTACTATCGCACGCCACACATGCCCACATCAGGGCGTTATGGTCTGGGGTGCCATCTCCTTTGATAGCCGGACACCTTTGGTAGTCATTTCTGGCACACTTACAGCACAGCGGTACGTAGACGACATTCTACGACCGGTTATGTTGCCGTACCTTTTGCGACATCCCGGACTTTTTATTGTTATAGTGTATAATGTAATGTATAATATTCTTTCGCGCAGGATTGATATATATATATATATTCATAAAAATATATTCACTATGTAATCACTTTATTACTTGAACAGACAAGTGCTATCATCACGAAGTGTAGAAAAGTTCATTGTTATGTGTGGGTGTTTAGATTGGTTGGTTGATTGGGGTTTATGGCGTAAGGGACATATTTGGTCATGCTGCGCCAGAAACAAGACATACAACATCAAGTAATAGAAATGCACACAATGAAAGTTTTTATTGACACAGAAGAGAGAAATACACCGGAGTAGGAATGCAGCTGGCAGGATTTGTTAGCGCAGTGGGCATATCCGCTGAGCCACTATGTCCCGTAGGATGTTTAGGACTGCTCTGAGGTCTTTATTGTAAGGGGTTCGTGAAGGATTGAATAATTTACAATGAACTCGTTAGGAGATAAAGAGATAGATTACAGGACCAGGGTATCTATGAAGAAATTCATTGGTAGAAAGTCGGTTTCTTTATGCAGAAGTAAAATGATCTTGCACCGGCGATTTGAAAGGAAGAGAGGGCCTCGGAAGCCTGGTTGGAAGAGCATCAGGAAGGTTGCCAGTTCGAATACAGCCAAAAGACTGTCGTGTACAAAGGGGCCTGGGTACGTTAAATCCGTCGTGGCCCCATATGTCCTCACGTAGGTGTGGTGTGGAAATTTAGATAATGGGGTGCCAGCTCAAGTATTGTCTCATCGTCTGACCATGTTTCAAAATTACGTGGTATAGACCTCGGTTCTTTCCCTTGTGGATTGATTACGGACCATCTACAATAGCCCGTTGTGTTGCACCAGAAATTGGAATACCTACCTACCAAATTCCCAAAACTAAAAATAAAAGGTGGTAATTACAGAGGTGTGAAAATTATTAGAATAATTGTGAAATTTTCAATAAATTCTTGTTATATTAAAGAAATAATACATTATTTTTAAAAATATTGATACATTAAATAGTTAGTGTGCATCCTCTTGTTTTTTAATAAAAATTCGATACGTCTTGGCATACTTTGTATGAGTTTTTGGCAATTAGATTGTATTTCGTTGTCATGGTGCCAAATTTGGATGAGTCTTTCTATCAGACCATTTTTGTTTGTGATGTTACAATTCTTTAAATTTTTCTTTACAATGGCCCAAAAATTCTCTATTGGGTTCATATCTGGACTGTTTTCTGGCCATAGAAGTGTTTTATATTTTTTTCATCCTAAAATTTGGTCACAGATTTTGGCTTTATGGCATGGAGCTCCATCATGCATGAATATGAAGTCTCCATTTGGAAACCAGTCTTTTAATTGTGGAATTAGTCTTTGTTCAAGCACTTTTTATACTGACACTGGTTCATCATGCCTTCTACAATGTATGAACGTCCAGTACCCTGATCAGACATTACGCTCCAAACCATTACTTTAGTAGGATGTTTAACCGTTTGTGTTATGCAATTTGGGGAAAATTCTTCATTGGTACTTCTCCTGAAATACTGACTGCTTTCTTCTGATATCGCAAACAGTGGTTCATCAGAAAAACATACCTAACAGATAAAAAATACTTTAAGGTATGTAATTTGTAGAGAAATATTCGTATAAAGAAATTTTTAATCAAATTTATAAACAGTTCTGTATCTTTAGTCAGTATGCAAAAAACATTATTTCAGGACAAGAAATGAACAACTTGAATTCAACTGATTAATAAAAGGAAAATTAATATTTCTCACATTGCTCAAGTCATTTCCGAATTGTTCTTGCACAACTTTTGCCCAAGCAAGTCTCTTCTTTGCCATAGCAGATGTGATTTTAGCTTTTTTTCGAGGACGACGAGCACCGAGTCCAGATGAGATGAGCTTTCTACGGATAGAAGAATCACAAACATTTACTCCATACGCTTGAAGAGAGATTTTTAGTTCATGACTAGTTGCTCTTCTGTTAGATTTAGCAATTTGAATTAATTTCCTTTCAGTTCTTGTAGTAAATTTACTTTTCCTTCCGCATTTACCAACTCTAGAATGTCCATATTCACATTTGGAGTCCAAAGATCCTTTTTATTCTACACATAGATGCTTGAGAAATGTTTCCTTTTTTCCGATTTCGTATTGTGTATAGTTATTTTCTTGGATGAAACACTTTACCACAGCTAGATTTCTAGGAGAAATATCACTTGCTTTACCCATAATCACGCAATCATCCTTTGACATACGAAAAAAAGCTACCAATTATAAACTAATCAAAGCAGCTAAAAGAATTGCTTTAACAATAAAATAATACTGATGCAAACAATTTGATTACTTTGGATCAAATATTTTTCTTTTAAAAAAATGGCATTATATAACAAAATTTATGTCCCCAAAATTTTCTAAAGGAGTGAAAATTGATTGGATCAACAAAACAAATTACCTTTCATGAAATATTGCAAGTATATACAAAATGAATCAAGAAAAACTAAAAATCACAATTATTCTAATAATTTTCACACCTCTATAATAACGTCGCACTCGAGCAACACAACGGTCTTTTGGCGACGGTCCGGGATCAATCCCGAAAGGTAATACCCGAGAAGGACACCACGCCATTTTCAAAGACTGTCGATTGACAAGATCACACCTGAGCTGGCATTCCATTCTCCAAACTTCCACGTCAATGTGAGGTAGCCAGGTTGCCGTCAATGTGTCGGTTAAGCCAAGTCCAACAGTCAATAAAATGGCGTGAGAGGCAAGCAGGTGTCCCATTAGGTGATTATACAACAGCGAACATTTGCTTTTTGTTGCAAAGTTTGCAGGAATATGGACCATTAAGCGCCATTATTAGTTTTTCATGTAAATTAAGTTACTTGGGATACTAACTATTTTTTCTGCATGTGTGGGGACACGGTAGTCCGGTTGGATGGTAATGGCAATGGTAATTTTAGTTAACGTCGCACTAGAACAACACAACGGGCTATTGACGACGGTCCGGGATCAGTCCCTTAAGGGAAAAATCGAGGACAACACCTCGTAATTTTGAACCACGGTCAGATGACGAAGCAACACCTGAGCTGGCACCCCACTCTCCAAACTTCCACACCAACCCAACGTGAGTTGTCCGGTTGGAAGAGTAACGGTTAAGAAACCGGAGGGTTGCGAGTTCGAATCCAACTGAAGAACGTCGTGTACAAAGTGGGCTGGTGCATAAAAAATCTGTCATGGGCTCAAATGTCCTAATGTTGACTTGGTGTGGAAGTTTGGAGAGGTGGGGTGCCAGCTCAGATGTGACGTCATTATATGACCATGGTACAAAATTACCTAGTTTTCTTCTATCTTTACCATTTGGTTTTTATACCGGATCGTCACCAATATTCAGTTGTGCTGCTCCAGTGCAACGTTAATTAACTACCTACCGACCTAGCCGGAACATCGCCATTGTCCGTTGTGTTGCTCCAAGCCATGTTAGTAAAATACTTACCTATCTACCCGGACCGTCGTCAAAAGTTCGTCGTGTTGCTCCAGTGCGACGTTAATTAAGTACCTACCTGCCCGAGTCGCCATTATCCGCTGTTTTGCTCCAGTGTTACGTTAATTAACAATCTACCCAAATACACTGAAGGAAGTTACCTTAATCAGCTGACTATGCATCGATCGCCATAGGTCAACGCCGAAGAGGTGATCACGTTTCGCAATTCCCAAAAGCGAGAAACAGAATGGACGCTAAACACACCGTAAACGGAAAGTCTCCGTGAAAGGAATCGACAGAAGAAACGAATAATTCCGCCGCCAAAGAATCTCCTTCCCAAAGATCGTTAAGTATAATCATAACCGAAACAGATGAGCAATTTTGTCCTTGCTTGTCATTCGTAGATGTCTCAGGCATCTTTCACGAGACGTTATCATTCATTCATACATCTCTGTCAGCGACTTTCATAACAATTTATATATATTTATAAAGACATTTTTTCCGTCTCTTGTTCTCATGATTATAGATAAACACTTTACACCAAACCGCTACGAATCTTAATGAGATAGAATTCTATCGGGGGATTTTTTCTCGATCTTCTGTCTTTATGTCTCTTCTGCCTCTGGCTGTCTTGACTAGGCCGGAGGATCTTTGAACTCGCGATCTTTATATATTACAATTGAAACATGCAGGGCCTGTAATTTGAGATTTTCTTTTCGTGAAACAATTTGTGTGTGTGTGAAGAATGGATTAAAATGAGAGTTGGAATGCAGCGTGTATGATTAATGGCGTGCGATTTACATTTGGATCAAGGGGCAGTTTTTTGACAAGCAGGTGCAAATGCTTTGGAAATAATGTAATCGTGTTCGATAATTTTAGTTAGTTGAATCCGCTTCGGATAAGGATTCGTTAGACGTGTCGTACTTCTGATAATTCGGTTCGTTTTATTTAAGTCAGGTTTTCAAATAAACCGTGGTTATTTGAATTTTTCTCAATGTTTTATTTCTTGAATGTTCTTTTGGTTTTTGTGTGTAATTTTTAGTGTTTTTCGTGTATAATTCGTTGTTTTTTTTGTGCATTATCAAGTCTTAATTCGTGCTCATTTGAGGTGCAGTGTATATAAAACAGAAAAGTTGTTTTTAACATTTCAGTGTAGATTTTAAATGATTTAATTTCAGAAAGAACTAGATGCAAATGCTGATGACCCTTTAGCTCAATGATGCTTAAAAAATATTTTAACTACTAACCCTCCAAGTGATTTCGACGAGATATCTCCTTCATCAAGATCTGATCAATTCTGCTAATCACGATACATCCCGTTATCAAGATATTGACATCTTTTTTATGACTAGATCAAAATTTGGTCAGTATTCTTCTAATGGCGCGATATCTTGTCCATCAACATCTGGTAAGTTTTGCTAATGACGAGATATCTCGTCGAGACTGCCAACAACTAGGAGAGTTAAAAATTGCCAACGAGGATTTTTTTCTAACGGTCTAAGAATCTTTGTTCGAAGTGGTTCGGAATCCACTTTAACACTAGAAGCGCCGTTGGGGTCATTTCGATCCTTTTTCTAATTTACCATGCTTTATTTGACCATACAGTTGAACATCGTAGCTCATATTTTTTTACTTTGCTTAAAATGCTTCCACGTGTATTGTGACAATTTTTCATATTTCTATGTTGATTATTGAATTAAATAATCTTAGAAAAATAACTAGAACAGCCAACAGGGGTCATTTTGACCCTCATAAGAAAAATTACCGATATTCAAGTGAATGTCTGTTTTCGAATACCAGATGCCTCATTTTGGTTTTCTGCGCATGGGGAAACACGCACCTCTTATCGCGACAGTCAGCTTTTAGCACTGACGGCCATATTCACAAGTCTTGAGTTAACTGGAGGAACAGTTGATCCGCAAGTAAGAGTTAACTCACGGATAATCAAGAACGGTATTCTCAAACGGCGTGTTAAGTGATCCGGGGATTAAAATGAGACGCTCGCTGTGATTGGCTACTACCGTCTCCTCACGATCACGTGGCATTGTTTATATTGGTTACGACGCCCTAATCTGCATTCATACTGATCAAGCACGTACTTCGCCATAGAATTAATTCCAAATTGTGAATAAATAGAACGCGTACGGCATTTTAATTTGGGTTTGGGCAAAGAAATGCAAAGGTATTTAATTTCAAATTGGATTTTTATGGAAATCTAAATTTTGTAAGAGAGAATTGTGTACACATTGTGTGTGTGTGTGTGTGTGTGTGTGTGTGTGTGTGTGTGTGTGTGTGTGTGTGTGTGTCTTGACAGATGAATGTAATCCGATTATCTTTGTACCTGTCAGAATGGGTGTGTGTTGGTGGTGTGAAAAGTAACTTGCACTGTCAAAATTTTCTTTCATTCGTAATAAATCAACAGAATAATTTTTATTCTACGACGAATTTGTATCTGTCATGGTCATATTCTACCGTTCGCTCTCTCATTAGGTACAACAGTGGATGGCTTAGCGGACGGAGGTGCCGCCATCTATCTTTTCGCCAAGCTGCTTGGTTATGTTTTCGCAGCTACCTTTATTTTCATTTTACTTTAGAATTTCAATCAAATTATGTTTTAAAATTTTCCATTTAAGCATTGTTATGATAAGGAGATGAGCTGCTATTAAGAAGGTGCTCCGGAATGATACGTCCAGTCCAGTCGTCGCAAGAATACTGTAATTTAGCATAGAATTAAATGTGTCATCCATTTTGTTTTGCTGTTTTTTTCGCAAAAAGGTAGTACTGCGCATGCGTTTATTCTAACTCGCGAGTTAACTCGCTTATTTCGGAGGATCAAAATGTAACACCGAAACGGAAGTTTAAACCAAGGATCAGGCATTGTGAATACGGTTTTTTCGATAACCCGGGGATTATCGTTTATCCGCGAGTTAACTCGGATTTGTGAATACGGCCGTGACTGTTCTTTGAAATGCGCTCGCACCCTACCAGTGCTGGTGTGTTAAATAACTTTCGGAGGGAAACCAGTCCTGCTATTACTACTATCGAAAACGGGACTATATATTATATATATACAGGGGTTGGACAAAAACATGGAAACACCTAAAAAAAAACATGTAACCTTGCCTAATATGTAGGAAACACGTTGGCATTCAAATCAGCTTGGAGTCTTCTAGGAATGGATAAATACAATTCATGTATGCTTGCCTAGGGAATCTTGTACCATTCTTCCTGCACAACGGTGGCAATTTCAGGTAACGATGATGGCGGTGGATAGCGATCACGCACTTTCCTCTCCAATGTAGACCACAAAGATTCAATAATATTGAGGTCTGGTGACTATAGTGGCCAGGGCAGATGTGACAAATTATCTTCGTGCTCAGAAACCAGTCCTGGATTATGTGATCTGTGTGAACAGGGGCTTTGTCGTCTTGGAAGACACCATCACCGTTGGGGAACAAAGTTTGTACAATGGGATGGACTTGATCGGCCAAAATGTTCACATAATATTTGGCCTTAATGTGCCCTTGCATAGTGTGCCTTAATGTGCCCTTGCATAGTGTGCCTTAATGTGCCCTTGCATAGTGTGCCTTGATGTGCCCTTGCATAGTGTGCCTTAATGTGCCCTTGCATAGTGTGCCTTAATGTGCCCTTGCATAATGTGCCTTAATGTGCCCCGCCATGCTTCACTCTTGACTAAAAACCATCTGTATTATAGGCTTGGGATAGCGTTCGCCAGACATAAATTCGGCCAGAAGTGGGAAACAAGACTCATCTGACCCAATTACTGTCTTCCTTTGCTCCATAGTCCAGGCTTTATGACTTAAACCCCACTTTTTCCTGTTACAGGCATTAGCATCACTGATGAATGGTTTTTGAATTGCAGCTCGGCCTAAAATACCCTGCTTATGGAACTCCCTTCTTATTGTTTTTGTACTCACAGGGTTTGTGAGCACGACATTAATTTCAGCAGTAACTTTGCAGCTCTGGTCTTCTTATTTTTAGTCACAATCCTCCTTAATGATTGTCTGTCACGATCACTCAACACACACTTTCGCTGTTATTTAGCGGATGATGTTTCTCCACTTTTCAAATATGCAGAATAAATCTTATACATTACCTGTTGAAACACTAAACACTTCAGCTACCTTGCTTACGGAAGCACCCACCAAACAAGCTCCAACAATTTGCCCACGTTTGAAGTCTGTTAGCTCTGACATGATGCAATTACAACTTCACAGAACAATGCCCCGACAACGACTGACCTGCGCAGGGTATTTACGACGTTGTATAGGTGGCGTCAGAAGACGAAAACACCAGTGTCCCTTACATATTTCTCTAGAATAAACATTTCTTTTCAAGCATGCATTTCACAAGGTATTTCCATATTTTTGTCCAACCCCTGTATATGTGTATATCTGTGTACCAAATAGCGTGCGCTTGCAAATAACGCAAAGAAGCGGAACACTGTCATTTACTACAATCATACTAAATGTGGCGTAGTGCAGTAGATCAGATCATAAGGAAATATACTACGAGATGTGGAACTCGCAAGTGGCCTGTTTATGTCCTCGACATTGCTACACCCAATGCTTGGCTAATTTTCAAGGGATTCTCGGGGTCCAAAATTTTACATTGAGAATTTATTCTTGCGCTCGTGGAAGAACTAAGAGTTCGTTCTTTGCATAACAAATGCCCCAATTGTTCGTGTACAGCCCCCCAAACGAATAAAACGTGCCTTTGAACTTTGCAAGAGACAGAATAAGACTTCTGCCAGTTGTTAGGGATGCCAGAAACCAATTTGAGATAAATGTGTTGCCGTCAATTTCAAGCGTGCATGTTGTTCCCATCTGCGCTAATATCTAACGAACCTTGGAACATATTGTGTGTTTATTCAAAGTTTATGTTTTTGTAATCTCCCTTTGAAACGTGTGCTAATTTGTATTATTTGCATTTGCATCTTTTGTTTGTTTTCTTATCACTTGTACAACTGAGAATGAATATTGTGCAATCTTATCCATTACATTATACACTCTATAACAAACCAATCGACGCACCTAGAACAATTTGTCCGATTACGATACAAAAAATGGTTTATGTGAAGAACATACATAGAAAAACGAACGATTAAAGTTTCCGAACAATTGAATGATTTAGTTCAGAGTTTCAAAGGGAAGAAGTCAATAAAGCGTTGGTCCACCTCTGGCTTGAATGCAAGCTGCCACCCTGCGTGGCATAGACTGAAAAAGTTCCCGAATAGTGTCCTGTGGAATTTCCTGCCAAATTGTCTCCAACTGCCGGGCTAAATGATCAACATTCCAAGATGGTTGCAATCGCATTCCAATAACGTCCCAAATTTGCTCCATGGGAGAGAGATAAGAAGACTTAGCTGGTTAAGGAAGTGTTGGGAATGCTTGAAGACAATTCATAGCAACACGTGCCTTGTGCGGCCGGACATTATCTTGTTGAAAAGTACGTCCGGGGTGTCGCAAAAGAAACGGTAACACAACCGGTCGTAGAATGCCGTCTAAGTACCGCTGTGCTGTAAGTGTGCCAGAAATGACTACTAAAGGAGTCCGGCTATCAAAAGAGATGACACCCCTAACCATTACGCCCTGTTATGGGGTGCGGTAGTAAGGACAGGATCCACACGCTGCCCTGGACGTCTCCAGTTGTCGACAGAACACAGTGGGAAACGGGATCCGTTACTAAGACTACACGCCCGCAGTCAGCTCCGTTCCAAGTTGATCGAACCCGGCACAGCTCTTTCTTGGTACGTTTTTTTGGGGGGTTATAGATAATATACTGTCACTTATTTGTTGTCATTTTTAAAAAAAATAACTTTTTAAGGAAGAAAAAAAGAATTAACTCTAAAAACTAAAAAAAAAAACTAAAAAAAAAAAAAAAACTAACTCTAAGTACTAAAATATCTAATAAAAACACTTCTATATTGTCATTTGAACATCATTTATTAATTTTAAAAAATTTACTTTGTTATGTCTTACATTTCTTATGAGGGTCAAGTTGACCCCCAACTGCGATTTTAGGTTGGTCTAAAATCCGGCAGTCATCGGTCCCGGTCGAATTAGCTCTCGTGTCGCAAAACGTGATAGGAAAGTGACAACCTAAGTTCTCCATTGTAAGTTTAACCTCTTTTTTTCTTGAAGTAAATACTTAGGATATATTTTGAAGGACAAATTTGTCCTCTCATAATGTTTAAGTATTGATTAGAATTTCATTCCTTCTGTCCCCTGGGGTAGTGTATCCATTTCGAGAAAAACTTTAAACTTTTAGTTTGTTTAAAAAAATTTGGGGGCATTTCTGCGTCTTTAAGTACATTAAACAGCCTATAAAGTAATATTTTTTTCGTTTGAGTGTCAAAGTACGTAAACCAAAGTATTTTTAAGTATCATTTCTGAGTCTAAGTACATTAAATAGCCGGTGCTTTTTCATTTGAGCCTCAAAGTACCTAATATGATCGATAACATTTATCATTTGAATCTCAAAGTACATTAAGAAACCGATAAAATAAAATTTTTATCAGTTGAGTCTTAAAATAACTTGAATAGGCGATAAAGTAATTTTTTATCACTTCTGAATCTGTAAGTACCTTAAATAGCCTGTAACAGGCTTTCTTATAATCTGAGTCTCAAAGTACTTAAAATAGCCCGTAAAACAACTTCATTTACTAATTTCCTTTTCAAAGTACATTAAATAGCCTGTAAAATAATTTTGTTTAGCATTTGAGTCTCTTTATATAGCCGATAAAGTAATTTTTATCATTTGAGTCTCAAAGTACCTCAAATTAGCCGATAAAATACTATACTGACATACTGTTATTATCATTTCATTCTAAATGTACCATGTATAGTCAATAATGTAGTTTTTTATAATGTTTAACATCCCCCAAGAAAACACAGCGGGCTTGGCGACGATCCAGGATCAATCCCGATGGGAGAGATTCAAGGACAACACCACGTCGTTTTGAATCATGGTCAGATGAAGATAACAACACTTGAGATGGCACCCCATTCACCAAACTTTTACATCACTCTAATGCAGGCCTCGAAATATATTTTTTAATACAGGTGCACCTTATGCACCTAAGTTTTTAAATTAGGTGCACAAGGTGCACTGCGTGTACCTAGTGGGAAAAAATTAGGTGCACAATTATATTTTCATGTGCACAGTGCACCTGTGCACCCGGGTATTTCGAGCCCTGCTCTAATGTAAGGATATTTTATTCTACACCAAATTTAATGTACACCAGTTCCTTTTGTATCTCTGGTTGGATTTGAACTCACAACCCTCAGATTACTAGTTAAAAGTTAAGAGACTTCTTTTGAGGGAGATCTTGTAAGACAAGATTTTTGCAGTCGAATTTAATTCACAGAAAGACATTGCGTGATCTCAACAAGAATCTCGCACTGTCCCACAACATTGTGTCCTCGATCAACTTGCGTCCACGCTGTACTTAATATTGTAATGGAAGCATTTATACACTGCACACTGTCGGGTGCTATTTGGAGTAATTGCTACGTAAAAGAGCTATAAGGAAGCTCATCAATATTAATGATTCATGGACTAGCAGCTAACAATTAGACGGCGGGAAATGTAACGAATGCGTTTGTGTTTTGTATTTTGGGATACGCGCAAACTTCATAATATTTGTATGTGTGATTTGGGAATTAGCTAACGGGTGATGATATTAGAGCGCATTGAACTGTCAACTATATTTTATCGAGTCAAAATATTTATGACACGAATTGTGCAAATGGCTCAGTTCAAACCTGAGAAACTCCAATCTATTAACCGGACCGCGGCAGAGTAACGGTTTAGTAATCTAAGGGTTACGAGTTCAAAACTACGTCGAACCTTCGTGTACACGGGTTGGTGCACGTTAAATCTGTCGTGGTCTCAAATGTCAAGTTAGCGCGGTGTTGACGTTTGGAGAGTGGTGTGCCAACTCAGGTGTTTACCTCGTCGTCCGTGGTTCAAAATTACGTGTTGTTGTCCTCGGATATTTCCATTGGGGATTGATCCATAACCGTTGCCAATTCCCCGTTGCGTTGCTCCAGTGAGATGTTAATTAACTACCTACCGTTATATTAACCGGGCTGCGGTAGCTCTGTTGGAAGCGTAGCATATTAGCAATCGGAGGTTTGCGAGTTAGAATCGAACCAAGAGATCCTCGTGTACAAGGAGACTGGTGCATGATACATATGTCCTGGCCTCAAATGTCCTCATGCTAGTGGGGTGCGAAAGTTTGGAGAGTGAGCTGCCGATCAGGTGTGACCTCGTCTTCTGACCGCGGCTCAAAATGACGTGGTGTTGTCCTCGGATCTTTTCTTTCGGGACAGACCCCGGACCGTCGCTAATAGCCCGTTATGTTGCATCAGTGCAAATTTCTATCTACTTAAAAGTCACGAAATTTCGGAGTTAAGTAGTATTGCCATTAATCTTCATCATATTTAGTGACGAAATAACTATATCCTATTGGCTGAAAAGCCATCGGAAACAGTCAATTGATGAAAATGGTAAAAACTCAGAGAAGATAGCAGATTGTTGAGTGTATACAAGCGTGTGAATGAATTAGCACGAAGATGGTTGAAAGTCTGAGACTTGATTCTGTCGAGTACGTGGGGGCTGGTGTAACTTAAATCTGTCGTGGTCTCAAATATACTAACGTTGCCGTGTTTTGGAGGTTTGGCGAGTGGGACGCCACCTTAAGTGCAAACTAGTCATCTGACCGTGCTTCAAAACTATAAGGCCTTGTCTACAGGAGAAATGTAATAGTATATAGGTACAGTGAGCAATACTAAATTTAGTATGTGTCCAAAATCATTTGACTAAAGCTAGTAGTGATTAGATTACTTTCGTCTGCCTGGTTGAAACAAATATTCGTCATTTGATTAGTCAACGGGACTGATGTCCATTCATTGATTTACCATCGGATTGGTCGATGCACCAAATGGGGATAAGAGGCCAAGTCGGTCAAGTAAGTTAAATTTTGCACAGCAGTCACGTGACTACTAGTCGACATGGGTTTACGCTTTTTTTCTTCTGGATTGAGCCTGGACTTTCGCCAATAGCCCGTTATCTTGTTCGAGCGAGATATAAATTCAACCACCTGCCTGCGAATATGCGACCGTAGGATTGCAAGTTCCACCCTCAATTCAACTAAAAGACCGTCATGAAATAGAGATGGCTCACGTTAAATCTATAGGAGCCTCAAATGTCCTCTTAAAAAGACATCTTAATACTCACACGTACACATTACAGGAAGCAATACCTTAACACTAAATACTACTAGCTTGGGCTGGAAAAAGTAGATTCGAGAACATGAATAGTTAAAATATCTACCATTATAACAGGAAGTGTTTGTTTGTTTGTCTGTTTAGGTGTACGCATTGTCCGAATCTATGGCACTTGCAGAAATCAAATTTGGCACACAGTAGTCCGAATTTTTTTCAATTTTTGTGCGAACCATTTATTTTAAAATTTAATCTAGAACATTTTAAAATGAATTTAATTATTATTGTTTTCCTTAGAATGGCAACACTATAAAAATATGATAGATTCTAAATGTATTTTTTCCGTGTTTCCGTTTCAATTTCCGAGGAACGATTTTTCAGCGGAAAAAAAAAAAAAAGTTTTAACTGGTAATTGGTAATTTTTGTTAACGTAGTACTAGAGCAACACAACGGGCTATTGACGACGGTCCGGGATCAGTCCCTTAAGGGAAAGATCCGAGGACAACACCTCGTAATTTTGAACCACGGTCAGATGACGAAGCAACACCTGAGTTGGCACCCCACTCTCCAAACTTCCACGCCAACCCAACGTGAAAAGTTTTAACTGGAGTTATGTAGTTATTTTTGCTATCTCCTAGATCGTTACAGATAGAGTAAAAATTTCAACGGATTTGAAATCTGAGGAAAATTTCAGAGATTACATCGATACATAAAAATATGATACTCTTTAAATAAATAATTTTTTAACTGTAACTTTTATATTTTTTCCCAATGCGAATTCGACCTTGATCGTGTTCGAAAAATTACGGATTCCATTTCCTGATCTCAAATGATTCCAGCAAAGGAAAGCAAAACAAATAAAAAAATTGCCATTGTGTTCTTTTTTGTAAAGTCGGGATCGTTAAAGATTAAAAATTAAATCGCTTAAAAATTAAATCGAAATTTTTAATCGCTCAGATTAAAAATTTCAACGGATTTGAAATCTGCGGAAAATTTTACACCAGATAGATACTTTATACGTTTGATTTTCTTTATTAATTAATTTTCAATTAAATATTTATATTTTTGCAAGAGATTGTGACGTCACGCCGATTGGATCTCTTCGCAGTTCGAATTCGACCGCATTTAACAATGCCGTGATGGTTGTTATCCAATAGGATACGAGTTTCCATTTGGATTGCGAAGCAAACCAAATGGAATTCGTAGCAATCACTGGGGGTTAGCTAACAGTGGTCACACCTGATCCCACGAAAAGATCTGCCACGGGCAACGCCGTGCTGACCACACAGTGACTAGTATTTTATAAAGTCGGTTTTGTCTTCTATGGTCAATCCACAAAAAACAGAAACGTACAATTACGTGTTACATAGGATATTACGCCAAAAACTGGAACTCCTTGAAGTAATTTTGATAAGCCAAACTACAGTAATCAGTCATCAAAGATTTTAGTCACGTAAGAGAATTTTTTCAAGAAATAATTCCAAATACGAGAGGTTGATTCTTAAGTACGGGAATATATTAAAGCATTTGGACAATTATTTCCGCAACCCGTGTTTCCTTATGGCTTCAATTACATTTCGCATACTTCAAGGTCAAATTCTGCAGGCTGAATCAGTACTTTCGGATGTAAACATTTATTCAAGTACGTCAAATCCTTGTGCACTCAAACTTAATCGGAAACCATGCTCATCGCTTGTTTCGGTTTGTCCGCTCTTCGGTAAATTTATCCAAACCAACCCTTCAGATGCTTTAGACGTTATATCTCGACCATCAAGAACCAGCCAATTTTGATAAATGACGGTTTATCTTGTGGTTAAGATGTTCCCGGATTTTTTATGAAGACGAGAGAGAGATCACGATATATCTTCATTTTCTTCTAATGACGAGATAACTCGTCAGTTTTGTTAAAGGCCAGAGATACCTCGTTGAGACAACCACCAGGAGAGCTAAGTCATCTGACCGTGGGTTAAAAACTACATAAAATTACCAGGTAATAGGTAATTTTAAATTAATGTCGTACTAGAGCAACACAGCGGGCGGTTGACGACGGTCCAGGATGAATCCCCCTAAGGGAAAAGATCCGAGGGCAACACCACGTAATTATCAACCACGGTCAGATGACGAGGGAACACATGAGCTGTCCCCCCCCCCCTCTAAACTTTCACACTAACCTTACGTGAGGACTTTCGGTCACGATATATTTAAGGTGTATCAGCCACTTCTACACCATGCGTTTACAAACATCCATGTACTGGCACGGATTCGAACCAGGAATCTTCCTATCTAGTGAGAACACCTTAACCAGGCCGGTTGGTCGGCCTGTGTATTTGGGAGTAACAAGTGAAAGACAAATTTAGTAGTCAAAATTCAGAGTATATCGAAAGCTGGTGAGTTGCTTTTCTTCGTAGACTACGTTCGATGTATTTCTGCTAGGATTATCGCCGAGCATATGCTGATATTGTGAAATATATTTTCACCTGCGATCCAAAGGTTCACAATTAACAATGTTTTCGATTGTCTTCGCCGACCAACCGGTATAGTGGTTAAGGTGTTAGCCTCTAGATCGGAAGGTTCCCGGTTCGAATCCGGGTTCGGGCATGGATGTTTGTAAACGTATGGTGTAGAGGCGGCTGGTGCACCTTAAATCTGTCGTGGCCGAAAGTCCTCACGTTGGGTTGGCGTGGAAGTTTGGAGAGTGGGGTGCCAGCTCAGGTGTTGCTTCGTCATCTGACCGTGGTTCAAAAT
Source organism: Metellina segmentata (assembly GCA_947359465.1). Classification (NCBI taxonomy): domain Eukaryota; kingdom Metazoa; phylum Arthropoda; class Arachnida; order Araneae; family Tetragnathidae; genus Metellina; species Metellina segmentata. Next base: position 152,814,132 of record OX375872.1, on the reverse strand, counting down.
TACGAAGTGTTGTCCTCGGATCTTTCCCTTAAGGGACTGATCCCGGACCGTCGTCAACAGCCCGTTGTGTTGCTCTAGTACGACGTTAACTAAAAATTACCAAATTATCGATTGTCTTCTGTCGACCGATCTTGACGTTAGTTTTCTTTTGAGACCCATTTCGACGTCGTAGCGCTTCGCAGTCCCGAGTTATGCTGATTTGAAGAAGCGGAAAGTCACCCCGCTTTCCCCGCGTATCGCGGCGCTTGAACTCGAGGTCACAAACAAATCTTTGTTCCCTTAGCTATCGACCTCACGTTGGGTTGGTGTGGAAGTTTGGAGAGTGAGGTGTCAGCTCAGGTGTTGCTTCGTCATCTGACCGTGGTTCAAAATTACGAGGTGTTGTCCTCGGATCTTTCCCTTAAGGGATTGATCCCGGACCGTCGTCAATAGCCCGTTGTGTTGCTCTAGTACGACGTTAACTAAAATTACCATTACCATACTCTCAACTATCGAATACCTCAGCTACTAGATTATTTTGGTTCGTGGTGATAGTATAGAAGCTATTGGACTCGATGCACATTTTTTTCGTAAAGCACAACTTTTCGTAATGTCCACTAAGTACTAGTCTGATTTTAGAGGCGCATTCACGTCAAAAATGCATCTTTTTTTAAATCAACGATTAATTGTAATTCGGCATTTATAAAGAAAGGTGAAAGTAATTTATACACCGCTTGAAAACAGTGGAGCCTTAAGTTATTTCCAAAGTGCCGCTTTCCCAAATACGCATTTGTCACGCGAAGTTTCAGAGTCAGATGTTCCTTCGAAACTGACTGGAAAGACAGTAACTAATCACGAACACATTGGGATCGAAAGAAAATGATCCCCAACAGAACTACAGCCGGGATATTTTATTCCACTCTTTAAATTGAATTACGCCTGAATCGCCGCGCAGAGATATCCCAGTAACTGATAACTATAAGAAAATAAAGAATGAATAAATTCAAATTATTAAGCTAAATTACAGACTCTCGCAGCTGCTGTTGGGAGATCAAGTATCAAATATTCATGAACCAAACATTGAAAAATTAGAATGGAATAATAATGAAGCTAAGAATTGTTAATCAGAAGGACGAAAAGAGGCTGATCGTTTTTAAGAATGTATTCTATCGATATCGATATTTCCAAGGCAGAAAGATTTCTTTGGATGGCTGTATTACGCGGTAAAAGGGGCTTAGAAAAATATCTTTCATTTCTTCTCACCTCTTCTAATAATATAATTGGCAATCATTCAGTCGGGATCATTTCTTTTTAAAGCTCGACTTCTGCTATTTTACACGTGCTGGTAAAACGGCAATATCTCTCCAACTGTTCTAGTGTTTTGAAGCATGAGATATAATTTTACATGCAGCTTATTAATAACTGTTAACACAAATGATAAAACCTAGAAATAATGTCTTTTTGACTATAACAGTATTTGATACCTACAATCTTGAATTTTACAAGGTATGACATTCGAATAAAATATAAAAATGTAGATACAATGGTATAACCAGTATCTCCTAGTTGTCGTTTTGAGCTAAGGTTTGTGATGTTGCGTATTTAAGCATCTAATGCTTCAACACTAGATAAATGAATGGATTCGCAACAAAGTGTAAATTCAGTGTTCTCTCTTATACTGTTCTAGTGTTTGGTCTAGCTGAGTTTTAATTTAGCTGTGTTTAGGCATGAGATGTGCTTTATTATGATCTTAACAGCTTTTAACCCTTAACAACTTTTTAGATCAAACTTGGAGATGCTATCTTCTTTGCTATCACAGTATTGATATCTACGATCTTCTAAGAGTGTATTTTGTAAGAATTGACATTTATATATAAAATAGATAGGTAGGTAGATATTTTAATTAACGTCATACAGGAGCAATACAGTGGTATATTGACGACAGTCCGGGATCAATCCCAACTTCAAATATGGAGACAAAAATACAATGCAAAAGCTCTTAGTTGTCTTTTTGAGCCAACGTTTGTAATATTGCGTTTCTAAGCATTTCATGCTTGAACACTGGATAACTGTATGGCCTCTCAATAAAGTGTAAATTGAGTGTTTTCTCTTTCTCTCTCTCTCTCTAACCACTCTAGAGTTTTCAGGCATGCAATATACTTTTCATTACGTTCCAAATTAAGATCGAGTTTGAGAATCAATTGAATTCATAAGAAGCTGAAAAATAACTAGTAAAGAGCGTAATTTTGTCGCAAGTACAACGTTATATATATATATATATATATATATATATATATATATATATATATATATATATATATATATATATATATATGGGGGGGGGGTGACCAACTGAACTGAATCGGAACAAACTGAACTTTTGGTGTAAACATGAATACTTTGTCTTAGAAGTTCAGCAAGTGATGTAAAACGACTATATCCTAGATGTTGGGAGGCAATTATACTGAGACTAAGTATTAGCTCTTTAAGCAGCAAAAGAAACAGTGAATAGATTACAAGGTCGTGTTAACTTCCGTTCACGTAGTAAAGTCCTATTAAACTGTCCAGTAGTATGGCATTTTCTGCTCATTGTGTGTGAGTCAATAATACTAATTTCATTTTCTGTTATAGATTTAAATTGATAGCAAACAGTTTAGTACTATTCCTTCCCTTTTCTGCTCCTTAAAAACCAACATTGAAATGTATTTTTGCTTTTGATTAAACTATCCTGTAGCATTACATTTTCTGCTTCTCGGATAGAATCAGCATTAATTCCATTTTTAGCTTTAGATTAAAAACTAAACTATCCAGTAGTATTACATTTTTTGTTCCTTAAATAGTCAACCTTAAACTCAATTTTGGTTAACGCTTAAGATTTTCTATCTAACAGTATTGCATTCTCTTCTCCTTTTTAACAATCAGCTTTAAGTTCATTTTCCGTAACATATTTAAGGTGAAAGCAATTTATCCAGTACTACTACATTTCCTGTTCCTTAAACTGTCAAAAATAAACTCATTTTGATCTTATGTTAAGTATTAAACTATCTAGCAGTATTGCATTTTCTGTTTCTTAAAGAGTCGACATTAAGTCAATTTTCTATAGTAGATTTCAGTGATAGCAATTTATGCCCAACACTACTGTATTTTCTGCTCCTCAAGCAAGCAGTCCTTATTCAGCCCATTTTCGGTTATAGATTATGGTGATAGTAAACTGTCCAGCAGTGCAGCATTTTCAGGAAGTGTCCCAAGATTTTTGCAGGTGTAGTCTGCAAAGCTCCACCCCTTTTATGGGTCGCTCGAAGGGTGGAGAACAAAAATAAAACAAAATTGTTCTCTTTTGTTTCTGTCCCACCTTACCCAGAGCAATTAGTGTGGGTGTGGATGTCTGTGTATTTCGTTCATAACTTGAGGCTCCGTTTTTCTATTTCCACGTTCTTGCTGCGGAATAAATTATGGAAATATAATCAGTTTTGCGTTAAGGAGAAGCATGTTATTTTTGGTTGAGCGCCTTCCGCGAACGGAATGCGACCAAAAGCTGCATATTTCATTTCGAGCATTTTTATTCGTGGGAGCCAATTATTTCGGAGGATTCTTTTTTGATTCAAGGATCTCAAACGCATTTGATCAAAAGTACGGGGAGGTAAGGAAAAAGAGCTGAAATAACCCGGTTTTGTTTTTCAGCGATGTGCAGAATTAAAGAGCGCATCCGGAATCGGAAAGATTCTGTATATACATTTCTGTTAGGTAGAAATTGAGGTGAATGTTGGTTGTTTTGAGGTTTTATGGCGAAAGACGTCATATTTGGCCAAGCTGCGCCAAACACGAGACCCAATAAAAAATGTCTTGGAAAGTAAAAATGACAAATGGGGGTATAGAGTAATGTAATGAAAGCAGGAAAAGATTGCTTAGGTATCGTGTGAGTGCGACTCCCGTGTTTATTAGAAATAGTAAACCCCAAGTATGTGTTCACAAACACTCGAAAAGGAGATGAAATGAGACAGATTTTTATAATTCTGGTCATTTCTCAGGTGCATTACACAAAATGCTTGATTATACTTCACTGAAACAACAGAAAAGTTGTGATTCTAAAATTAATGATAGCAAATATAAGTATTAAAACAGCATGCAGAAATATATTTTATAATTCTGAATACATGAATTAAATCTAAAATTTTCCTTCGAAAGTGTTCATTCTCGGGTGCCGATCAAATGTTTGATATTTCAATTTATATATGTTCAGTCCTCTATAATGTGAAGGGGTTTTTAGGTTTGTCCGCTGTGTTAGCAGTAGCAGACTGAGAGTTGTGGGCAGCACATGTTTGAGTCATCTCTCGTGTTTGGTCACTTTGTGTGGTGTCATCCCTCTCTTCTGGTTCATTCCATCTGAAAGAGCAGAAAAAACCTATTGTCTAAGGTGACGGATTTTCATGAAATTTGATGCAGAGGTTAAGTTTTAAACTTTCCAAATATCTCTCACCAAATCTCCTTCCTCTTCCTCTCTTCCAAATATCTTTCTCCAAAATATCTTAATCCAAAATACTTTGGCTCGAAGGCATTCAAGCATTTTAAGGACTTGGAACTATGAAGAGCAGTTTTGAAATCGTTTGATGTTGCATTTTTGAAGATCTTTCTCAATAACAACTTAACATAGATAATATTTTATATTTTGGTAATCTGTGAATAATTTTCTATTGGTCTATTTAGAAACAACACTTTTGAACACCATATTTAAGCTAAAAGTTAGTAGCTAAATGGATTTTGATGTAGTTAAAAAAGGTTTCAATGGGCTAAAGGAATTTAAATGCATCATTCAAATACATGCCAGATACTTAACTTTTGTAGCAAATTCCAAAAGCAGGACGACAAATCACAATAGAAAGAGATTAAATATTTAAAACTTTTACTTGATTGTTTTTTTCAAATTCAATAAAACTACTACTAAATTTTGAATTCGGCTTTTATTTTCTTCATCTTCCGAACAGCAAAGATTAATTATAAAATGACGGTTTTCCATTTAAAATAGGCACACAAAATCAAATGAAGAAAAAGTCTGACGAAAACTATATTTTGAAGAAGAGTTTTGTATGTCTATTACTTGTAAAAAAATTCAGGATTGTATTTTGAGTCCCAAACCAACAGTAACAAAATTAGTAACACGCAAAAACACGTTCTTGTTCATTGATCAATAGGTAATTGAAGTTTTCGTCATCAAACGACTATTATGATAGGCCTACGACAAGTAACTATATTCTATCAGTATCGCCATAACTAGCAATATTTGTTAACGCACAGTCATATAATTTTCTTTCCATTCTGTGCATATTACTTTTTTCAAATAACAACAATGAAAACCCAAATCAAAAATGAAATACCCAATTATTTTTAACTTATGTGGCAAATTCCAAAAGCAGGACGACAAATCAAAATTGAAAGAGATTAAACATTTAAAAATTTTACTTGATTGTTTGTTCAAATTCCCTTCGATCGGATGAAGGTCCCTTGTTTTATTTTGTAGTTGCTTAAATTGAAATTTTTCTCGTGCTGTAGAATTCTTGAAATGTTTTCTTATTTCACTAGTGGTGATGTACATTTGGGAGAATCGGGTATAACAATGACGTTTAATTTTTTTTTACTCTAAAAATATGTGTTTAACTGACTAATAATACTTAATATTAACAAAACGCATTTAATATTAACAAATAATAGTATTTAATACTTACGTTTTTCAACGAAAAAGCAAACCAAAAGGACTTGAATGACCCAAAAGAACTTCCCACCTAATTATTTCACTGATAGAACACACCTTACATTAAGGACGTTGGGTTGGCGTGGAAGTTTGGAGAGTGGGGTGCCAGCTCAGGTGTTGCTTCGTCATCTGACCGTGGTTCAAAATTACGAAGTGTTGTCCTCGAATCTTTCCCTTAAGGGATTGATTCCGGACCGTCGTCAATAGCCCGTTGTGTTGCTCTAGTACGACGTTAACTAAAATTACCATTACCATTACCTTACATTAAGGGAAAAAAAAGGCTATAAAAAAGAAATTTCATGTGAAATTTTGCACCTGCACTATAAAAATAAATATTCTATTCTTAAATCCCATTTTTATGTTATCGAAGCTCTTATAACTCATTATCAGCAGCGATAAAAAATTTAAGATTTACATCTAGTTAAAAATGTTCCCGAGATAAAAATAATCAAATTACAATTATGAAAATTTTTTCAACATATAATAGGCATATTGTTCTTTCATGATTTAAAGTTTTGATGTTTTCAGAGCTTTCCCTCAAATAGTCAAACATGCAATTAAAAATTTTAAAAATCATTTTTTTCCATAATTTTACTTAAAAAAGATTTTTGCTTTATAGAGTAAAAATAAAATCACCAAACTTTACACCACAATATTTGTTAGGAAAAGCTCTTCATTTTGAAATTTTTTTATTTTGTCTTTCTATTTCTAGAGATACTAGAACAATTTGAAACTGTAGCAAATTGGCAAAAGTTCTATTCTTCGTCGATCTCTCAGATTTAGCAATGACGGCTATTAAATTATATTCTGACACTTCCTATTTATAAAAAAACCATTTTCTGAAGAATGTAGCAATATGAAATTTTAATTTTGTGTTAATAACATATTGAAATATGGAGTTGCAAACAGGCCACTAGAAAGTGCCAGAAATACAAATCTGTGTGACCATGAACATTAAACGTCAATCTATATAAATAAGAATGGAGTGTTTGTTTGTACATTCAATATTTTCGACCCATTTCAAGTTTTCTATCCGTTTTGGACCCTTCTGATGCCGAATCCGCCTTTTTTTCGTTTGGTGTCTGTCTGTCTGTCTGTCCGTCTGTCTGTCTGTCTGTCTGTCTGTCTGTCTGTCTGTCTGTCTGTCTGTCTGTCTGTCTGTCTGTCTGTCTGTCTGTATGTTGTGCCCTATACACGTCCACGCGGTTTAAGATATTTTCATGGAAATTTGCATACAGTGAGTACTTATCTTGATTTAGTGAGTGGAATTGGTTGCGAAAGTCTGTCTGTCCGTCTTTCTGTTCTATGCTCGATTTTGTGTTTGTGTAGGCATCACATGAATTGTATTCCAGATATTTGATTGCAGTGTATTTTATTTTATACATTATCTATTAATTTAGTGAATGCAATATTAAACATTTCTTTATTGTTATATTTAGATGAGTTTCATGCTAAAACACCTGAGTAAGTATACTTAAATCAACCATAATTTGGTAGTTTTGGAAAAATTGGAATGTCTATTGAATATTACGATTACTTTGATTGTTTTACCAGTACTGCTGAAAAAGTAATTATTCTTCAAAAAATTATATTTTTTAATGAAATTTCAGCTCTGATACTTCATTTATTTCGAGTCTTATTTTTGTTCTTTGCGCAATGAAAACGATTTCGGAATATTTGAGACAGACGATATTTTTCAACGAAACGAGAATGAACAAGATTGCGTGAGCAGTGATATTTTCTGTTTCTTTCACTCTGAATTAATTTCACATTTCTAAATTTTGTGCACTTTTAGTTGTAAATTGTGGCAACTGTGCGAGATCAAGGGATAAAAATGAATCACAAATTAATATCTTTAGAACAATTTTTCCGACATCTTTTATTTTGTTCTATTTTACTGTTTTCTGTTTTAAATATTTATTATTTTAATAAATGTGTTTTCCTTATCATCACACCCAACAGCACCACAAAGTATTAGACTTGAAAATGTTAGGTAAGTCAGTATAAATTTTCAGTAAATTTTAAGTGTAGTTATGCCATTATTGAAAGAATAATGCCGTTATTTAAAGAATAATGCCGTTATTTAAAGAATAATGCCGTTATTTAAAGAATAATGCCGTTATTTAAAGAATAAAGCCGTTATTTAAAGAATAATGCCGTTATTTAAAGAATAATGCCGTTATTTAAACAATAATGCCGTTATTTAAAGAATAATGTCGTTATTGAAAGAATAATAAGGTTTAAAAATCGAAACTAGAACTTTTTCCAACATTAAAAAAATCGTTGTAGTAATGACAGGAAAAGATTGCAAAATTTCACAATGTCGCATACCGGAGGCAAGAGTGGACAAGTAAAAAAATATTGTTTTGTTGACTATGAGTGCGAGAGCACTCGCCGTAAATCGTAATTTTAATTAATTGAGTTGAACATGAAAAGAACTTAAGAAAGGGAATTCCAAATCTTCCTATGAAAATCGTCTTTTATAGTAGTAACCTTAGTATCACCTTTCGTCTTTTTGTAGCTTTGTCATACAGCAATTGTGCGATGTATGTGAAATGTGTTACATGAATGGATATACATGTGTAGGATTTGTGTCCAAAGTAAGTTGTAGAAAATATAAAGATGGCGAAAGGTGTTAAAATAAATTTTTATTCTACAAAAAACGTAAGTCATTATATATTTTGATTATCTCTTCAATCTAGAGTAAACGAATTCAAACCGAGTAAGGTCGGGTATTTTGCTAGTAATTAATAAAATTTCGTTTCTGAAACTTAATACTTTGCCAGTTGCTCATTATTATGTATGGGACCTATTTAAAAAACGATTTTCATTAAAATCAGTGATATGTCAGCCAGAGTCAATTTGCTTATTTTGCATAGAATTAATGATCCTTCTATCTTCTTCAGACGTTTAGAAAAGTTATATTGTTATTTTCTTTCAAGTAGAGTTCGGTAGCAAGATTCCATTGTTCACTTCCTTTGATTATAATATTCTTTGGAAATATTCTATTGCTCATTTCCTCAGAATATAATTCTTTGAGAAATCTTATTGCTTATTTCCTCATAATAGAATCATTTGGAAAAATATTATATTGTTAATTTCCTTAAAACAGAATCCTTTGTAAATATTCTATTGGCAGAGAAGGAAAAAATCGAAAGAAGATAACCAGTAGAAGACTGCAGATGGCAAAGTGAAATTATACGCGTGAATCATTATTCCATCTCTTGGAAAAATAATGTCTTATGTATGTTAGGAATGTTAGGCATGCTAGATATTCTATGCATGAAAGGCAATTTAGGAATGTTGTGTATGTTAGAATCTATATATACAGGTGGTTCTTTTCTGGACACTTTCTGAATTAGGGTCTTTTTTGCAATTTGAGTGGGAACATATCGCTCTGAATGTTGTACGTGACTTGTATTTGTCAATTCCACAAGACGTAATTCATGCAAAAGGAGGACCAACGGCCTATTAATAAAAAAAAGATTATTTTTTCTCAGGTGTTCACATTATTTTGTCCAACCCCTGTATATATATACACAGTCATTGCCGTAAAAATTTGCGCACCAAGAAAAAGTCGTCAAAATGAAACGAAATTTTACACATGTAAGTACTACTTTGATATAAGTAAGTGATTAGAAAATCAAAGAAAAAAGATAATTTATTGCAGAAAAAATTACAAATGAACGGAAGTTTTTGTTCTCTGTTGGACCCCCTCTAGCGCGAATGCATGATGCGATACGAGAGGGCATTGAGGCATACAAGTTCCGTATGATGTCCTGAGACATCTCGTTCCACAGTTGCTGTAAACACGCCTCTAGTTCGACCAAACTCGTAGGATGTCCACCTTGCCGTCCCAAATGATCCCAGATATACTTTATTGGTGACAAATCTGGGGATCGAGCAGGCCAGGGAAGGGTGGTAATGTGGCGGAGGCAGTCTTGTGACATCCTTGCTGTGTGTGGCCGAGCTTTGTCTTGTTGAAAAATAGCTCCTGGGAGCCTTGCCTTGAGTGGCATCACATGTGGCTGAAGGATGTCATGGACGTACCACTGGGCTGTCATTGTGCCATGGATCAATGTTAGGGGTGACCGTGTATCGTAAGCAATGGCACCCCATACCATCACACCAGCTGTGGGAGGGGTGTGTCGCTGTAAAGCGAGGGCAGGGCCTCCACACACCAACACGATTGTTATCACTGCTCAAATTGAATCTAGATTCGTCGCTGAAGACGATCTGGTTCCATTCCGTTGCAGTCCAAACCCGTCGTACGCGACATCACTACAAACGGAGGCGTCGGTGTCATTGGCAGCACACGTAATGGGCGCCGCGATACCAGATGTCCTTCAGCCAGGCGCCTTGTGATGGTTCGGGAAGACACAGGGGCCCGTAGTGAAGGTGCTGCCTGTGTCTGGATAGCGGCCAATAAGACAGTTGGCTCTACGCGTGCGTTTCGTATGATGTGACAGTCTTCTCGACGACTGGTCTGTCGAGAGCGTCCTGAACCTGGTCGCCGTGTAAATGACGTCTCTTCTGTCCACTGGTCCCAACACCTCCTCACAGTAAAATCCGAATGGCCTACTTGACGAGCTACTCGTCGAGCTGACTACCCAGCTTCCATCATCCCGATAATTCTTCCCCTCTCGAACTCTGACAGCTGCTCATATTGACTTCGATGACGGCATAACGGCATGTCTACATCAGCGTTTCCTTTGCAAAAGATTAAGTACACTCAAACAAGCTCTGCTTACCTGTTTTATACTTCAAGGAGAACGAAGTTCAACTCCCTCTAGTGGCATTACGCAATGCGCAATCATTTGCATATCTGGCCGACATGTACCTTCATGCCAAGTTTCATTACAATACCACAATTATTTCTTGGAGCGCAAATTTTTATGGCAATGAGTGTATATACACAGTCCAGTCACATTAATGTGACCACCTGTCAAAAGCCAGAATAACCACCTTTGGCAGAGCGGATCGCTGCGAGACGTGCAGGAAGAGAGTCAATTAGGTTTCTGAAGGTGTTCACTGGGATGTTGAGCCATGCCGACTCCAGTGCCGTGGCCAGCTGCGCTAGATTACGCGGTTGAGGATCCATGGCAATTGTTGCAGGGTGTTTGCTTTAAGACGTTTAACACCGTATACGCCAACGTCCATCTGTCCGATGGAGTATAAAACTTGATTCATCGGAAAAAGCCACCTGTCGCCACTCTGTGGACGTCCAGTTGCGGTACTGGCGTGCAACTTCCAGCCTTCGTCGCCGATGAACAATAGTCAGCATAGGTGCATTAACCAGGCGTCTGCTGCGAAGGTACATGCGCAGCAACGTTCGCTGAACCGTTGTTGAGGATACACTCTTGGTAGCCCCTTGGTTCATCTGGGCGTTCAGTTGCTCAACAGTTGCACGTCTATTCGCCCGAACGCACCTCCATAGCCTTCGTTCGCCTCTGTCATCTATAGCCCGTGGTGCACCACATGTGCCACGCCGCTGATTTTGGAAAGTGCCATTTTGCCATGCACGGTATACTTTTACCATGGCGGCACGCGAACAGTTCACAAAATTAGCCGTTTCCGAAATGCTTCGACCCTTGGCCCGAAAGTCAATATTCATGCCCTTTTGGACGTCGGATAAATCGCTACGTTTCTGCATTACGCCAACGATTGAAATGCTTTCCGATACCCTAGGACATCCTTTATATACACCCCACTGCAATTTGCTGCCACCTGCCTTTTGTGATTGGTTATTTCAGGTTGACGTCGAAAGCAGGCGGTGGTCACATTAATGTGACTGGACTGTGTATATATATATATATATATATATATATATATATATATATATATATATATATATATATATATATATATATATATATATGTATATAATATTATATATATACATATGTATATGTATATATATTTTATACATATATTAGGACCTCGGGCCCCACAACATACCAGATGAAGCTCATGCTGTTCAGGCTTTCACAATTTGGAGAAGGAGGGATTGCCCATGTTATCCAATAGCGCCTAAGACCATAACGTCAGTTTTCGTCTAGTATGACGCTGAATATGACACTCCAGGTGAAAGCGTTCACCTCTGTAGCGTCTGACGAGTACGCGTCCATCGTTATAGTCCAGATTCATATCAGAAGACGACTTGTTGCCAATCGGTACGCCATTGGCTGTGTTGTTGAGCCCATTATATTCGGAGACGTTGGTGGTTCAGCGTCAAGGAAATACAGCGCAGAGGAATCCTTGCACGTATCTTATGGCGCAGTAGATGTAGACAAACCGTGGGGGTGGATAATAATACACCTGTAGACTGCTCCATTGTTGTGCCGACGCACAAAAGGAAGCTGCACGGTCCGTCACCGCCATAAAAATGAGGTGTCTGTCATCCCGCTGTGACTTCATATTGCATGACACACTGCCGGGGTTTCGACTTGTCCGGTTTTCCATAGTCCCTTTTTTCCACACACGCATCACTGTTGTGGCATTACGCCCCGTGCGAGTATCGGTTTCACGATACGAAAGTCCACCCTACGGAGGCCGATTATGGGGTCCTATTCAAACTCCATTAGTTCATCGTATGACACTCGGCGTTTTTGGCGAGGCATATTGATTTCTAATCAATTATTTACAGCAATCAAACGATGATACAAACATTTAAACGCACCTTTAGGGTAAGGCGGGGAAATTGTAAACAGAATTTTTAATTTCCCTTTCAATCCCTATTTTTAAACTCTTGATAATTAAATAATTAAACATTGTTCACCCTACTAAACCAACTTATCACTATTCTGCTTTGATATTTAATTAGTACGAAGATTCCACAAAATAAATTTAACATCGTACTCGGCTGTTTACAATTACCCCACGTGTTTAGGATTACCCCTGGAAGTAGGGGTAATTGTAAGCAACGATTTTCCTCGTGAAATTGAATATTCAATAAGTGACAGCATGAGCAGTAGTCATGGCAGTAGAAGGAAATTCAATGGTATTTTTACCCTTCTAATACCATGTTCACAATAACCCTGTTTTGATTTTTACATTTACCAAGTACTCCCACTTCTTACCCAAGCAAATTATAGTGACGCTTGAAAGTTGCATTGATCATGAGGTGAACTTACAGGAATACATAAGAATAAATAATAAGACATATACTGAAAAAAGAATGTATTTAGTGTAAAAAAAAATGAAAAATTAAAATTAAAAAGAAAAGACCAAAAATTTAAAAATACAAATTTAGGTACGAAAAACAAACAAACAATATATTTCTAGCACATTAACAGTGCTCTCAAATTGGAAAATTTCTTTACAGCCTTCTTTGCTACAGGTTAGAGTAGGTAAAATTGCTTTGCCATGGTCTTTGGTAGCACAGAATTAGTCTTTTTCAACCACAGCGAATTTAGTCGATGCATTTGAGTCCGGTGATCTCAAACTCCTCTTCTGAAACAACATCCACCCTTCATACATACGAAAAATGGGTTTTCTTTCTCTTCCCCCTCCCTCAACATCTACAAGTAGAAACGTAGTCGTTTCAATGTCTTCCATGAATGGCTCCAAAATATTTAACTTTTCCTACAAGCTAGTCTTCTATATTTTGCTTGAATGTTTGGAGAACTTCAATCTCTTCACCGTCAATGTTAGTCAATTCTTTCAATAGTTCCTCACCCTCGCTGTCCTCGAATTCTGCTTTCCTTTCCATTTGCTTCTTTTTTGGTTTCTTGCTTACCTTATGGCTCTTTCACTATCTTCTCGCCAGGCTTCCTTTTGTTCTTTTTCTCTTCTGCCTCCTTCAACTGTGACAGTACTTGGTCAGTTGTAAGAACTTCACCATATGTGTGAAGTTTTAGTAAATCAGTCTTCCCCATGAATTCGAAAAATGCAATAAAACGCAATTCAAACATACTAAATACGATTAAATACAAAATTACACGGGACAACATATTGTTTTTCCATCCAACTTGAACGAAACTATTGGCAAAGTCAGGTTTACAATTACCCCGTCCCTTGACAAATATGGAGTAACTGTAAACATTAAACTATAGGTGTATTAAAGCTCCCAGAAGCAAAAGTCGATGACTTTCTATTCGATAGAAACATAACTGACCGTAGTAAGGAATTGGAACAACATACCTTTCAACATATTATGGAGGGCAGCAGAAAATGCAGCACACAAAAACTTTAAAACCCAAACTTTTCAACCATAAATTTTTCAACTACACATATTTCTATCAGCTGTGGTTCAAAGAAATACGGGATCACCATATTGCAGCCTCAGGGTTGCCAGGTTTCATATTTCACAACTTCTTAGTTTCTCGGAATCCCACATGGTCGCTTGTATAGCTTGTTTACAATTATCCCTTGTTTACAATTACCCCGCCTGACCCTACAGTGTTTTTTACACAGGGCTCACTTGGAAGTTTAGAGGGTGTTTCTCAGCCCACATATGCGCGTTCTTTTTAGAATTCAATTATTTGCATATCCTAACCTGTTTTGCATTTCCTGCAAGTTTCGTTAATCTGCATGATTCCTTCATGATATTGCAATTTTCACATACAGTAGTGTATATATATATATATATATATATATATATATAATAGGAAATTTATATTAATTACAAAAACCTAAAAGAAAATTTTTGAAAAACTTGTAAATAAATTTCAAGATATTTCTGAACATGAAAGGGACTTCCTACCTGAATTGACTTTTCTGTCCAATCTACCTTTCTATCTAGTTCTTTATGGTGTTTGGGGGAGTGTATGAATAATTTTTTAGCGTACTGTTGCTCGTACGTAGAAAACACCATTTTATGTTGTCTAGGTCAGGCTTCTCTATGATGATGTCTTGATCCACCAACACTCATTTTCGTAAATATCTTTAAATTTTCTTATAAGTTTTTTAATATTTCTTTGTGTTTTTATAATTAGTATAAATTTCCTTTTGATCTTTTAATTATACTGCTTACCATGCTGCTATGTCGGCAGCTTCAGAGCGCTTAGTTTGGACTTTCCTTTTCTAGTTGAATATATGGTCCTTACAATGGAGCATGTGCTTGCAACTTTGTGTTATTTCTTCCAGTTGCTCAGCTTGAAGATCCGTCCCAGGTTTTGGTAAAAGCATGAATTCTAAATTATTGATTGGTTAAAGTGACTATCCACCCTGATCAAAAACACTAACTAGTCTGCGATTCAACAGCCAATAGGCTGTCGATTCGTATGGTCACGTGATTTATCCTTCAGAGATCTTACGACAGCGATTATTGAACTCACTTGGAGTAACTTACAACTGAGTGTTTTTAGATGTCTTCGAAAAGCAATGCATTCTTAAATTAGAGTAAATAAAAGAAACAACAGTTATTAAATGAAAACGTCAGAATGTGCACGAAAAGTAGCGTGACTGACAAACACCGAGAAAAAATTAATTATATGAAAACATATCTAAAAAGTTCTAGCTTTCGAGGGGGAAAATGAGCGCAGATTGTAATTGAAACTCGTTGTTCTGGATCCGAGTCTAGAATATTTTTGGACTAATGGTACTCTTTTCTTTGCTTTTTCGCCATTTCAACGGACAAAGAATAATATGCCGGGTAAAATGAAAAGGAAATGAAAGACAAGAAGACCGAATTAGTCCCAGGTCATACTACAGTTTACAAAAGCATACGGTAGTATTGAAAAATATTCTATCCTGTTCCTGTACTGCTTCGTTTGCAACATCCTCTTATATCATTGCCTGCATCGGTTCGTCTTTGAATCATAGACGTGAAATATAAGTAGATTGATCATAAAATATCGGTAGCGCTGGCATATCATTAAATGCATTGGCGCTTCTTTTAACTATAGATGTGAAATATAAGTAGACTGACCATATATCATTGACTGCATCAGTGCCTCTTTGAAACATAGAGATGAAATGTAAGCAGATTGAGCATATATTGACTGCATCGATGGCTTCTATGAAACATAGACGTGAGACTGAGAACATAATTATCTTAAACGATGTCTCTTTGAAACCATTGAAGTGAAAGATAAGTAGACGGATAATTGCTATTGAGAGGAAATTCAAAATGTGTGACCAATATGTTGACAAGTAGTCACGTGACATCTTTTGACAGAGTAGATGTGTATAAACACATTTCTACAATGGTGACAAATGATGAAATTGTCAAGTCTACCATTATGTTCCGTGGACCAATCAGAAGATGAATGTTCGTTAGACACCAGTAAATTGTCTTTTCGAACTTTCGCTAAACATAATACACTCAAACCTGTTTTTGTGTTGTTTTTTTTTGTGCGATATATAAAAAAAATTTATTTAGTACAATCTAGTTAACAGTCCTTTCAAAATTTCAATCAAATTAGAACATAATTAACGAAGTTATCAATAAAAATTACTTAAATAAAAACAAATTTAATATGTACTTAGATTGCTTTACCAGTACTGCTGAAAAGGCAATTTTTTTCCTTAAAATTATTTGTTTTAATATCGAATTTCAGCTCTGATACTTCATTTATTTCGAGTCTTATTTTTGTTCTTTGCGGAATGTAAACGATTTTCGAATATTTGGGACAGACGATATTTTTCAAAGAACGGGAATAAAACGAAAACTCGTGTTTCTTTCGCTCTGAATTAATTTCGCATTTCTAAATTTTTCGCACTTTTTAGTTATAACTTGTGGCAAGAAGAACATGAACAAGAAGACATGGCAGCAGATAAAATCTATGCAGGACTCCAATTTTGCAGTAAATTAGAAGGTCATTTTCTTGCAATCAATACCAATTCTGAAAGAACTTAAAAATTCCAAAAGGAGCTTCAATCTTGTATATCTGGCTACCGAGACATATACAAGCGGCGAGTAAAACAACAGTCGTCGCAAAAACTGATCAACGGCTAAATGATAACTGAAAAAAGTCAACTCTAAACGAGTGCGAGAAAGTATCTTCAAGTGACGAAAGTGATTTTGAACCAGTTCACCACAAGAAAATCCGCGTATTGTCAGATTACAAAGGATAATGGTTAGACATTTTGAAAAAAATTTTATGTGTAAAATAAGTACTTTAAATAAAATATTTAAAAATGTGCGCATGTGTATTTTCTAAACGAGATTTCTAAATGAGATTCCAAAAGGTTTGACGAGATTCAAGTAGTTGCCAAGCCTCGTGTCTTGATTTCGTTTAAAAAAGCAATTTCTAGTTATGTAGTAAGGTTTTGAGTTATTTTCTACGTGAGACTTTTTTTATGCGGTCCCTATTCACTTCATAAAAAATATACTTTTTAAATGTGTTGCGAAATATATTTTTTATAGCTACTCGTGAAGTTTTGGAAGATTTTTTTTATGCGTTTTCTTTTATGCGGTCCCTATCCGCCGCACAAAGACAGGTTTGAGTGTATATGGTACGGAATACGATTTACAAGCTGATTTAAGAATGTGTTAATATACAATTGGGAAATAACACTTTTCCTCTTAATTCCACGAACACAACAACTTAACTGCCGTAAGCATCTGATACAAATTAGCACAGTGGCAGATCTAGTTCGACTATATCACAACACAGCCATTCCTGTTCATTGAACAATCGGTTATTTGGAGGAGTTAATTATTTATTTGTAACAAACCTGAAGAACACAAAGTCCATATCATTCCTCAGTTAAACTTTAGTTGGACATCCACTTAATAGGTTCAATCGTGACTTATCTTGATGTTAAGTCTTAATCTTAATGTTTCGAAATTAACTGGAGTTAACTATTTAATTATTAGACAAAATAATCTTTATAAAAAAGCACCACCTGTCTGAAGGGTACGAAGTATATACACTTCTCTTAGAAAAGATATAAAATAATAAGTAAACTATTATAAATACACTACTGGCCACAGTAAATGCAACACCCTGAAGGAAGCATGCAAATAATATTAAATTTACAACATGCTTTAGCGGAGGTGAGATATGCGAATGATTAGAATTTCAGCGCAGACGCACATCACGCGCGCCTGTGGCTCCACTTCAAAGCGCTATTTAAGGCTTGGAGATTTCGACAATTTCAAGTACGGCAATTGTGTTTTTCTTGTGGTTTTTTCAAAAAAACATTCAATTATGCCTCGTAGAAAACAGCGATCATCTTTTGATCAAGTATCCGAGTTTGACAGAGGAAGGATAGTGGCCTACCGAGATTGTGGATTATCTTTAAGGGAAATCGGTAGTCGTGTTGGACGAAACCAAACAACTGTAATGCGGATATGTGATCGTTGGATGCAGGAGGGTACGACGGACCGACGTGTTCGATCGCATCCACCTCAGTGCACCACTTCACGTGATGACAGGCATATTGTGCGTATGGCAGTCACGAATAGCTCAGCCACATCACGGACCATAGCACAGCACATTCAGTCTGTAACGCATCATCCAGTGTCTGCGCGTACCATTCGACGCCGTTTACAGCAGAGTGGTCTGTCCACAAGACGTCCATTTCTTCGTCTACCCTTGAAGCAGAACCACAGACGTCTCAGCCACCAATGGTGCGATGAAAGAAGGATGTGGACTGCAGAATGGAATGAAATTGTTTTTACCTACGAGTCACGCTTCTGTCTGCAACTCCACGATGGTCGGATTCGAGTCTGGAGACACCGTGAAGAGAGGATGCTGAACAGCTGCGTTATGCACCGCCACACTGAGATGAGGGGACCAGATGAGGTGCTCTATTTCATCGTCGTGTTCATAAAACCAGTCTCGGGCAATTCAACAGGTGTGAATGGGGGCATTATCATCTTGGAAGAATGGTCGTTTATCAGTAAACACAGTTTGCATCATTGGGTGAAGATGGTCGGCCAGAAGACTGACATAATCCTCTCCTGTAACACGGCCATTCAGAGCAACAAGTGGGCCAAGACCACGATGTGATATCGCACCCCAGATCATCACTGAGCCGCCGCCATGCTTAACCGTAGGCCGAAGACAGTCAACTTGATAGGCTTCTGGTGGCGTTCTCCAAACGTAAACACGTCCATTTGTCGTGAATAATGTGAACGACGATTCGTTTGACCATATTACATTCTCCCATTGTTGTTGTGTCCAATTTTTATGCTCGCGACACCATATTCGTCGCTTCAAGGCATTGCATGGTGTAATCAATGGTTTTGAAATAGCCGCTCTTCCATGTATATTTGCCATATGCAGTTCACGCCAGATAGTTTTGATGAAACTGCTTCCTGTAGATGTGTGTTCATCTCAGATGTTATCTGGGATGCTGTTGTCTTGTGTTTTTTTTGCCACAATCCTCTTCAAAATCCTTCTGTCTCTGTCATTCAGCTTCGATTTTAGACCACTGTTGTGCTTTTTAGATGATGTTTTTCCCTGTTTCAAATATACTGACTTTACAGTCGACACTGTATTTCTCGCAACACCTAGAAGGGTAACCGTTATCGTTACTGAGGCTCCAGCAAGACGGGCCTCAACAATCATGCCTCTTTCGAAATCAGAGAGGTCAGCCATAACGCAATTTTAACACAGAAATATATTTCGCATCCGACTTCTATCACTGCTAGTAGTAGACTGATGTGTGTACTTTGTCATCCACTAGGTGGCACCCTTCACCGCTATAGGTCAGGAGTATACGAGAGGTTTCGTTCGAGTGCTATTTTTTCACAAGTTTTCATATTATTTTATCCAACCCCTGTATATTGAGTGAAACGTTGGTGTTAATACTTTGTATACACTAAAATACTGGCGTTTAATATTAAATTTAGTTTAGTGTATTTGCCCTTTGGGGCTTGTGTCCTATGATATTTTGATGTTCTACTTTTTGACTTATGTCTAGACATTTTAGCTGAAAATGGACTTTTTACCTAATCTATCTTTCTACTTTTTCTTTATGATGTTTGGGAGGGGGCTACTTTTGACTTATTGTTGCAGAAAACACCTATTTATGTCATCTGGGTCAGCGACCTCCCTGATCCACCAACACATCTTCATTACCGGAATGTCTTGAAATTTTCTTATTACATCTTTAAATCTCTCTCTTTATATATTTGTATATACAGAACTTCCTCACCACGCCAACGTGAGGACTTTAAGACCACGACAGATTTAATGTGTACCAGCCCCCGTGTATACGTACTTTGACTGGACCTAGTTTCGAACTCGCAACCTTCCGGTTGTTAATTCGTTGCTCTTCCAACTGGGCTACCAAGGCCTGAAAATCTTGTGACGCTCAAATCTGTCGTGGCTGGAAATATCCTCACGTCAGCGTGGTGTGAAAGTTTGGAGAGTGGGGTGCCAGCTCAGGTCGGACTTCGTCATCTGTCCGTGGATCATTCCTCCAATCCATCACTTCGGTAATGATCTCGGACAGTAGTCAATAGCCCGTCGTGTTACAAGCGACGTAAATTAATTACATAGCAACATAGGTTTTTTGTGTAATTAGTCAAAAACTCTTTACAGCTTACCCGTTATGATGTAAACACATACTCCAAAACGAGAAAAGCTGCCCTGCTAACAAATCTACCCCCTCCCCCCGTCTCACATTAATTTAAAATTATTTATAAATTTTGGATGCATTAAAGTCTTTTAAAGAAGGAAAAAAACTCGACAACTGTACATTAAAATGTAGGCTCTACTCTTTAAAACATTGAAGGCAGTTCTTGAAAAACCGACTGGAAACATTCAAGTGGGACTAAATATTGTTTGTGACATGATGCATCCAAATAGTTTATGCATATGCTGCAGCAATAAAACATGAGTGTAGTCAAATGGAAATGATCCGATACCAAAACTGGTGTCTGTCAGCAGGGCCGCCCATACACTATTTCGGTCTCATGGACAAATTTTGATCCCTGGTACATTTGTCCTACATAGATGAGTAGGTTTCATTATTTCTTCTTCATCCCCATTTCTGTTGGCCAACATCCAAATCCAACACACTTTTCCTTATTGTATTTACTGTCTCCACGTGTGGGAGGCCCCGTTTGTATATATTCCTACATTCCTTAAGCAGTACTTGGAAAGCTGACATTCATATTTACTTGTTTTGACATATTCTGAAAGTCGTCTGAAGTACGTCCTATAAATATTAGACCACGGCAGAATCTAATACTTTTAAGAATCAAATACTTGATATTCGAGTGCTTTCAGGTATCGAATAAGTATTCAGAAAATTATTTATCGATAGTAAGAATAAGCCAACTGTAATGTGAGGCTACCTTGTTATTGGTATTCGATTTTTTTGTCATTGTCTTTAAGTGTGTGAGGCCCTGTTTGTATATATTCCCTATATTCTTAAAATAGTACCTGGAAAGCTGAGGGCATTCACATTTACTCATTTGGCATATTCTGGAAGCAATTTAAATTTAAGTTTTTTTTTGTATTAGAGATGGGCAGAGAATAAAGTACTTTTAAGAATCGAATATTTGGTATTCGAGTACTTTTAAGAATCGAATATTTAATATTCAAGTACTTGGTATTCAAGTACTTTTTCAAGTGTCGAATAAGTGTTTGAATACATATAAAAAAAAGATTAATCGATAGTAAGAATAAACTAACTGCGATATGTAAGGATAATGTATTATTGGTATTTGAATATTTAGTATGCATACTTTGATTTTCAAATGCTTTTTTATTCGAATATACTTGGTATTTGAATACTGCCCCTCTTATCTGCGGACCCCAGTACCATGTTACCAACAATCCTTCTACTCTGAATCTGAAACAAATTTTGCAGTCATCAATTTTTCTCGAAAAATAATCAGATTTAGGGAATGCTGTGTCAACTTAGAAACCTAGGTTACAGCGATAACGATATCACTACACTGAAATCGTAGTGAAAACAGAAAGTTCACGACAGGTGCAAAAATGTATTCTTTAACACGGAAATTATTGCCAAAGACCCATTGGATGGGATGCCAGTTGTTTTTTACGTCTGTGCCCAATCTTCGGGAATATTGTAATGACTCTTCGTGTCGTGTGGAAACAGGACGTTCAGCTTTACTGTCTGAGTAGTCGCTTGACCTCCTGGTGTTCCATGGCATCCAGTGTGCAGTTATCAGACGCGACGGAAACGAAAAGCAGCAAAACATAAGGTGTCGAAAACCTCGCAACCTTGTCCTGTGAATATCAAGCACAAGCACGGGTATTATAGCAATCCTTCCCCACATAAATTACCAATGTACCGACGTGTACCAGTTTTCCGATGCCATGGAGTGATGGACCAATCGAAAGATAAATCAGATCAGGTGAAGAACAGTAACTGAAGTCTTAGATTAATGCCTCAACAACAAAAACATTTTATGTTTACCAATCCCACTTTTCTCTCGAACCATGGCACCGTCAACTCTCCCACTTCTATGTGGGTACTGGTTTTGTTCCTCTATCTTAAATCGGCCATATACTTCTCTTTTGTGTCAATAAAGGTATCATTGTGTATATGTTCATTACTTAACGTTGTCTATCTAGTCTTAAATGGCATGCCAGTAATTATGCACGTCCTTGCCGAATCTTCGTAAACCAGGACGTGCAATTTGTAACGGCTCTCGGTGTCATGTGGAAACAGGACGTTCAGCTTTACCGGCTGAGTGGTCGCTTGACCCCCTGGTGTTC
The DNA here is from genome assembly GCA_947359465.1 of Metellina segmentata. Taxonomy (NCBI): domain Eukaryota; kingdom Metazoa; phylum Arthropoda; class Arachnida; order Araneae; family Tetragnathidae; genus Metellina; species Metellina segmentata. Next base: position 152,791,815 of record OX375872.1, on the reverse strand, counting down.
CGTGGCATCCAGTGTGTAATTACCAGACGCGATGGCAGCGAAAAGCAGCGAAACAAAAAGTGGCGAAAACCACGCTACCTTGTCCTGTGAATATCAAGCGCAAGCACGGGTATTATAACAATCCTGCCCTGCGCAAAGTACCGGTGTGTACCACTTTCCCGGAGTGAGCCTTTTCTCTCCCCAACGTGCTCATCTTCTAGGCCGCTGGACGGAATAATTGGATAATAGTGATTTCAGGCGGGCAATTGCAGTCGGTCTGTGGAAAAAGCAGAAACGCTCGCCGATCCAGCGACTTGGTTAGATCATTAAGACAGCAGGGGGACGGACATGTCGCAACGTCTGGAGGTTGCTTATTTTTGAAGTGCCTTCCTCTGCGCTGAATCGACCTAGATTTGGGAGCTAATGGATCTGCGAGGAATTCAATCGCTCACATTTCTGCGGATTGGACTACTGATGGTTGCCTCGCTTGGGCAGGCGCGAGTGTTGGTGGGATTGCGTGGGGAAGGCGGGAGTCATTTCGGATGGGGGTCCACGGGAGGCCTGTTAGGGTGCTAATTAACGCACACTTTGAACAACCACTAAAGGCGTAATAATATTGTTCGATTAATCATAGATGAAGCAGGGTTTCCAATAAAGATTCTATTCGTGAAGCACGACTACGTTTTCATATTTGAAATTCGAAACGTAAAATCAACTCCACACCATCCAGCCGCGGAGCGGACAGTGATAGCCCGGGAGGAAGAGCAACGGATTAAAAACCGGAGAATTGAGAGTAAAAATAAAACCAAAGATTGTTGTGTACAAAGGGGGTAGTGCACGTCAAATCTATCGTGGCCTCAAGCGTCCTCACGTTTCGATCCAAGAAGTACGACTACGTTTTCATACTTGAAATTTGAAACGTAAAATCAACTCCACACCATCCAGCCACGGAGCAAACAGCGGTTGCCCCCGTAGGTAGTCTCTAATCAACGTCGCACTGGAGAAGCGCATGGCAGCCCAGGAGAAAGAGCAACGGATTAGAAACCGGAGAGTTGCGAGTAGGAATAAAACCAAAGATCATTGTGCACAAGGGGGGTAACTCACGTGGTTAATGAATCGAGCTGTTAACCTCGGATCTGATCTTTCGGAATTGATCCCAGACAGTCGTCACTAGTTCGTGTCGTATTGCTTCGACGTTAATTAATGGTAATGGTAATACTAGAGCAACACAACGGACTTTTGATCACGATCCGGGATCAATCCCCATAGGGAAACATCCGAGAACAATACCACGTAATTTTGAAACACGGTCAGATGACGAGGCAACACCTGAGCTGGCACCCTACTCTCCGAACTTCCACACCAACCCAACGTGAGGACTTTCGGGCTACGACAGATTTGAAGCCACTTCTACACCATACTGTTACAAATATCGATGCACTCACCCTTATTTGAACCAGGAACTTTCCGATCTAGAGGCTAACACCTTAACCATCAGACCGGTTGGTCGGCGACGTTAATTAAATACCTTCCCCTATCTACCTTTGTCTGATTTATAATATACTCTATAACAAAAGAAATCGACGCACCAAGAAGTTGTCCGATCGCGTTAAAAATTGGGAGATGTGAAGAACATGCACAGAAAAACAAAGTATTAAAATTTCAGAACAATTGAATGATTTATTTCAGAGTTTGACAGTTACAAAGGGATGAATTTAATAAGGAGTTGGTCCACCTCTGGCCTTGATGCAAGCTGTCATCCGGCGTGGCATACTTAAAAAGTTCCCGGATGGTGTCCTGCGGAATTTCTTGCCGAATTGGCTCCAACTGTGGGGATTCAATCGCCTTCCCATAGCGTCTTAAATGTGATCTATAAGAGAAAGATCGGGAGACCTAGCTGGCCAAGCAAGTGTTGGGAAAGCTTGAAGACACTTCATTGTAACACGTGCCGTGTGCACTATCTTGTTGAAAAGTAAATCCGGGGTGACGCCAAAGGAACGGTAACACAACCGGTCGTACAATTTCTGCTACGTACCGCTGTGCTGTAAATGTCTACCAAAGGGGTCCGGCTATTAAAGGATCCCAGACCATAACGCCCTGTTTTGGGCATGTGCGGCGTTCCATCGTAAGGGCAGGATCCCCACACTGTCCTGGACATCTTCTTACCCGTCTGCGGTTGTCGTCAGGACACAGTTGCTAACGGGACTCGTCACTAAAGACTATAGATCCTCAGTCAGCACCGTTCCAAGTTGATCGAGCCCGGCACAATTCCTGGACAGCTCCTTCTTGGTGCGTCGATTTTTTGTTATAGAGTGTAAATGCCTTTAATCATCTATTAAAAGCATTAAGCTATAATTTAGGGTTAAATATATTTAAAACTACTGACACCAGGAAACTAAAGTAATAATTTAGAAGGTTTTTATTGTGATGGGGGAAAGGGAAAATGTATTTAGCATTAATAAATTTCGTATGACCGAAAACACCTTGTTCTTTAAACGGCTATTTGCATTTTACACAAAAAACGTTCAAAACGCATCTGCTATCTGCCGCTTACTGGCTGTTCAATCATATGATAATTATAGGTAGGGAAACGAGTTCATTACAACGCATGACTTGTCACATTGAAAATAATTACTTTCGGATATACTGGCGTTCTGACTTTACATAATGTCAAGTGTCCGGTATTTTAATCGTCTGACCGTGGTTCAAAATTGCGTGTTGTTCTCGGTTCTTTCCCTTCGAATTTGATTTCGGACCATCACCGGGGCCGTCGTGGCGCAGTGGGTATGCCCACTGCGCTACCAACCTTCGAGTTGCAGATGGTTCAATTTCTGTCATGAGCAATCCGAAATGGTGTATTTCTCTCTTCTGTGTCAGTACACTTTCACGGTGTGTGTCTATTCTTTGATATTGTTGTATGTTTTGTGTCTGGCGCAGCGTGGCCATATAACAAAAGAGCACAGCAAAACTGACCAGACCTTGATGTACGAGGTAGCTTGTCAGTAGAAAACTGACTAATTATTGATCTCGTCATCCAAAAAATCGTAGGTAAAATCAAGATGACGAGATAACTCGTCATCGGCAAAATTAGTCAGATCTTCTTGACCAGACAACTCGTCTTTGGGTAAATTGATGATATCTTGATGGAAGAGGTATCTCGTCAAACCCCTTGGAGGGTTAAAAGGGAATTAAATTTTCGTTTAGCTTTGCAAGATTGGCATTTAATTCTTTCAAAGTATAAAAAATGTTTTAATTTTTATTGCTGTGAATTGTAAAGCTTAATTTACGATTTTGTATTTCCACAGAAAGGGTAAACTAAATTCCATCTTAGGTGTTTTTCGTTAAGTTCTGTATTCTTCCGTTAACCCTCCGATTGTCGAGAGATTTCCGAGTTGTATAGGGTTACTTTTACCCCACACCACACTTAATGACAAAAAGACCGCATCCTCTTAAAGATTACAAAGATTACATCGATTCATTCAACCTTTAGGAAGAGAGAGAGAGAAAGATTCTCTTAGTCCTTTTCTTAGAATAGAATCCGTTGGAACGATTTTATTGGTCCTTTTCTTACAAAAGAATCTTTGAGAATGTTTCTATTGCTGTATTACTTAGAATAGAATTCATTTGAAAGATTCCACTGCTCATTTCTTTAGAATGGAATCCTTTGGAAATTTCCTTAGAGTAGAATCTTTCTCTTTGGAAGAATTCTACTAACCCATTCTATAGATTAAAATATTTTGGGAAGGTTTGATTTGTCCTTTCATTTGATTTTGATCCTTTGGAAATATTTAATTAATTAAATACATAACCTTTTCTAAAAACAGATTCCACATTGGACATATTTTGTCGTTTCTTACCTTAGAATACAATCTTTGGAAAGATTTCGGCTCCTTTCCTTAGAAATGAATTTTTTGGAACGATTTTATTGCTCCTTTTCTTACAAAAGAATCTTTGGGGATGTTTCTATTGCTCTATTATTTAGAATATAATTCATTTGAAAGATTCCACTGCTCATTTCTTTAGAATGGAATTCTTTGGAAATATCCCCATTTACTTATAATAGAATTTCTTGGAAAAAGAGAGATAGAGATTTTATTTCTCCTTTCCTCAAAATAGAATCTTTCAGAAGATTCTATTTCTCCTTTCCTTACAATAAAATCGTTTATAAATATTCTGAACATTCATTCTACATTCTATTTCTCATTTCCTTAGAGTAGAATCTTTCTTTGGAAGAATTCTACTAACCCATTCTATAGATTAATATATTTTGGGAAGGTTCGATTTGTCCTTTCATTTGATTTTGATCCTTTGAAAATATTTAATTAATTAAATACTTAACCTTTTCTAAAAACAGATTCCACATTGGATAGATTTTGTCGTTTCTTACCTTAGAATACAATCTTTGGAAATATTTTCGGCTCCTTTCCTTAGAAATGAATTCTTTGGAACGATTTTATTGCTCCTCTCTTTTGAATAGAAACAGTTGGAGATATTTTGTTGCTCATTTCCTATATAGAATATAGAATACTTTGGAAAGATTCTATAGATGAAGAAGGTCAAAATTTGTTAGAAGTCGTGGCACATGTTATAGGAGTGAATCAAAGCACTGGAATTAATTTTGTGCGCTGTATTAAAAATTAGAGAAATAAAAATTATTAAAACTGCTAATACCAATCATTGGCCCTTTTTATAAATACCAGAACTGTGCAACCCAATAACTGGAAATGTAAAGTATTCAAAACTCTGCTATAACGAATCTAAATCAAAAGAGTTCGAAATAAACCGCTTTGGGGAAACGATAAATCTTCCAGAGGTTACGGACTCACTGATCACCGGCAACTGAAGCGCCCCCTATCTGTCATGCGAGGAAATTAAGTCTTGCTATCAGTTTGAAAATAAAACATTATATAATGTGATTGCAAACGAACCAATTCAATTTTGACCACATAATTCTCATTAAGATCGTTGAATTTATTGGTTCTATATTTTACACGTAAACGCCACAAAAATATACCAAATGAAAATGTTTCAATTCAATTTCTCGGAGAAAGTTAAACTGTTGAATAGACTTGGATAAATACTACCTAACTATGAATAGAAAGAAAGAGAAAATTTAGATAGAATTAAACAAATTTTTCTTTGTAATTCAATAACGTCCCAGAATGTACAGAATTGAAATCTTGATTTATAAAAGAATTTTCGCTAATAATTTGAGTAATTTAATGCAACATTTTGCCTCTTTTTTAATTATTTTCTCTGCTTTTCATGAAAAAAAGCATATTCTTTCTAATGTGTAAACTCTTACTTCCTCTTGTGGTAAAAATGGGCTGCAGGAAATGCTCAATAGAATGTTAAAAGATTATATTACAAGGAAATTAGCAATAGAACCTTTTCAAAACGATTTCATTCCTACGAAATGAGCAATAAAATGTTTCCAAGGAATTCCAAGTAAATTGGCATTAAAATCTTCCAAATAGTTATGCATTATAATGCAGTATAATCTTACCAAAAGATTCAATTTCAAGGAAATGAGTGATAGAGCTTTCTAAAGGATTTCATTCCAAGTAAAGGAGCGATAAATCCTTCCAAATGACTCCAATCCAAGAAAATGTGCAAGACGTTGGTCGTTTTTTTTTTCCTCCATCAGCATTGGATAAACACAGCGTGCTACAGGTGGCGGCCTGGGATCAATCCTGAAGGGAAAGATCCGAGGACATTACCACGTATTTAGAACCCCAGTCAGATGGCGAGGCAACACCTTATCTGGCATCCCACCTCTCCATGCTTCCACACCACACCAACGTGAGGACGTTTGAGGCCACGACAGATTTAACGCACTCCATAACTTTTGTACACGACGGTCTTTGGTTGGATTCGCAACCCTCCGACTGCTAATCCGTTACTCTTCTAAACGGCAGCCCGATATGCTATAGAATCTTTTTCAAAATTCCATTCCAAGGAAATGAGAAATAGACAACCTTTCTAAAGGGTTCTATTCTAGGGAAAGGATCAATAGTTCCTTTCTGATGTTTGAAAGAAAACATGGATTTTATCAACCAATAAAAATATGGTTATTTAGTCGCTATGGTAGTTTTAATTAACATCACACTGGAGCAATACAACGGGATATTGGTGACGGTCCAAGATCAAACCCCGAAGGGAAAGATCCGAGGTCATTACCACGTAATTTTGAGCCCCGGTCAGATAACGCAGCCACATCTGAGATGGCTCCCCATTCTCCGAATTTACACACCACGCCAATGTGAGGACACTTAAGGCCACGATAGATTTAACGTGATCCAGTTCCCTTTGTACACGATGGTCTTTGGTTGGATTCGAACTCGCAACCCTCCGGTTGCTTGTCCGTTGCTCTCCCAACTGTTAATTTGTCAGTAAGTCCGGTAAAAGCAATACAACACTGCTCGTAAATCTCCCGACGCCCAGAGGGTGTTATTAAGTTTAAAGTCCCAGTCATTAAAAAATTAAGACCTAAATTTTTCCATCTTCCTAGTCACCATATTACCCATTTGGACTGCCTGTGTCATGTAACACGCAAAAAGACCATCAATCGTTACAAATGACATTCATCTTATACACACGCTGGTTTTGGTTCGTCATACAGAACCACTATGAACATCTGTACCTTTTGAACCGAGGTTTCAGATCCATGGTGGGAAAGGCTCGAACTGGCGCCTCAAAATGTATCCCCTTTATCCATTCGGTAGAGGTGCTAGGTAATCTGGTTGGAGTAGTAGAGGATTAGCAACCGGAGGGTCAGAATTTGAAACTTGATCCAACCAATGACCGTCATGTAAGTGGCGGAAATTACACGTAAATCTGTCGTGGCCTCAAATGTCCTCACGATGTCGAGATGTGGAAGTTCGTCTACCAGCTCAAGTGTGGCCTCGTCATCTGATCGTAGTTCAAAAACACGAGGTGTTCCACTTGCATCATGACCTTCCAGATTAATCCCGTACAGTAGTCAATAGCCTGTTGTGTTGCTCTGAGGCGAAGTTAGTTCTGTTATCTACCTAACATTCTACAAATTTTCAGTTTCAAGCCCCGAAGTTTTTTGTTTTCAAACTATTTGAATCGGTCTTGTCTGCCAATGATGGTTGTGCAAATCTCGTTCTTTTACTCTGTTCAAAACAAAATTTACGTTTTTATAAATTTTTACGTTTTGTAGAAAATTGCGTCATATCGAAAGTCTGTTATTGTTTATTAGAAGTCAAAAGCAAGTTATTCATACAGATCTGGTCAAGGAACCTGAGATACGAACTTTATTCCTCTATAAAACATTCCAGTTCTTTCCTATAGACATCTATTGTAAATCAAAAGTCTATAAGTCTTTCAGATGAGCAGACAGTTAATTAACGTCACACTGGAGCCACACACGGGCCAGTTGTGAAGGACCGGAATTAATCTAAAAGGAAAAGATCTAATGACAACGCCTCGCAGTTTTGATCCACGGTCAGATGACGAGGTCACACCTGATCTGACACCACCACTCTCCAAACTTCCCCACTCCACGTCAACTTGAGGACATTCAGGCCACGACAGACATGTACCAGCCTCTGTACACGACGGTCTTTAGTTGGTTGATAATCCGTTACTACCGAACTCCGTTACTACCGAAGCATCTTGGAAGGTTAAGCGTTAAAATTTCTTTGATTCCTTTCAAATTATAGACCAACCGGTATAGTGGTTAAGGTGTTAGCCTCTAGATAGGAAAGTTCCTGGTTGGAATCCGGGTCCAGGCATGGATGTTTGTAAGCGTATGGTATAGAGGCGGCTGGTGTACCTTAAATCTGTCGTGGCCGAAAGTCCTCACGTTGGGTTGGTGTGGAAGTTTGGAGAGTGGGGTGCCAGCTCAGGTGTTGCTTCGTCATCTGACCATGGTTCAAAATTACGAGGTGTTGTCCTCGGATCTTTCCCTTAAGGGAATGATCCCTTATCGTCGTCTAATAGCCCGTTGTGTTGTACGACGTTAACCAAAAAATTAACCAAATTACCTTTGAAATTACTCGGATTTTTCCCGTTGAGATTGATTCAGGACCGTCGCCAAAAGCCTGTTGTGTTACTCCAGTATGAAATTAATTTAAATGTCTACCTACCTCTCTCTCTTTAAAATTATCGCACCTAGGGTAATGGTAATTGGTAATTTTTAATTAACGTCATACTAAAGCAACACAACGAACTATTGACGACGGTTCGGGATAAATCCCTTAAGGGAAAGATCCGAGGACAACAACACGTAATTTTGAACCACGTTCAGATGACGAGTGGAGCTGAGTTTGGTAGAAGGATTAGAAGCTGGAGGCTATGAGTACGAAACTTGATCAACCAGAGACCGTCGTATACGAGAGAGCTGTTGCATGCTTGTATGTCGTGGCAACAAATGTCCTCGTGTTGGTGCTGTGTGGAAGCGTCGAAAGTTTAGTGCCAGTTCAAATGCTGACTTCGTCAACTGACATTGATTTGAAATGACGATATATTGTCCTTGGATTTGTGTCTTCGGGATTGACCGTCGGTAATAGCCTGTTGTGTTGCTCCAGTGCGACGTAAATTCAACTACTTATCTGTCTTTTACACTATCAGTATGTTTCGTTTTATGCTATAACCGGTACCGCAGTTTCCCAGTTGGTCAAACCGCGGATTAGCAACCGGAGGGTTTCGAGTTCGAAACTTGATTCTACCGAAGACCGTCGTGTATGCTAAATCTGTACTTACTACAAATGTTTTCTCGTTGGTGTGGAAGTTTGGAGAATGGGAAGCAAACTGTTGTCCTCATCATCAAAACTGTGGTTGCAAATTTTTTGGTGCTGTCCTCTTTATCTTTTCGATTGATCTCGGGCCGTCACTAATAACCCCGTTGTGTTGCTCTAGTATGACATAAGTTCAACTACCTACCCGCAAAACAGTTTTCATATTGCTATAAAAGATACAAAAGAAAAATATCGAATCGTAAATGTTAAGATTTATTTACGAGGATTTATTTACCAAAATAAACCGGACAGAATTTATAAAAAATCAAGTATTTATTTTTACGAGTTAATACTTTAGTCACCCTCAAAGTACTCTCCGTTTGCATCATACAATGGGCAATAAGTTTCTTTCACTTCTGGAAGCAGTTCGTAAACTCCGTCGAAGAGATACTTCTTCAAGCTTGTGTCGTTTTTTGTTTAACCTCATATACGTCCACTAAACGTTTTCTTTTAAGGTCCTTTTTTATTTTCGTGAAAAAAAAAATAGTTGCACAGAGCAAGATTGGGTGAATAGGGAGCGTGGGGAAGTGGATTCATGCTGTTTATGACAAAAAACTGCTGGGCGAGCTAAGTGGTATGTACAGGCGTGTTGTCATGGTGGAACCACCACTCCCCACTTTAATACATTTCGGGCTGTTTTCTTCGAATGGCATCTCTACTAATTTTCAATTCCTCACTCAAAATGCGATGGCAAAAAACTCCAGGACACCCCAGACAAATCCAAGAGTTCGTCTATGATTCTCAGTTGGTCTTCCTTCACCAAATCGAAAATTTTCTGGATGTTTTTGACCGTTTTTCGAGGTTGATCTACAGTCGACATTTCACCCGTTTTAAAACGAGAAATCGCCCAAAAACTTGCATTCTCTTCATAGCACGATCTTTGTGAGCTGTCTGTATCATTTCAACCTATTCAGTATCGGATTTTCACGACAGAAAACAAAATTTAAACGCAGCGCGCTATTCCCGTGTGTCCTCCGCCATCAACAAAATCGACGAACGCCCAAAACTTGATTTAGAAACAAATTCACTCACTTGCTCAAGGCCAACACCTGATAACGCCGCTTGACAGACTGATAGTTGAAATCCACCAGCACGTCCACCAAGCGGCAGAATCCCATTCTACATGTGCCCTGTCCACTAGAGCATCTGCCTGCTTTCTTTAAGGTCCCCCTCGTATATGTCAAGTCTGTTTTTCCTTCTCGTAGCTTCAGGATTGGAATTAAAATCTCTTAAAGAAGCGATTTTCACTTCTCCGTTTTTCTTTCTCAATGTGTACAATTTTGAAAACGTTTTGTAGATCCAGGATGTTATCATAGGATTTTCCATACGTGTTTTCAACATTAAGAAAATGGTTTTTTTACCTTTTAATTTTCTCAATCGGGTACTTAAAAAACAATTTAGCAGCCTTTGTTTACAATGCAGACAATAGGGTAGCATTCTTAGTTTTCCTTATACCGTTAACAAATGCACCTTCTCCTCTTTGATACAGTTTGCTTTAAAATTGAAGCAAAATCACCAATATTTCGAAACAAAAATTTCCGAAGTGAACTCTATGGACGATTGCGACAGATGGAGTATTAATTTTAAAGTTTTATCTTTTCACCTAAAAAAAATAACAGCGAGATGCAGGTGGCGCAGGTTCGATTCCACCCTGGGTGTAATTCTCTTTTCTGGGTCATAAAGCTTATCCAGCATGTGTTTATTAGTTGACTCGACTTCGACACAGCTTGGCCATAACACTTCCGTATTGGCCCTTGTGCCAGTTAATCCCAAACCAATAAATTCACTCCAAACTTCCTTAAACGCAAAACAAACAAGATATTTTAAAATTATTATTAGTATTAATTAGAAATTAAATTAAATCCCAAGTACATAATTGTGGATCACTCAGGATACAAAAAAAGCTTTCCCGACACAGGTGCAGATGGACAGCCATTTACTTTGCTCGATGACTTCAATCCGTATCACGGGACGATGAAAATACATAACGCGAAAAAAAATGTCGAGTAGTTTAAAATAAATGACCCGGACGTGATTTGAACACGCAACCTTCTGATCTGGAGTCAGACGCGCTACCGTTGCGCCACCGAGCCGCAGCATTATTTGTCATTTTTATAAAGTAATTCAACTTCATGAAGAAGATTATAAATCAAGTCGAGAATATTTCGAAGCTTCTTCAGTGAATTTTGCTTCTCATGAAATTCTTGCAAAACATTTCTTCGACGATTACTTGACTTTCGAAATCCCGTCCGATAAATGTAATAGGATCGCATTTTATTCCGTTAAAAAATTTGTAAATTCTAGGCTCTAAAATATGCAGAAAAACCAAAGGACGCAGATTCGTAATCTGATTTTAAACCTTTTTGAGAAAAATTGATAGATCTTTTACAAAAATCAAACACCCGTAGAAATGTGAAGCATTAATATGCAACACATGTTCGCCGAGTTGACACTGATGTATGTCTCCGTAAAGTTGTGCCATCTAGTGGTGAAAGCTGTGATTAATGTTAGTGGGATGAATTATATTAAAAAACTTTTTGTCATATTCCGACACTAGATGTCACTAGGTGGTCCATGGGGAACATTCGAATCTTTTCGAGAGTATAAATAAATGATTATAGATCATATCATTCATTCGATTAATCCACAGAATTTTCGGAAAAGAAGCAACTCAAAAGCAGTCAAAAATTTAAAACATACTTATGGACAAAATTAAAAATTCGTTCAAAATTGCTTGTTTTGAGAAAATGCGAAATTAATTAGGAAGAACTGTTGTTTTCTTTATTTTGATGTCACAAAACAATAGTCACGACAGACTTTATTAGTGAATAAAAACTCATCGATTTGCGATTTCCTGTAAATATTTCGCAGTATGAGGGGAAGATATAAAAGTTTGAGTGAAAGAGAATTTTATAGTTAAAAACTACGATTTTTTTGTCAAAATTATTTGCTATGCAGTAAGGTCCAAAGGCATTTAGACCAAGGTGAAAAGTATAATAGGATCAATCAATTTTTATTCTATAAAGCGTCTCATATATTATAATATATTTTTAATGGCTAATAGACTTTATTATGACCACTAAATATCTCAATTTTCATTTTTGAAGCGACCCAAACTGCATCAATGCATCACTTACTCTTTTCACGGGACTATTCCAAAGACTAATAGGAAGTACCACGGTAGCTCAGTGGGAAGATGAATGAATTAGCAACCGAAAGGTTCCGACTACGAAACTAGGTCCAGCCAAAGAGAGTTGTGTACACGCGGGCTGGTGAACGTTAAATCCGTCGTGGCCTCAAACGTCCTCCCCATTGGTGTATTGTGGAAGTTTGGAGAATGGGGTGCGAGTTCAGGTGTCGATCTCGTCATCTGACCGGGTTTCAAAATTACCAGGTGTCCTTGAATATTTCAACGGGATTCATCCCAGAACGTCGCCAATAGTCCGTTGTGTTGCACAGCCCACGTTAATTGACTACCTACCTTTCCTGTACTATTTTTCATCATTTTAAACCCAAATGTATCCTAGATGTATCGCAAATTTAATCTCCATACATCTCTGTGGAGAGTTGGACAAAGCAGATCATTACCCATTAGATTGTGTCAATTAACTTGCAAATACCATTTAAGTACACCATCACCGACTAACAAAATCCGATGATATATCTTACAGCTATGATATATCTTCGGAATCTATATCTTCGGAATAAACTAAGTACTATCATGTAATTGCTCCCGTTTTCTGTAAATACCCGTCGTATTTCAAACTTAACAGTTGTGTTCGGTGATATCTTTGTTCCTAGGTGGAGGCTTTATCTATATTTTTTCTACCATTAAGTTTACTATCATCAGCTATTTTTATACTATTAATATTATATTATTTATTAATAGAATAGAATCCATTGGAATGATTATTGATCATTTCTTTGGAAGAGAATCCTTTGAGAAAGATTATATTGCTCCTTTCTTGGTAATTGGTAATTATTTAGTTAACGTCGTGCTAGAGCAACACAACGGGCTATTGACGACGGTCCGGGATCAGTCCCTTGAGGGAAAGATCCGACCTTTCTTGCGAATAGAATTCCTTTGAACATTTATATTGGACCTTTCTTTCGAATAGAATCATTTCGAACAATTATATTGGTCCTTTATTTTGAACAGAATCCTCTGGAACGCTATTCTATTGCTCCTTTCTATTGAAAAGAATCCTTTGAGAACAATTCTATATATTACCAAGAATGTATTTCTCTTGTGTCAAGAGAGGGGGTGGTTGAATAACTTCAGACTGGAACAACACAACGGGCTTTTGGCGACCGATGCGGGATAAATACTGAAGGGAAGATCCGAAAACAACATTTCGTACTTTTGAAACATAGTCAGATGACGATACTCAAAACCTGAACTGGAACCCCACTCTCCAAACTTCCACACTGTGCCTACGCATGGACATTTGAGGTTACGACAGATTTAACATGGACCAGCCCCCTTTTGTACACGACGGTGGTTTTTGGATTCGTACTCGTAACCGTCCTGTTGCTACGCATCCGATCTGGCTAACGCGGCCCTGAGCGCTTAAGAACACTGTCAAACATGAGGGTGCACGTCAAAAGAAGAAACAAATTGAGCAGAAGTGATAAGACGCGTAATTTTCACAAATCCCCCCCCCAACAAGCACCTATCACGAAAAGCCAATCGGTACTGGCATTTGTTTCAAGATAAAATGTTACTGTCTTTTGTTGTCTTTTTCCTCTTGTGTTGCTCCAGTGCGACATTAATTAAAAACACTACTCTACAATAATGGACCGGACGCCAGCGGATTTGCATAAAATCCGACTACTTGTTTGAGGGCGTTTTAAATTGGTATGGCCTGGGACCTTTCCATTTTGTTCCTGGTACATTGAACGCCCTCAATGTACCAGGGCCTACAGGGACATTTTGGACAATCCAGTTCTTCCTACGCTCTGGCAATTTTATGGAATGGACGAATGTTACTTCCAGGACGACAACGCTCCATGTCATGTTGCAGCCTCTGTCAAGCTGTGGTATCAAGATATGGATGTAAAACGTCTTCCCTGGCCTGCTCAGAGTTCCGGCCTCAACCCCATAGAACATTTGCGGGACGAGTTAGAACGACGCTTACGGACCAGGGCACCACGTCCGAAATCTACAGCTGAGCTGTCGACATTCTTGCAGCAGGAATGGACACAAATACCCATAGCTGTGTATCGAAGTATGCCCATAAGAGTTGCTAGTGTAATTGCAACACGTGGGGGATCATCCTTCTATTAAAGAATATATTCTTTCCCTTATAACATCACATCTTACTGTCCGGTGCATTATTGTAGGGTAGTGTATGTACCTACCTGCCTCTCTTGTTGTTAGCACTCATCATTGACAGTGTGCGTGCTCTGAATAGAGCTGATTCTATAATTTCAACGCCATTTTGTGTTTTCTACTGTGCAGATCACATTTGGATAACAATGAGAGCAATTAATACTTGAAAGAATAACAAATAAGTAATTAAAATATTAAGAAATTAATGATTAAAATAATAATGAATTAATAAGTAAAATAATAATTAATTAATAATTAGAATATTAATAGATTAATAATGAAAGTAATGCTACAGTAATAATTAAAATAAGAGTAAATTTATAGTTTAAATAATAATAAATTAATAATTAAAATACGTATCAACCTGCCTTTTTCTGTTGTTAACACTCATCATTGACAGTGTGTGTCTCCTTTTAGACCTAAGGCTACAATTTCAACGCCATTTTGGGTTTTCTACTGTGCTGATCACATTTGGATAATAATGCGAGTGTTACTATTCAAAAATTTTAAATACGTAATTAAATTAAATTAATAGTTACAATAATAATAAATTAATCATTAAAACAGTAATAAATGAATAATTTAAATAACAATAAATTAATTATTAAAAAAATAATTAATTAATAATTACAATAATAATAAAGTTATCATTAAAACAGTAATAAATGAATAATTAAAAAACAATAAATGAATAATTAAAACAGTAATAAATGAATAATTAAAAAACAATAAATGAATAATTAAAACAGTAATAAATGAATATTTAAAAAACAATAAATGAATAGTTAAAATAATTATAAGTAACTAATTAAAATCATATAAATTAACAATTGAAATAACAAATCAATAATTAAAATAATAATAACTTAAATATTAAATCATAATAAAATAATAATTAAAAGAATAAATTACTAATTTCAAATATTAGTACAATAATAATTAAAAGAATAAATTATTAACTAAAATAATAAAAAATTATAATTGAAAAATAATTGAATAATAATTGAATAATAATTAAATAATAATTAAAATACGTACCAACCTGCCTCTTTTCTTGTTAACACTCATCATTGACAGTGGGCATGCTCCTATTAGAGCTAAGGCTACAATTGCAACGCCATTTTGTGTTTTCTACTGTGCTGATCACATTTGGATAACAATGCTAGTGTTCCTATTCAATATTTATAACTGCACCCATATCTGTGATAGCTCGATTATTGTTATTTACCCGTCTTTGGCGCTCATGGCTACCAGGGGTGCAGGCTACCAGAGGCATCCAGGGGTGCACCCTGGATGTCTATCTAGAAAAGGTTACATTTTTATCGCAAGCTCTTTTTTTAGGGGATTATTCTAAAATTTAAAAAAAAATTGAAATAAAGAATGGTTTTAGAGTGTATAAATCGGAGACTATTTTGGAAGTATGTTACTTAGGGACTAGTATGTTACTTAAGACTAATTTTGAAGTGTTTTTAAACGAGACTAGATTAGGATATACTACCACTATAGATTAATTTTGTGCTTAAAAAATTTAATTTATTTTGTACTAAAAATGTGCTTTGAAAGCAATGTACAAATATCAGTTGATTGCAAGGAGAAAAATATCGAAAACCCCATCATCGACAGTTTAACCTTTAAAGTGATTAATCCCAATTAACGAAGTATTTAACACCCTCCTGGTTGTTGTCTCGATGAGATATCTCAAAACTGACCAGAAACTGCTCCAGATTTTTATAGACGAGATATCTTGTCGAAACCACTTGGAGGGTTAAGCCCCCATATTCCTAACTGAAATATTAACTCTAAAGTCCCATTTCGATTCGTTGAAAATTGCGGTTGCATGGCCTTGCATAAAAGAAAGTTACTTTTTAAAACTCGCTACATTTAAACCTAACACATGCTGGTCTGTGGAAATAAGGGATGTCTTCAAGTTCTGCATTATCATATATACTTTTAGAATTCCCCTACCTGCTGAGAGCATGGACTAACTCAAATGAGCTAATGATACAAAGAGGACTGTCATCATAAATTCCTTCCCCAGCAGGTGGTAATTCATTAATAACGTCGTCCCGAAAGCAGGATCAAAACGAAAATCCGAATCAAAGAATTACACTTTCAAAACTTACTTCTCCAGGTTTTGATCGCTGCAATCTCGTTCACATAGCGATTAATTACCTCCTGCGGGGGGCACTAATATCTCACGTTTCATATTAAGGCCAGTTATGGGTAATGTACCGCTCGCTGACTCAACTTTGTTTACTGTATGTAGGTTGTTAATTTGCATTGCCCTGGAGCCAAGAAGCAAGCTATTGCGGATGGTCTATCATCAAGTAATTTTCGTAATTTTTAATTAATGTCGTACTAGAGCAACGAAACGAGCTATTGACAACGGTCTGGGATCAATACCATAAGGGAAAGATTCGAGGACAACACCGCGTAATTTTGAAGCATGGTCAGATGACGAGGCACCACCCCACTCTCCAAACTTCCACAACAACCCAACGTGACGGCTTTCGGTCAAGACAGATTTAAAGTGCATCAGCTGCCTCTACACCATATGCTTACAAATATCCATGCACTGACCCGGATTTGAACCAGGAACCTTCCGATCTAGAGGCTAACACCTTAACCACCATACTGGTTGGTCGGCCCGGGTGGGCAAGTTTTGAATTTATTAGAGGGTTAAAGTTATTGGTCTGAGATCCATCTTCAAGGAAAAAGAACAACACCTCATCATTCGGAACACCAGATCACGGTATCTGTCGATTGGATCTCGTCTGCATCAAAAAATTGACACTATCTTGATGATGAGATGTCTCCGAAGAACAAAACAAATCAAATTTTAACTGGAGTTATATAGTTCTTTTTCTATTCCCTAGATCGTTGAAAATGGAGTAAAAATTTCAAAGGATTTGAAATCTACGGAAAATTTCACCTAAAATTTCACCTAGTTTTACCTAAAAATATGATTTTCTTTATTAAAATAATTTTTAAATTGAAACTTTTTTTTTCTTTCGATACGAACGCTGCCGCGAAGAATGACCGTATGATTCGAGATGAGTTCATTTCGATTTCCTGAGAAACGGATTCGAGCGAAGCAAAAAAATTATAAAAGTTTTATGACATCCGTTCTTCAGTGTTTTTTTTCTATCTCAACAATCGTTAAAGATAGAATCAAAATTTTAATGGATTTGAAATCTGCGGAAAAGTTTACACCTGAGATTTCTGGCAACGCCGTGATGGTTGCTATCCAATAGGCTACGAATACACATTTGGTTTGCTTCGCAAACCAATACCGCGGGCAAATCAGTGATGGCTGTTTTCCAATAGACTACGAATTCCGCAAACCAAATGGGAATTCGTAGCAATCACCGGGGATTAGCAAGCAGTGGTCCCACCTGACCCCACGAAAAGAACTGTCACGAGCAACGCCGTTTTGGCAACGCAAAGGCTAGTTATAAATATATACATTCATCCACATTAAACAACGGTAGTTTTAAAACCATGAATGAGAAATATGAGAATAAATGCAAATATTCAAATTCCTAATGAGATAATAGGTAGGTATTCCAATTAAGGTTGCACTGGAGCAACACCTCGGGCTA
The DNA here is from genome assembly GCA_947359465.1 of Metellina segmentata. Lineage (NCBI taxonomy): Eukaryota > Metazoa > Arthropoda > Arachnida > Araneae > Tetragnathidae > Metellina > Metellina segmentata. The sequence goes on along the minus strand of OX375872.1, from coordinate 152,774,137 downwards.
TTGACGACGGTCTGGGATCAATCCCAAAGGGATTGACCGAGGACAACGCAACGTAATTTTGAACCACGGTCAGATGACGAGGCAACACACTGAGCTGGCACCCTAATCAAACTTCCACACCACACCAACGTGAGGATATTTAAGGCTACGACAGATTCAAGGTGCACCAACCCCCTTTGTATACACGACGGTTTTTTGACTGGATTCAAACTCGCAACCCTCCGTTAGCTATTTCGATGTTTTTCCAACCGAGCTACAGCGGTCAGTAAATAAACAAAGAAAATGAGGATTATCTTCGTTTTCAGCATACGTAATTATTTAAAGTTTTAATAACTATTAATTTAAAATATAGAATATAAAAACACTCAATTGCATTAGAACATTTTGCCCAAATTTAAAAAGATTAGGATTTTTCCCAATCTAATTCTGTAAGATTCAAATCTATTTATTAAAGAAATGTTGGTTACATTAGGAATAGAAACAGAACAATCAATTAAAATATGGCCAATAAGTGAAAGGAAGTACACCCGTGCTAAACACAAGTGCACTCTCCTAATAAAAGGGCTTCTGGTTGGATCACAGACCGTCGCCAATATCCCGTTGTGTTGCTCCAGTGCGACGTTTAATTAAAAATACTTCCTTACCGAATAAAAGAAGGCAGCCCGGTTGGAAGAATGACGGAATAATTATCCAAGGATTGCGTGTTCCAAACTGGGTCAAACCAAAAACCATCGTTTACACAGGGACCGGTGATCGTTGAATCCGTTGTGACCTGAAATGTGGAAGTTTGGAAAGTTCGTAGTGCCATATCAGTTGTTGAACTCGTCATCCCACCGTAGTTCAAAATTACGTGGTGTCCTCGGATCTTTGCTTTCGGGGATTGATCCTGGACTGTTGTTACGCCGAAGTGCTCGTTGTGTTGCTCCAACGGGCTATCTATACCGAAGGGAAGGATCAAAGGACTACACCTCATCATTCTGAACCACGGTCAGATGACGAAGTCAACACCTTAGCTGGCACCCCACTCTCCAAACTTTCACACTACGTCAAAGTGAAGCCACGACAGATCTAGCGTTCACCAGCCCCCACGTACTCGCCGATTCGATTTAAGAAAAATTTCCTGGCTAAGGATAATAGGTAGTTATTGATTACATTAGGGGGACCGGAAAGTAATGTCGTTTTTTTTTACTTTAAGGTATCCGACTAGGTTCGGAACAATATTTTTGAAAATGACTCTTAAATCACAATTTAAACATTTTTCATACTAGATAAAGATACATACTAGACATACTAGATACTGTTTTAAAATCATGAAATAAAGCAAAAAATAATGCATCGACTCATTATTTTTTTGTCAGTTGGGCAAATTAAGGTAAAATTGAATCAAAGTGAAAACCATTATGGCTAACGCTCTGTATAAATTTCTATTAAATTAATTTTAATATATATCTATGATATTAGTGACAACAAAATATACTACAGTCAAAGAGATATGTTGAAATGTTAAAAAGTATCTCTCGTTATATGTATCTAAAATTTTAATTTTACAAAATGTCTACTTATCGTTTAAATTAAACAACTATAAATTAAAAAGTATGCATTGTACAATTAAACCTATAGTATATTGTCATTACAACATGTTAATAAGTAATAATGTTTAATTTCGTAGAGATATATCTGTAACTTTTTGAGAAATTATGTTACGCGTGAGCAATATTTGCTCTTTATGTTTTTTGCCATTGCCGAAATTCTTCGCTCAAATTCATCGAAGTGTGCAAATTTGCAATGCCGGATCGATAAAAATCAATTGGTTTGTGATCAAAATATCTGGAGATGGCATTTTGAATATCATCCAAATTTTCAAATGTTTTGTCACATAGAAATTCGAGAGAGAGAATAGAGATTTTTAGATACCTAAATAACTGCCCCTATATTCTTTGGAAAAATCCATGGAATTTTGCAACCTTTGGAAATGTTGTATTGCTCTCTTCCTACGAATATAATTCTTTGGAAAGGCTCCCTGGTTACCTAAATAACTGCATCTATTGGTTGAAAGAATGCATGAAGTTTTTTTCAACCTTTGGAAAGATTCTATTGTTCTATTTATTTTGAATAGAGTCATTTGGTAAAATTATATTTTTCCTTTCCTTGGAATTGAACCTCCTTAAGAAATAATTATTAGAAACATAAATAACCGCATCTATTGATCGAAAGGACCCAAGTATTTTTCAACTTTTAGAAATTTCGTTGATATAGAATTATTTGGAAATATTTTATTTTCCCCCTATCTTACCAATAATAATTACCAACAAAATGATAGAGTTCAAATTTTTAATTAGAGTACTTAGTGCATAAATATTCGATTGGTAACTTCTTTTATCAAACGCCCTACAAAAATTTAATTACTCTATTTTTTAAATGCTTTCTTTATACTTTTAATGTTTATGGTCTAAAGAATTTATAAGCAAATTCTTCGAATTTCCTAAAAGCCTCAAATCAACAATTCTTGAAGTATAGACGGAATGCTAAAAACAAAACTTCTTTGAGTTTTTTTAGTTACTTACGACATAAGAGAATTAAGATCAATATGCCCCACGAGGCGTTTTTCCTGCCCTAAAAAACATGCTTTGACGTAACAGATCGGGCGAAGGGGAGAATTAAAATAGATTTATTGATTCGCGAATTTCATCGTAAAGGATCTTAATTTCTTCTGATTCCCGTTAGAATACCGTGCGTTTATTTGATAATAGCTCTCAGGGCTGGATGGGAATTTGCATGAACAGGGAAAAGTTTAGATTGTTTTAGAATTGCAATACACAGTTAAATGACTACTCATCATTGGATAATAAGTTAACTCAAATACGCAATGAATAACGAGGTAATAAGACAGTACGCAACTTTAGTCTTTCAATATGTAATTAACACATGGTTGATATCGTTTGCACTAGTTATAAAAAGAGAGGAAATATAAAACTAGGATCATGTGACCAAATCTAGTAGTAACGCGACCCTTAGATTACGTTGGTCTGCCGTATGGAAGCAAACTTTCGTTATCTGATTGTTTCAAGGAATTGGATTGGAAGTGAGCGGCTTTTAGCTATACAATCCACATACTGAGGATTAGGGAGAGCCGAGTAAAATCCACTATACATTAAAACCATATTAGGTAGTACATAAAAACATATGACAAGTGAAGGGAAAATGATGTAATCACAGAAATACACTATGGCGTAAGAAAATGACTACAAAATTTACAAAGAATAAAGTTATAAAAAGTAATATGAACTACAGGATGTCCCGGAACTTCTTATACAAACTTGGAGGGGAGGTAGAGAACATCGTTAGGAACGATAATTACATAGGAAAGCATGGGCGGAAACGTCACCCTCACGTGATAAAGAGACACAAAGACACAATAAAGCCACAACACAGAATGTAGTATAAAACGCTTTATTACACAACAAAAGAGTACAATGTATGACTTACAAGGAACACGGGAGGTGTTCGAAATTGCGCCCATTGGCACCCCATCATGTTGAAACCATATTCCGCGCCGAATATTTGATGATTTGGTTGGCGCCTCGTTGGATATCTTTCCCGATACAACCGAACAGCAGCGCTTCCATTTCCGTTGGTTAGGCCGTAGATGAAGTGGATGTCTGTTAACTCGGCGTTTGTGCAACGATTCATGTTGATCACACGCAGTCGGCGTCTAGAACCACACGTGCCGACCTTGAGAGCTCGATTTCCGCTCATGTTTTCCTAAGTAACTAGCCGGGCTCCGCCGGCTAGCGCTCGGCGGTGTGTAATGGTGCTTTTTTTTTTCAAATTTTTACGCACCGTAATTAAACATGTTTTGATTTGTATATTTTATTTATTTTTATGAAACAATTCTTCAAATCACTGCGTAATCACTCAAATATTTAAATAAAGTTGGTCGAAATATACATATACCGCTACAAAATTTACCCATGTCTAGTGATATTTTGCAGGAAATAGACATATCATTAAAATATAACTCCTAAATAATATTTCTGCAATAGGTAATATACCGGAACACCATAATGCAAACAAAAATAAAATTACAATCCTTGAAAAAATGCAAGATTCTGGAGAAAAAAAAACACGTACGTATCTATTCAAACGTGTTGAATTTCTACTTCCTGAATATATTGTGAAATAGAATAATGCGACAAAAGACTTTCAACGATATTGACAAAGACAATAATGATTTATTAACAAAAAGAACACATATTTATAATACTTGGGAATCCTCAAATATGTCCGCAACATCTCACAGTCAACTCAAATACCCAAACACGGAATTCTAAATCAATTTAAAAAGGAAACATTAATTCTGACGTGGCCAGATACCGGGTAGCAAAATTACGTTTAAATTACTTTTACATCAAAGGAAGAAATAAAAAGTCAGTTCAAACATAAATATTACAATTTATTTCCTTATTTTGCATAGAAATTGACCTCGGCTATTTGAAAACAGCAAGAATTCAAAATATCTGGGTTATTTTATTTACGTTGATTGTTGCCATTCGACGATATACAAATAACGTCGATTTCGGGTCCACGTACGTTAGTGTTTTATATATATAGATTATGGTTCCTAACGATGTTCTTAACCTCCCCTCCAAGTTTGTACACGAAGTTCCGGGACGCTTTCGCGGAAACCCTCACGCTTTCAGCACCCCTTGGCGAGTTGGCGAAAGCTGGCTGTATCGAGAACTGCGAGAACTGGTTGAGATTTTCATACTCTCCTTCTGCCATCTGCTGACTGATATAGAAATCCTTTTTACTATAAGTTTTTTTTTTCTACCTCTACATAATTTAGTATGCTTTAAAATCCGAATTACATATGTAACACAGGATTTAAGGAGATTGGATTAGATTTTTGTTTCTATAATTTATGGATAAAACCTTTTATGTATATATGTAAGTTTTTATCCGTTACATATATATATAGTACAAAGTCCAAAATCCGGAATCCTTCGGACCTTGGCCAATACGGATTTCGGACTTTTCCCGATTTTGGAGTATTGGCTGTTTTTTGAAAAAAAATACCCTAATCTAACCTACCTCCTACCCACGTGTGAATTTTCCGCTCGTTACTGAAGTTCGGAACACGTTTGTAGTACTAAAATAACAGATATATAAATAGGAATAATTTTTAAAAAAGAAAATTTTAATACATTGCAACACATTTTCTTACAAATCTTCTAATTTTTCTGTGTGGTATTTACTTTGTACATGTCTATTATTTTGCGATGTTCCATGAATTTGGTCTAGGTTGAATGCCTTGTTCTTTAAAAACTCTTCTTAAAAGTGGAGGATAATAAACGCTGGTTAGCAAATAGTCCAGATTTTGGACAGTTCGGGATTTCGGAGTCCGAATTTGGATATTTGTACTGTATATGCTAAAAGAAATTATTAGGAAAAAAACTACATATTTTGCTTGAGCTACAAATATATAATAAATACATTATATAATATACGTTTTTGTGACATATTCTAATAACCTAAACAATAAATATGAAATAAGCAACTTTAAATGTTTTTTTTTTCCTTTAAGAATACAAGTGTAAAAATTTTCTGTCTCTATAACAGCCAAAATGCAAATACTATAACTATAGGATATGAGATAGAATAAACTTTGTTTCAAAGAAAGCTATTGAAAACAGTCAAAATCAATATTTTTTTTCAATTTAAATTTTGTAATCTTGAGTTCAAATGAGTAAAAGTAATCAATAATTGTATTTGTTTATGAAAAATTCCCTTAGATAAATCTTAATACTTATTATTGATCACTGCTTTTACTAAGTTTATATCTACTACTAGTTGTCTCCCCAAAAAGTGGCGAGATTATATTAAGTAGGCGATGAAACAAGAGATTTTATTGATAAGAAACTATATTATGAAAATAAAAACACTAGGTTATAAGGGCGAATAATTTCCATTATAAACAACGTAATTGATTTATCCGCATCCCCCCCCCCTCGTAACAATTTAAAAAAATTAAACTAATCAACTCTTTCTACACTCTATAACAAAAAAAATCGACGCACCAAGAAGTAATCATCCGATTGCTTTGAAATTTCGTATGAAAAAATGTTTTGACCAAATATGCAAATGATTAAAATTTGGTGTCCAATGAATGAATAGTGCGATCTCCAGCGCATCGGAACTGCGCATCCAGCAGATGTATATAAGGAGTTGTTCTTGAACTGTTGTTAAAAATTTCTGCTGCATTGCGATTTAGGATACCTTTCACCGACTGAAAAAATGCCTCGCCGCAGGATTCGGGCTCATTACGAGCAACTTTCAGAGTTCGAAAGAGGTCGTATCATTGGATTGAAAGAGGCAGATTGGGCAAATCGAAGAATCGCTCGTCATGTGAATCGAAGCGATGCGGCGATTAGAATATGCCTGCAAGAGTGGGTGGACAGTGGCAGATTTCAGCGTCATGATGGTAGCGGTCGACGTAGGGCCACAACAGATCGCGAGGACAGAGTGATTGTCAGATCAGCTGTCACAGCGCCTGATTCATCACTATCAACCATCAGTCGTGCTACCCACTCACGAGTGTCCACCATGACCATTCACAAACGGCTGAGAGAGCGAAATCTACGCTCGTTCCGACCGTTACGCCACCTGCCACTCACGCCTCCACATTGTCGAGCCAGATTACAGTGGTGCTTGGCTCGATCAGGCTGGAATGATGCTGACTGGGGACGTATAGTCTTTAGCGACAAATCCCACTTCCAACTGCATCCTGACGATCATCGAAGACGTGTCTGGAGACGCCCAGGGCAGAGTGCCGATCCTGCTTTCACTATTGCAGGCCACACTGGCCCTCAACAAGGAGTTTAGGTCTGGGGTGCCATTTCCCTTGATAGCCGGACCCCTTTGCGGTACAGCGGTACGTTGACGACATTCTGAGCCCTGTTTTGCTACCGTTCCTTTCGCAGTACCCTGGGCTTATTTTTCAGGAAGACAATGCCAGACCACATACGGCACGTGTTGCTATGAACTGTCTTCAAGCTTGTCAAACACTTGCTTGGCCAGCCAGATCACCAGATCTCTCTCCCATCGAGTATGTCTGGGATATGATGGGAAGGCGACTGCATCCGGTAGGAATGTTGATGACGTAATCTGACAATTGGAGCAAATTTGGCAAGAAATCCCGCAGGAGACCAACCGGGAGCTTTATCGGTCTATGCCACGCCGTGTGGCAGCTTGCATCCAGGCTAGAGGCGGGTCAACACCTTATTGAGCTCGTTACTGTAACTCTGAAATAAATCATTCAATTGTTCTGAAATTTTAATCATTTTCTATTCTGTACATAATTTTCCTATCCACCAATTTTTGTCTCCATCGGACAACTCCTTCTTGGTGCGTCGATTTTTTTGTTATAGAGTGTATTTTACGAGATTTAGAGTAAATGATCATTTTATATTGTAAAAATCTTAACGAAACGAAATTGATTGACTAAAATTAAAATAAATGTAAACATATACAATTTATTTACATGGGGGGTACTTCTTATACCGCCTGCTTCTTATATCAACCAATGTTACGAAGTAGTTACAATAGAGATACATAAAGTAAAACAAAAAAAACATCATGTTATATCTTGAATGTCAACATAATACAGGGTGGTCCCGAATTCATGGTACAAACTTTAATGGTAGGTACAGGACATTGGTAACAATGATTTATTGTATAGGAATGTATAGTCGCAAGTGACGCGGTGAGGCGAAAACAGGGGAAATAACGGCCGAAAGGAAAAACAAAGATTTTATTGAAAGCGTTGTTGACAAGTGTCATGTTTACAGTAATTGTTCAAAATTGCGTCCACCAGTATCGATACATGCTTGACAGCGTCGGTGGAGCGATTGGCGTACACGTTCAAAGATGCCTGGTATTTCACGCACACCTGCAGCAGCTACAGATAAGCGAGCGACGAGATCCTCATCTGAGTCAACTGGAGTCTCATAAACAAGATGCTTTAGATGTCCCCATAAAAAGTAATCGAGGCTCGATAAATCGGGAGATCGGGGTGGCCAAGGGACAGGTCCACCACGCCCAATCCATCGAGTACCAAACGTGGCATTCAGGTAATTCCGTACATCAATGCTGAAGTGTGCTGGCGCCCCATCGTGCTGAAACCACATGCGGTTACGAATGGCGATCGGAACATCATGCAGCAGTTGTGGTAACACTTCTTTCTGAAAAATAAGATAGCTTCCGCCAGTGAGCCGCGTGGGTAGTAAGTATGGGCCAATCAAAAAGTCGTTCACAATACCAGCCCACACATTAATACTGAAACGTTGTTGAAACGCATGTCGACGCGTTGCATGTGGATTATCGGTTGCCCACACATGGGAATTGTGCGCATTAAAGACACCCTCGCGTGAAAATGTCGCTTCATCTGTAAATAGCACATAATCTACGAAATCCGGCTGCAACGCACATTGCTGCATCACCCACAGGCAGAAGTTCACGCGGCGAGGATAATCTGCCGGATTCAATGCTTGTACTTTCTGAAAATGGAAGGGGTGTAAGCGATGCTTTCTTCCAGCCTTGGAGTGCGTACAGCTCTTACTCGACCAGCGCCATGTCTGTTGACGTCGAACGCACCTGTTTCACAAAGTTGACGATGTAACCGTTGAAAAATTCTATGATCCGGCATTCGTCGATCAGGATACTCCGCGCGATACATTCGTAACGCAGCTCTGCCGTTACCATTTGCACGGCCGTACATGTAATGCATGTCTGCTTTTTCTGCATACGTAAAGTCACCCATCGTCTACGGCAGCACAATTGTGAATGGCGCTTTTCCCTACTGCGATGCATCATGTCAACAGCGGCTAGACATCTACTGCCCTCTACCGGCAATGATACCAACCGATCACTCCATTTCTCTTTCCTTTTATTTCCCCTGTTTACGCCTCACCGCGTCACTTGCGACTATACATTCCTATACAATAAATCATTGTTACAATGTCCTGTACCTACCATTAAAGTTTGTACCATGAATTCGGGACCACCCTGTATACATAGAATATCCAACAAAAATCAGACGGGAAAATCATAGCACTCAGCGAGAAAAAGATGGCGATGTTCTTAACAACTTAGTAGGGTTGCTCGAGAAATTGAGAAAGATTGCGTGTTTCCACATCTTTCGGTTCTCAAAGCGCTTTATAACGCCAACTCGCAAAGGGGTGCTGAAAGCGTGAGGGTTTCCGCGAAAGCTTCCGGGGCACCCTATATATAGGACAGGATATGCAGGAAATACTGCACGTTGCTAGGTGGAATTATGGGTGTGAGCCTCTTCGGGGGTTAAAGTTTGTTTCCAGGACGTACGCTGCTGGCTTTGGAGGAATTATGCGAATGTACCCCTTTAAGGGTTAAAGTTTGTTTCCAAGATGGTACACTGATGGCTTTGGTGGAAAAAAATAAAAGATCATGTCGCGTACCCAGAAGTTGGAACTGAGAATCGAGTCAAGTGTATCTTCTCATTAATTTAAATTGCTTTTACTCAAAGTCAACTTCGTTTTCTCCAAAATGAGAAGATCTATTATGATGTTTAAACTGTATTGCAACGTTATTTTTGTAATATTGCATTCTATTTACAGGTCTGGAAACTTTTAGAATGGCATCAGAATTTGATGAACTTTCTCTGCCTCAAGATCGTGCTTAACCTTGCATGCAGCCAATAGCAAATGGATTGTGAAGCCCCTGGTGGTTGGCTTCACTAGGTATCTCGTCATCAGCAAAGCTAACCAGACCTTGCAGGATGAGATATCTCGTCATTTGAAAAAAAAAACACTGACCAGCACTTGATGTCGTAAAAAAATTCGCAACATGATGATAGCGAAATAATTCTCAAAAGCATTAATAGTCATATTTTGATGGACGAGATATCTCGTCGAAACCACTTGGAGGGTTAACACAAGCAGGATTCAAAATTCTAAGGATGGAAGTGTTTTCGAGAGCATGCTTGCCAAATAGGCAATGGCAATTAGTTAACGTCACACTGGAACAACAAAACAGGCTTTTGGCTACGGCTAGGGATCAATCCCCAAAGAAAAGTTCCGAGGACAGCATCACACAATTTTGAACCCCGGTCTGATGACGATATCAGCACTTGAGCTGGGACCCCAATCCACTCTGAAAACGTCCACACCACGCCATCTTGAGGACATTTGAGACTACGACAGATTTAGCATGCAACAGCACCCGTGCACACAGCGGTCTTTCGTTGGACCTAGTTTCGAACTCGTAACTCTCTGATTGCTAATCCGTTACTCTTCTCAACAGAGTTACCGCTGTCTTTGTTAAATAAGAGTCAGTTGTTTGTAGTAAAGTCCCCTGAAGTTTTCTTAAAACATTTATTAGTGTATAAATGAAGATGTTTAAGAATTAAGATAAGTTTTTAGAGCTATGGTTTCTCAAATAAATGTAACCAAAATTATTTTTAATAAATTGTTGACTCTGAATTAGCATCGTCATTCTTTTTTCTGATTCTTATACAATTCTAGTGTCTATTTTCTAGTACACTTGGTAAAGGAAGTTATATTCTACCAAAACTAGTCAATAGAGGATTGTTAGCTGTGAGAAATACTGCTTAGGTTGCCCAACACTGCAAGTGATTCTATTTTTATCAACCTTAGATTTAATTTTCAGTCATCTGATCAGTATAGAAGGTAGGTATTTTAATTAACGTTTACCAGGAGCAACACAGCTTGCCTCTAGCGACGGTCCGGGACCAATCCCCAAGGGAAAGACCGGAGATCAGAAGGTCAACACTTGAGCTGCACCCCACTCTCCAAAGGTCCATACCACGCCAACGTGAGGTAATTTGAAGCCACATCCGATTTAACACGTAGCGGCTCCTTTGTAACCATGAATCGAGTTTTGAACTCGCATCCCTCCGGATGCAAAGCCGATACTCTTCTAACTGGGCTACCATGGGCCCCTACTCATTAGTGAACCAATCTGTTAGAATATGCTCTCCCAGTTGTGATGGTTTGCTTGATGGAAAACATTGTTTGCTCAGATTGGCCCTTGTGCATTAAAAAACAACTTCTGTCACTTCAGGGTATAAGTCAGCACACAGGTTTTCAAGCCCACTGATGGGGCACACGATAAAGATATTTCATAACGTGTTGTGTCATAACCGAAAGTAAGCCGCCGAGGCTATTCTTATTTGTTCAGATGATAGTAAAGACGAACAGTCTCGATATCAGAGCACTAGGCTACTGCAAAAATCAAGAAAAGAAATCCGGACTTCTGTTCAGTTTTAAAAAGTGAACTCATTGCCCATTTATGAAGGGCTTAACTACATCGAAATCAAAGGTCGTTTGTATTTAGTCCGGCAGTCGCAGCTTCATCTCACATTATTCTAATTGGCACAGTGTGGGAGATGGATCTGGCATAGCGATCCTTAACCAACTCAAGCATGTGTTATCGTTCTGTGAGCTGCACCTACAGTGAATTCCTTCACCCGCGGACCTCAGAGAAAACAACGGATGATTTGGCAAGGAAAGTATCGATGAACCATTGTCCGCTACTCACTGATTGAAGTTTTTGAGCTTTAGAGGTAAGTGACCTAATATGAGATACTTGCCTAGTATGAGATACTCCTATATCTTTACCATACGGTGTCGACATCTGCTGGAAGTGTCATGAACTATTAGCTAGGGAGACCGTAGAGCCATTGTAAACATAACCTTCCCCGTTGCAAATCGACGCATACTTCAAGAACAACCTATAATGGGAACATCGCTTTTAAGAGTTTGGAAGACTTCCTTTTGACTGGTCTTTAGACGCATAAGGTATGTTGTCAAGTTAATTGAAAAGTTTTTGCATAAATAAGTTTATATTAAATAGATTTTTTTTTTGTCACGCTTGTATTTCTTCGCCAATGTGAATGCACAATATGACAGTAAGAAAGCTTGGTGTCTCATATTGAGCAACCTTTTCACAAAACAGATGATTTGAAAAATTTTGTAAAATTGCTTTTTCCGTACATTTGCAACGTATTTGCCAAAATATTTATCAACGTTTCGCAACAGTTTTAGTGTCTGTACTGAAAATCAAAAAGATGTTTGCTTTAAAAACGTATCTCATATTAGGTCACTTTGCCCTACTCTATTAGAAAAAGTTTTGATAAGAAGGCATGCATCGTTATCCCGGTACTCTCTTGGTATGGTGTAGATCTGTTACTTTCGATTGAGGCAGACATATTCAGACAGCGTTCTCCCGCTTTTTCAGTGGCCCTCTGAGGTGTCTCACATTTTGCTGTGATTGAAAGAAAGATTCATCCTGTTTGCCTTCAATATCTCTCTGACAAGGTCTTCCCACCACACAATCTCGAGTCCTGAAGTTGTCCCGAGACATTTTTTCTGAACCTCTTTTGGGTGCATGACTTTGTGCGGGTGAATGGACTTGTGGATTTGGTCTAGCTGGAGCTAGACGAGGAGATTAGCAACAACAAGGTGTTGACAAACAGAATATATATAATAGTATAAAAGGAAGAGTATTTCTCTGTCTGTCTGTCTGAGATCAAAGTCCTGACGAATCTATGGCACTTACAGTAATGGGATTTGGCAAGCAGGTAATCCGAATTTTTTGCAATTTTTTATTTATTATTTATTTCAGAATAAGGGCTATCAAATAGAACATTTAAAACACAAGAGTTTTATGTAATTTAGTTTTGTGAATACAATATACATTGTCTAAAAAATGTGTGAACAGTCTCTGTATGTTTGATTTTCTTTTAAGAAATAATTTTTCAATTTAATATAGATATTTTTTGGTTTGCGAAGCAGACCAACACCACGGGCAATGTGACTCTAAGAAAACCACGACCCCCCACGAGCAACTCCTTTATGGACTGTTATCCAAAAGACTACGAATTCTGATTTGGTTTGTGAAGCAAACCAATAAACTTCTCTCTTTAAATATTTAAATTAAATATTTAAATAAATGTTTAAAAATTATCCTTGCTGCCATTATTTATGAAGGTTTTACCTGTATTACCAGTGATAATAGTAAGGTTTGGAATTTTTTAATAATAATATTATTAATGGTATTCAGACCTATGATTTTTAAGACCTATTTACCAGCCTACCACTGGACAACTATAACTAATATACCACTGGACAATAATGTTTTAAACTATTATTATCATGATTTTAAAAACTTAATTGATCTGAATTTTGAGGAATGGGAGGTTTTGGTTAATTATTGTAATTTTAGTAATTTTACTTTTAATGGTGAACATATATACACTCAAGTTAAGGGTATGCCAAAAGGTTCTAATTTTTCTTCCTTTCTGGTTAATTTATTTATTCATTATTTTGAAAAACCTTTTACCTTCAGATAAATTCTGCCTTTAGATTTATTGATGATTTAATTGTTTTTAATAGTAGCAACTTTTCTAATATTTGGAAATCTATCTATCCAGATGACCTTTCTTTAATTAAAACCAATCTGGATAACAATAATACTGATTTTCTAGACATAAAAATTTCTGTTTCATCCGGCAAAGTTGACATTAATGTATATGATAAACGAAGCGATTTTAAATTTACAGTCAATAAATTAATATTTTGGGACTCCAATATCTCTAAAAGAATATACTACAACACGATAGCTGGTCAATTGGTACGTTTCAAAAAAATTTGTAATTCTGATGCTAACTTTTTATTACAATGTAAATATCTAAAAAACACACTTCTCAATAACAAATACCCGTTTTCATTCTTTAAAAATATTTTTGAAAGATTTATTAATATCAACACCTACACAACACATGAATAATTATTTTTCGTAATTTACCCAGAGCCATGGGAATTACTTTTCAATTTTATTTATATTATTTTTTTACTTTTTATGAATATATTTTTGATAAGGGGCTGGGGATTTTCATATTATTATTATTATTTTTGGACTTGTTGCATCGGAGGTATGATGTTAGCATATAAGTTAGACTGTGTAATTGATGGCATTTGGTGGCAATTTTTAGGCTTGTTGTTGATGATATCCCAGCTGCGGCTTCGGGTTTCATTTCGTTCTATTCCTGCTATGTTTTGGTATTTTGTTCTGTTTTTGTTTTACTTGATTTTTGGTGGTGTTTGGGGGAGTGTATGAGCAATTTTTTCAGCCTAATGCTGCTCATATGTAGAAAACACCATTTTATGTTGTTTGGGTCAGGCTCCTCCCTGATGACGCCCTGATCCACCAACATTTCTTCATTTTTTATTATTTTTTAAGACTTTTGTTACATTTTTTTAGAAATTATTGTGTTCTTGAAATTATATTGCTTACCATGCTATGTCTGCAGCTTCAGCGCGCTTGCATGGGTAGTTTCGAGTTTCGATTTCTGGTTAATGCACCCCGGCTGTTTGGTTATTTTTTGTTATTTTGTGTGTGTTATGTTATTTTGTATATTGTATGTTGTTATTATTTACCTGTCAGAGTTAGTTGCAGCTTTTGCGCACTTCTCGGGCAGTGTGACTTTTTATTATTTCAAATGGATAGTACAAATATGAATTTAGCGCCTGGCAAAAGGGACTTATATTCTAATGGTAAGTCCTGTGCTCGGTACATGGGGATTTTGGGGGACCCCCTTGGATCGAAATCCTGTTACCCTAACGTTGATAATTTTGACTTTATGAGTAAACCTAAATTTTCCAAATGCAGCGATAAACGTTGTAAGACTTGCCCTCAGTTGGATGAGTCTAACATTATCGACAGCTCAACTTCGCCAGCCTGTAAAGCCTCTAATGTCATTTACCTTCTAAGATGCAGCCTCTGTGGTATGGGTTATGTTGGTCAAACCAGTAACTCGTTGAACTTACGCATTAACCTTCACCGTTCCAATATTAAAAATTATAACTCCAACTCCACTTTTAACCTGGAATTCCATCATTTTTCTTTACATGGTTTTAGCAATGCACAAATTACTATACTTGATATTGTCAAAGATAAAAAATTGAGACTGGCTAAAGAAAACATTAACATTTTAAAATTTAAAACACTTGCTCCTTATGGTTTGAATGATCTATTTCAAAATACACAGGTTAATGTTGATAACTGCAATACTTTTGCTTTATTCCATACGTCAAAAGAGAAAACAAAGAGAGGATGTAGAGGAAGCGGTGAAAATAAAAAACTTAACACTTCTGATAATATTCACCAGTTTAATAATTTTATAAAAAACCTGAAACTTATTGAAAAACACTTTATAGAAACTTTTAATTTTAAACCCTTAAAAAAATTCATATTTTCTTTGAATGACGGTACGTGTCTTAAGTTTAAGAATTTACTTACAAACATTGACTCTCTCAATCCTCATTTTTTACTTTTACTCCATGATCTTTATAAAGCTAGACTTTCTAAAATTAATAAGAAAAAAACTAGTAGTAAAGATAATCCAATTTATATGAAGATAAGTTTTAAACATATTATTTTCGATAAATTCAACTTTAACAGAATTGTGAATAACCTACAGAATATTTTTCCTTTAAAATTTCTTAACATAAAAAAATGCTTTAAATATGATTTACCATTGGGGAGAAAAATTTTTAATTACAATCAATTTTGCAGTAAGATTGATTTATATAGAGATACAGTTGTATGCTTGTGCGACAACATAAATTTCAGACCCTATTTAAATGAAGACTTAGGACACATAGTGACTGGTGATCTTGGTATTGTTGAAAATGACCAATTAAGAGATGTTATGTATAAAGGTACTAAATTTAGGCCCATTTATAATTTTAATAGAAATAGTATACTTAAAAGCTTTCTGGAAGACATTGATAATTTCTGTTTTATGACCTCTTCTAAATTTAAAGTCCCTTTATGTTTGTTTACAGAATGGAAATGGAAATTATATGATCATTTTAAAGATTTTATTAATAATAATATTCAATCTATTTTTGACAATACCGGTAATTACAAGACAATAAACACAGCCATTAAGGATATTCAAAATAAATTTATCATTACTACAGTTGATAAAGCCTCAGGTAACTATGCTTTCATATGTAAAAAACTTTATTTAAATTTACTTGATGCTGAACTTAAGAATTCAGATACATATAAATTCTGTAAATCTACTTATAATACCATTATTAAAAAAATCATTTCTTCAAATAAAAGAGTTAAAATTTCCAATCAACACATAATTTTACCTTATATTACCGTTATTCCTAAATTTCACAAAAATCCTATTAAATTCCGTTACATCACCTGTGGTAATAACTCTTATATGATTAAACCTGGCTTGCTACTATTTAAATATTTAAAAATTATTCTTGCTGCCATTTTTGATGAAGGCTTTACATGGATTATATGTGATAATAACAAGGTTTTGAAATTTTTGGATAAAAATATTATTAATGATATTCAGACCTATGATTTTAAAGACCTTTTTACCAGCATACCCCTGGACAAATTGAGAGATGTTTTGAACTATTACTATCATGATTTTAATAACTTAATTGATCTGGATTTTGAGGAATGGGAATTTTTGGTTAATTATTGTATTTTCAATAATTTTATATTTAATGGTGAGCATATTTACATTCAAGTTAAGGGTATTCCCCAAGGTTCCAATTTTTCTTCCATTCTTGCTAATTTATTTCTTCATTATTTTGAAAAAAACTTTTGCCTTCAGATAAATACTGCTTTTAGATTTATTGATGATTTAATTGTTTTTAATAATAGCAACTTTGCTAATATTTGGAAATCCATCTATCCAGACGAACTTTCTTTAATTAAAACCAATCTGGATAACAATAATACTGATTTTCTAGACATAAAAATTTCTGTTTCATCCGGCAAAGTTGACATTAATGTATATGATAAACGAAGCGATTTTAAATTTACAGTCAATAAATTAATATTTTGGGACTCCAATATCTCTAAAAGAATATACTACAACACGATAGCTGGTCAATTGGTACGTTTCAAAAAAATTTGTAATTCTGATGCTAACTTTTTATTACAATGTAAATATCTAAAAAACACACTTCTCAATAACAAATACCCGTTTTCATTCTTTAAAAATATTTTTGAAAGATTTATTAATATCAACACCTACACAACACATGAATAATTATTTTTCGTAATTTACCCAGAGCCATGGGAATTACTTTTCAATTTTATTTATATTATTTTTTTACTTTTTATGAATATATTTTTGATAAGGGGCTGGGGATTTTCATATTATTATTATTATTTTTGGACTTGTTGCATCGGAGGTATGATGTTAGCATATAAGTTAGACTGTGTAATTGATGGCATTTGGTGGCAATTTTTAGGCTTGTTGTTGATGATATCCCAGCTGCGGCTTCGGGTTTCATTTCGTTCTATTCCTGCTATGTTTTGGTATTTTGTTCTGTTTTTGTTTTACTTGATTTTTGGTGGTGTTTGGGGGAGTGTATGAGCAATTTTTTCAGCCTAATGCTGCTCATATGTAGAAAACACCATTTTATGTTGTTTGGGTCAGGCTCCTCCCTGATGACGCCCTGATCCACCAACATTTCTTCATTTTTTATTATTTTTTAAGACTTTTGTTACATTTTTTTAGAAATTATTGTGTTCTTGAAATTATATATATATATATATATATATATATATATATATATATATATATATATATATATATATATATATATATATATATATATATATATATATATATATATATATATATATATATATATATATATATATATATATATATATATTACCACTTTCAAAAAGCTCTAAAAAAGAACCACTGCTCTGAATGATCTGAAATTTGAACTCAATATACTCGAAAAAGAAGGAAATAATATGATATAAGAAAAAAAAATAGTTCCAAATTTTAGCAATAGATGGCGATTTAAGCGGTTTAAGGTTCATGGATTCGGCTACAAGTGACATTTCAATCGCAATACGGCGGCTATAGCGTGAGCTGCACGTTAAACCAACTGTAGTGTTCAATGTGCATGACTGTACCGGTTTTTTACTGAAAAAAATGACTTTCAAGTCATTCAAGAGTTGTGGCACTGTTAGTGGAAAGCCCATCCACAGCGACAAGATTGTACCACATCGGATGGGGGAAATCGGTTTTTAGTTGTAATGAGGACAAAAACCGCATAAAAAGCACAATGAAATTGGTTTTTAACTCTCCGTGAGGCCAAAAGCTGCATAAAAAGCAACAATGAAATCGGCTGTTAATTATCGCCAGACTTGCGCAAGACATGTTCTATATGCTGTCCACTGTTTTTTGCCACAAGTTGAAACCGAGAAACAGCATGCTCCTCGGCTCCACAACAGATTGGAGTGCCTCAGGGGTAACGTTGTGAATGTGTTGCGCAATGCGTGCCTTCAATTCAGCTAAGTTTGCAATCGGACCTCTGAACACAACATTTTCAGATAACCCCACATCCAGAAGTCACAAGGATTAAAATCAGGTGATCTTGATGGCCAGGCTGTTGGGAAATGACGGCTGATAATTCTATCATTTCCGAAATGCCTCTTGAACAGCTGCTTCACTGGCTTTGCAATGTGCGGAGGAGCGCCATCTTGCAAAAAAGTGATGCTACCCACACATGCACGCTGTTGAAGTATTGAAACGACGTGGTTCCGCAAAACACTCTCATAGCGTTTACCATTGACGGTACAGGTAACAAAACCCGCACGACCCATCTCCTCGAAAAAAGTGGTCCTACGATAAACGATGGCGTCAACCCGCACCACACAGTTACCTTTGCAGAATGAAGAGGTACTGGTTCATGTGCGAACGGATTTTCCGTTGCTCATATTCAGCAAGTAGTATTGACATGGTCTTGGAGATTGAAATGGGCTTCGTCTGTCCTCAAAGTGTACCATGGCAATTCATTGTCCACTTCCATGCGAGCAAGAAATTCAAGAACAAAAGTTTGTCTTACTGGCAGGTCACCAAGAAGCAGCTCCTGAACATGGGTAATTTTGTATGGATAGCAATGCAGGATGTTTTGTACAATTTTATGCACCGTGCTCTCAGGCATCTCCAAAGTTCGGGTAATTTCCCGTGCACTGCACGTTTGCACACCACAGCTCGTCTCTTCCTGGAATGCTGTGGACATATCTTCAACTGACTTCGAAGCAATTGGTTTCCTCCCTTTACAAGACCACTTCAAAAGAACGAATTTCTTAATCATTTTCTCCAGATCCTTTGCAGACATAGGACCACAGCCCTTTTTCATACCCTTTACTGTCCGGAACTTCTTCAGAGCAACTGGCGCACAGTCACCGTTCTTGTAAAAGAGCTTCACAAGCAGAGCGCGATTCTTCATTGAAAGAGTTATGACGAGCTTCTCAGACGCAATAGGAGTAAAACGCCAGGCCGCCCCGCGTTTTTATAACAAATACAATGTGTCGTGCTCATGACACGTCTTTTATTTTGCATATTATGACGCTTAAAGCGCTATCGCTATAATTTGGAAATATTTATTTCTTATGCCATACCATTTTCCCCTCCTTCGAGTATATTCAGTTCAAATTTCAGGTCATTTGGCAACCAGGATAGTTTCTGCCTCCGAGTTTAAAAAATGTATGTATATTTTTATCTTTTTGGTTGACAGAGGATATATTTATAGTAAAGAATATAGCCATAGTCACAAAAGGTTAATGCACATAGCACAAACTTTTTGATAGTTAAGTCAATCCACTACGAGAATGAACCTCAAAAATAATGATTTGGAAATACTTCTTCAGATGCTTCACTTTTTAATTTTATTCAAAAGTCACCGAAAAAAGGTTTCCTCTTGAGAAAAAAATGGTAAGTCGTTCTCTTAAATGGTTGGACTGTAAAAACTAAATCGAAAAATAAATCTAAACACAGAAATGTATAGGTGGTCTTAGAATGAATATATCTTGATTTGTACATACCGATCATTAAGTTTTCTGATTTTTTATAGTATTATATTGAATATTTTATTGAATAGTTTGCATTGAATAGCATGTTTACTGAGTTGAATCACACACGATATTTATAAGATCTAGACCTCTAAGTGATGATACACCATATTATAGGAACGGAAACTATCACGGATTTACTTCGAGTACTGTCAAAATTATCTATTAATATCTATCTTAAATCTCAAACGAGGCTTTCACATTAAACTCAACCTACTATAAAAATGAACCTCAAAACTTATGGTTCGGAAGCACAACTTCAGTAGCTTCGTTTTTTAATTTTATTCCAAAACCACCGAAAATTAAGATGTCTTCTCGGGAGAAAACGGGCAATCGCTCCCTTAACTGGTTGCACTGCAAAAAATTTAACTAAATACAAAAACGTATATATGTGGTATTGAAAACAATACATATTTTACAGGTATATTTTAAAGGACAAGCCTTATTACTTCTTATAGGAATAGTTTGTGTGCATTTAATGCTTAGTTTGCGTTAACTAGCTTGTTTACTGAACTGAGGAATTGAACATGATTTTAAATAGATTGAGACTGTTTTACAAGCAATGGAATACTAATTTAATATCAGTATTTAATTATCACTAATAAGCAATAAA
Source organism: Metellina segmentata (assembly GCA_947359465.1). Taxonomy (NCBI): domain Eukaryota; kingdom Metazoa; phylum Arthropoda; class Arachnida; order Araneae; family Tetragnathidae; genus Metellina; species Metellina segmentata. The sequence goes on along the minus strand of OX375872.1, from coordinate 152,753,547 downwards.
TAATAGAGTATCTGTAAATATCTAATTTTAATGTATAAAACTGTATTTGAGATTTAAGTCAATCTACTAATGAATTGAACCTGAAAAAAAACCTGATGATCCGGAAATATTTATTTAGTAGCTTTGATTTTTAATTTTATTCCAAAGCCTCCGAGGATAAAGATGTCCTGTCGTGAAAAAAACGGGCAATCACTCTCTTAACTGGTTGCACTGGAATAAATAAAACGAAAAACAAAACTAAATACAGAAACGTATAGGTGATCTAGGAAAGAATATATCTTTACTCCTTTATCGATCAGAAGCTTTCCACTTTTTACACTAATATTTTGTGCATTTTTTAACGTGTAGTATAGTTTGTGGTGTGTAAATAGCCTGTTCACTAAATAGTTGAATTAAACACAATGCTTAAGATTTAAATGGCTTAACAAGTGTTGAAGTACTAGTTTAAAAACAGAAATTATCACTAATTTACTACGAATAAGTCAAAAGTATCTTTTAATATCTAACTTAAATTTCGAATAGAGGCTTTCACATTAAACTCAGTCTACTAGAGTGGACCTCTGAAAACTGATGATTCGGAACACTTCTTCAGTAGCTTCGATTTTTAATTTCATTCCAAAGCCGCAGAGAATGAAGATGTCCTCTCGTCAAAAAAACGGGCAATTGCTCTCTTAACCCCCTGGTTGCACTGTAATAAATAAAAATAAAACTTAATACAGAAACGTATATAGGTGGTCTTGAAAAAAAATCTATCTTTACTCATATATCAAGCTTTCCGCCTTCCTTTCTCCCATCTTCGGAAGGAGTTTTTGCAGTATAAAATGATAGCTCTTACAAAGTGTCATTCAAAAAAATATGCAATCCAAATCTACAAAACGTCTCCGAAGATAAATGGGCTCGAAGCTGACACTGAAAACAGAATTAGAGTATATGATTTACTCTGCATGCCGGCCCCTCGGTTGGAGAGGAGCAGAAAAAAGAGGCAGAAGAAGACATCTCCCCACTCTCTCCTTTCAAATACTTTTATTTTTATTATTTTTAAGAGAAGGGGAGAGGGACTCCAAAGATAAAACCCCAAGCCCTCGCCTTCGCTGCTTCATTAATGGAAAAAGTTAGAAAGTTATTGACAAGGTCATGACGAATTATATTGGCTCTTTGTCGTGCTCACAATAGGGCAGCCTAGTATCTTGGGCGATGATAATAACTGAAGCCAACGACGAAGCCTAGCGATATTTCTGCATGATAGAATTCGGACTCACCTCCTTTCTTGCTCCTTTTCCAGAGTTCCTTATCTGCTGTAACGGCAGTCTGCTTATCGGCTAAATAGAAAGGGGAAAATCAGAAAGGAGGAAAATTTTATAATCCTTATTCTGCTTTTTTTTTCTTTTGGGGCATTTTATTATTGTTTTGTTCTTTTAAACTTTTCACTCGTCTAAGTTTTACTATTGGCCTTAAGTTTTTATATATTTCATCAGCGTTTGCTGCTGTCTATCAGTGGTGGGAGGATTTTTTTCGCCTTTCTTCCATTTTACTCTTTTGACTGTTGCCCCTCTCTTTTTTTCTACTTCTTGCGCGTTTATGGCGCCCTCTGGTAGGAGATAAAATTGCTTTCTTTCTGCGAGGTTTTTCAACTGGCTTGTATTTTATTTTTGAGCGATAGGATCTTTCCTCTTCTACCTTCGTGGAACATACTCCATTTGTCGGGAATGTAATTTGCTAAGAAATGAAAATAAAAAGTGTTTCTAGCATCATCAAGCGTTATTAAGATGTTTTGCGCTATGACTTTAAGCTTAATTTGTCTAAAATGTGAGATCTGAGAATATGATAGATTGTATGAAACTTAATTTTACTCGTGTATATTATGTATCGTGTTGTTGATCAATATGTTTCTAATATATTTAGCGTTTTCATATTTTTTATTAGTTTGATTCTTTTTTTTTTCAAGTTGTGTATTTTTAACTATCTGAGCATTGTGAGATTGGCGAGTAGAGTATAAGTGCTTTTACCCAAGCCCGTGCTTAATGACAAACTAGTGACATCTTTCCATAGATTAGTTTCAAAGATTAGAGTGCTCCTTCTTTGGAATAGAATCTTTTGGAATGATTCTACCCCTCCATTCCTTGGAAATGAATTCTTTCGGAAAATTCCGTTGGTCTCTCTCTTATTTTCTTACAGTAAAATCTTTTGGAAAAATTATATTTCTCTTTCCCTCAGAATGAAGTCCTTCGGAAAGATCCTGTAAGTCATTTCCTCAGAATAAAATACTTTGGTAAGATTCTGTTGGATTTTTAATTAGAATAGAATCCTTTGGATGGATTCGAGTTGCCATTTTCTTAGAATAGAACTTTATGGAAGGATTCTATTGTTTGGTTCTTTCTTCTGAATATAATCCTCGTAAAAGATTTTATCATCCAAGAAAGTTAAGACTGGTTAGAAGTTATGCATGTTGTAAGCTAAAAGTGTTTAAGCCCCTCAAATGGTTAAAATTTAATCATTAAAATTATTAAATTCTGGGATACAAAAAAAGTGTATTCAAACCAAGTGGGTGATTTCGCTATCTGACCTTGGTTCACAATAACGTGGTATTGTCCTCGAATCTTTCCCTTCGAAAGTTGATTACAGACTGTCACCAATAGCCAATGGGTTTCTCCAATGTGATGTTAATTAAAAGTACCAAATACCAAGCGAGTGATTAGTTAGAAAATAATTCTAAAAGGTATATAACAATATGTTCAACTGAAATATTTCCAAATGATCAATTTTCACTTTTACTTGTAAATGATCAAAAGCGCCCAAATGTGATTTTCTTTAGTGCAGTGTTCAAAAAATAAAATGCCATTTACACTCTATAACAAAAAACAAAAAAATCGCCGCACCAAGAAGTTGCAGAATTACAGTGATGCCGGGCTCGATCCACATTTAATTGCGCTGACTGGGGACGTATAGTCTTAAGTAACGAGTCCCGTTTCCAACAGTGTCCTGACGACAAACGCAGACTTGATTGGAGACGTCCAGGCCAGCGTGGGGATCCTGAACTTACTATCGCACGCCACACATGCCCACAACAAGGCGTTATGGTCTAAGGTGCCATCTTCTTTGATAGCCGGACCCCTTTAGTAGTCATTTCTGGCTCACTTACTGGACAGAGGTACGTAGACGTTGGTACGTACGACTGGTTGTGTTACCGTTCCTTTTGCGACACCCCGGACTTAATTTTCAACAAGATAATTCGTTATGGGGAAAAAGCGAAAAGCAACGGAAGTGGACATTAATCATTCAATTGTTCTGAAATTTTAATTGTTTGTTTTTCTATGTATGTTCTTCACATCCGCAAATTTTTATCGTAATCGGGCAACTTCTTCTTGGTGCATCGATTTTTTTGTTATAGAGTATATTTCAGCTTGGCCTCATATGTCCCTTGAGCTCTAAAACCCATCACTGGTGGTTACATGTTATTGCCTCATCTTGTATAATTAAGTTTGCTTTAATTTTGATGTCTAACTTATTCAGAATAATGAGCTTTTGATATCGCGTTAAGTATTCTGTTTATGAATCTTATCTAAAATTTTGAAATTTTGCTAATTTATTGATACAATTTATGAGTGATGCTTATTGATCTCCCATTAAAATGTCAACATTTTTTAAAAATTCAATCCGAAAAATCGTACAAATAAAGTTTTAAAGAATCTTGAGCTACAAAACTTTACCAACCGTCAGTGGTAGTTACATCTTTTTGACTCATCTTAAATAATCAAATTTACTTTAACTTTGATATGTAATTTTTCTCAATGGTGTAACCTATCGCAACTTCTGAATGGTAAACCTATCGCATTAGGAAGTTATGAATCTGAATTTTAAATCTTCAAGTTTTTCTAATTTGTTGATTGAATTTATGACTGGTACTTATTGATCTCCCATCGAAATGTGAACATTTTTTAACAAATCAATCCCAAAAATGGGCAAAATTGGACAGTTAAAATTTTAAGAGCTTGCACTATAAAACTCAACTATCACTTACTGTTGGTATCATATTTTTTGTCTCATTCTGTATGAACAGATTTGTTATAACTTTGTAGCCTAATATTTTCGGGGGTGGGCTATTGCCACCCAGTCAATAGCCTGTTGTGTTGCTCCAATATGACGCTAATCAAACTACCGATCTACTTAATTTTTTAATAGCGTGATGCGCTTTTACTATCGCATTGGTAAGGGTTCTGTTTAGGAGTCTGATTTTTAAAATTTTGCTATTTTATTGATTAATTTTACGGACGATACCTATTGATCTGTCTCATCAAAACTTAATTTTTCTCTAAATCAATCCGAAAAATCGAACAACAAAAGTCCGCAGCACTTTGTAGCCGAAAAGTTTTTATCAATTGCATCAGGCCAATCACACATTTATAATTACTCATTAGAAATTACGGAGTTCCGCCTAATGCTCGTACCAAATGGCCGCTTATTATTATCTTTATCTCCTTTAATTTGTTTACCTCGAATATTGGACATTCACGCTGCCGCAGATATCAGTTTTCTCCGCTAACTTCCGTACACATAAAATTAATACTGCACAGATAAGGGACTAGTTTTAATCGCCGATTCTTCGCAAGGAAACCAATAACCTTTCCGAAATTTCAATTCGATAATTGTACGATAGCCTTCTGTTTTATGTTAGGGGAAAGTGGGGATCACAGACCGCAGGGTACGGGACATCATACAGCTATCGCTCCAATACTTTTTATCAATTAATACTGTCGGAGAAAAAACGCTGGCTTTAATTCAGCGATTAGGCTTGGCATTAAAACGGAACTACGATTATCATTACCTGGTAGCACTAATCAATAAGAAGCCAGTGAGAATTATTATCATTTGCTGAACTATTGTAATTGAACTTATCTTGGGGGGTTTCAAAGCAAGAGATTGCATTATCTTCGTGGGGTTTGGGTGGGCAAACGTGCAGGAAAAAAGATTCTTCCCGTGTTCAAGAAATTAAAAAACCGCCCAAAACTGTGAGGGGAAGAAAGGACACACGGTGTTTCCGTAAGATAGGAAAGCATTATTTTTTCTCCCTGTAAGATTTATTTTTAAAAATGGAGTCGTTTTCCATAAGTAACAGGAAATGCAAACCTGAAAATTGGTTATCAATCAAAATGCACTCTGATTGCGTTAATGATCGTGATTAATAGATTTACGCGCCTCGAGACTTGGACTTAATCATTGGTTTAATATTAAATGTTTAAATCAAATAGCCGATAGCGAATTTCTGGTGGCTGGTAAACATTTTTTTTGTCTCTCGTAAAGTGACTTCGGATCCGTTAAAAGATAATGTAAAAAACGTGATTTTTATCTCTTGCTTTTCTCGTGGTTTTTCTCGTCACTGCTATACTATTCGGCGAAGGAATTAATGTTTGAATTAAATAAAAACCCGTTATTGATAACCGTTGAGGAATTCGTAATAATAATATAGACCGGTCAGAAGAGTAGTTGATTAGCAACCGGAGAGCTGCGAATTCAACCAGAGTGTACGTGTAGGTTGGTGCATATCAAACTGGAGTGGCCTCGAACGTCTTCCCGTTTATGTGATGTGGCAGTTTTGGAAGAGCCAGCTCAAGAGCTCATCTCGTGGCTCGAAATTATGCGGATCCTTGGATTTTTCCATTTTCCATTTTCGGGATTGCTCTCTGACAGTCGCCAATAGATCGTTGCGACCTAGCTCCAGTGGGACGTGAATTCAAGTACAAACTCGACATTAGCAAAATAGGTCAGATCACGATGGACGCGATACCTCGTCAAAACCACTTGGAGGGTTAAATAAAGCATTTACATTTTCACTTAAAAATAAAATATATTGGTAGGTAGGCAGGTATTTTAATTAGCGTCGTTCTGGTGCAACACAGTGGGATATTGATGACGGTCAATCCCTAAAGCTTTGGTTTCCTAAGAAAGTGGAGCCGTTATCTAACAGCCGTGATACGTCATGATGCCGCGGGCATAACTAGACGGCCGTCTAAGCAAAAATCCAGACGTGTCAACTTAGACGGACAGAATACGTTGGAGAATGGGCAACACAGACGGCTGTCGTGGTTTATTTTATTCGAGAAACAAAACAAAGTGGTTTTTTATTCTCTAGTTTAAACTTTCTAACTTCGGGATCGTTGAAGGTAGAGTGAAAATTTCAACAGATTTCAAATCAGCGTAAATTTCTACGACAGATCGATATCAAAAACAGTTTTATTATTCAATTATTTACCATTTGATTATTTAATTATTTATTAAATAATTAATTATTTATTTAAAGAAAATCACATTTAAGGTATCGATCTGGTGTCAAATTTTCCGCAGATTTCAAATCCGTTGAAATTTTCATTCTGTGTTTAACGATCCCGATTTTACAAAAACGAATTAATCAATGGCAGTCAAAAATGTTTATTTATTTCTCTTCTCTTCGTTCGAATCGCTTGGAGCAGGAAATGAAATGTGGCCGCTACAAGAGAAAAAACGTTCCCCAACTGTTTGAGACTGTTATGACGACAGTCATGGAAATGGCGGCTCCGATCATTTTCGTTACTCTCACAAACACCGCTCTCTAGGAAACCAACACCATGTGTTAGTATAAACAACGTTTTAGTGACGTCATCCACCGATACATCACGGCCGCTAGATCACGGCTACGCTTTCTTAGGAAACCGAAGCTTAAGAGAAAGATCGGATGGCAACATAATTCTCAACCGAGGTCATGACGTGAAAACACCTGAGCTGACCCCCCACTCTCCAAACTTTCACCTTCACGCCAACACGAGGACACTTTATACCATGACGCATTTAACAAGCACCAGCCCCTTTTGTACACGACGGTCTTTGGCTGGATTCGAACTCGCAACTGTCCGGTTGCTAATCCGATGTTTTTCTAACCAGGCTACCGCAGCCCCAAAATATATATTGGAGGTTAAGGGGAAAATAAAGTAAAGAAATAAATATTTAGCCACTTTTTTCCGTTCGCAATATTCTTTTGTGTAGCGAAGATTGTAGTTTCAGACGCGGTGGATTTTTCAACTAATTAAACCCTGAAACCTGAAAGTGATTTCGACGAGATATCTCGTTCATTAAGAGATCTAACCAATTTTACTAATATTGACAAATTTGCTGACATCTTGATGGTATCTAGTTTTCAAGATGTTTCCAATATTTTGATGATGACGAGATCAAGATCAGATGAGTGTTTTCCATTGACGAGATATCTCGTCCATTAACATCTGGTCAGTTTTGATAGTTATAAGATATCTCGCTGAGACAACCCCCAGAAGGGTCATTTCTATGTATAATGTGGAGATGGGGAAAGCAGAAGGCTATCTTCCCAAATCGTACTGATTTTTATTTTTTTTAAATTTAAGTGTCTTAAAATCAGAGAGTTCTTGCGGCATAGTTTCAAATAACAGTAATTAAATTAATTAGTTCATTAAATTCATCATTTTCTTCTCAAAACGAAGGTTGTAATGCTGGTTTTTCTCTAATCATTGCGCCTTGCCAAGTATGGCCTTTTGCCATACAACCCAAAGCAACCAACCAAACAAACAATCTCAAAACATATCACACATCACGTAGTCATAAATCGCATAAAAGTTCAAAAGTTACGAAAAAAAGAGTGAGGTTTTGAGGAACAAAATTCAGTGGTTATTTTTAGTACTTACAAACCATAAGGTAATTCCGGATGATGTAATTTTGAAAGTTTACGCGCTAGATGGCTCTATTAGTTCCGTGAATGTTTCAGTTAGATGTGGTTTGGTGTGCTGTTTCTTTCATCAGTTTTTTTTCCTTCTATCATAACTCTGTAATCATAACTGCAATAAATGGTTTTCGGGAGACTGGAATTTCCCGTCTAAACCAAGCAGCGATTCCGGACCTTTCCTTTGCCATCAGTGAAGAAATGAACAACACGGATGAAAAGTCCGTAAATTGTTCGCAATCATCAGATTTGTGTGAGCTCAACAAACAACAACCCCGACAAAATTATTGCACCACATATCGCATGTAACCAAACTAGAAGAAAGAGAAAGAGAGAGTCGGCAAAAATACTTACATCCCAAGAACACAAATAAGAAAAACAGTTAAAATCCGCCAACAAACGTAGCAAGGTATCAAAAAAGTTGATGGACAACTAAAGTGATCCTATGTGCAACTGCCTCGAATGCGAGGAAAACTATTATGCTATAAAAGAATTGATAGGATTGGATAAAATGTGTTAAGTGTCCAAATGGTTACATGAATGGTTACAATGTACGGGGATCTGTGCAATATTTGCGGGAAAGCAAAAATTGCAGAGGATAAAAAGAAAACTCATAATTTGATATTTTGAAATACTTTAATAGCGTAATAATATTTCAATAATTTTTTAACAAATTATTTTGTAATTTTCTAGCAAAAACTTAATTATTTTTTTAATAGTTTTAATGTGTATTTTACTATAAATTTTTTTTTCATTTTAAATGTGTTTTAGTAAAAAATTTTTGCATCTTGTCTATGGTTGTTATATATTTCAATACTTTATAAATTAATGCTAAGGTAGTATTTTCTTAAAATCACTTACTTTTAATATGTTATATTCAGTTAAAATCTTTTATGTTTTAAAAATAACTGATTTTTACAGGTAGGGCATCTCTCCCATGTAAGTGAGGCATCTCACCAGGAACTTTTGGAGAGATGGCAAAATGTAGTGTGTCACACTTTTATTTTTTGTGCTAAAAATTTACAATATAGCACAAAACAACTATTCAGTATTGATAAATAATAACTATTACGTATTGCCACAAATTTTTGTTTCTTTTCCTTAATACCCAATTTATTTTATAACGTATTATCCTTAAGCGGGGCATCTGTCCCGGAATTACCTTATCATTGCAAGTATTTGGCAAATGCAGACTAGGGATACGACACCGATGTCGATATTTTCAAAACATCGATTTATTGCAGCCTATATTTTTGCGTTGTCGAAGTTTTGTTTTTGAATGAAAAATTACTATAGTAAAAATTTTAAAAAATAACCATGCAACTAAGTATTTGTCAGTGATGGTGACATCCGTTCCATCATAAACAGTTTTTTCCTTAATTGGTGGGATAGTTAGTGAAAAAAGAAGTCGGTTTAAGTGGGAGAAGGTTACAGACTTCTTTTTTTACAAACTGTACATACAAAATATTGGGGCATATAATAATTAGAGGCCTCAATATTTTTTATTTACAGTAAATAAAAAATAAGTTTGTTTTATTTTTCCCATAAGTTGATAAATAATTGATAATTCCTTACAACAGTTATTGTTATGTTAAAAATTGTTCTCATTAATTCCTTTGACTTTTTTTTGACAGTTAAAAAAATCTTAGTTATAAATTAATAAACAAGGCAGCTGTAAAATTAGATCTCTCTCCCCAGTGAACATTAATATTATATTATTAGAGGTTAATATTAGAGGTTAACCAGTTTTAAAAAAAGGTGAAAAAAGTTTAAATACATCGATGTTTAAAAACATCGATAGTTATTGGGCGATTCATTATCAATATCGATGTTTTGTTATCGATATCGCATCCCTAATACAGGCCACCATAGAAAATGTGATTTCCGTACTCGCATCAACCGGTGATAAGTCTCTTAGTGACTACAAGTGCGCATTGCTTACAGCCTTAGTAATAAAATTCTAGTGACTAATATAAAGTCAAAAGAGTAAATTTATAAGAGTTGAATAAAATTCAAGTTTATTTAGTTAGATTTTGGACTGTTTTCTCCTAAACTTTTTAAGAAACTTTTTTCTTATAAAATTTAGGATACAATTTTCTCTTAAAAATTTAGGACACTATTTTCTCTTAAAATTTTAGTGCACTTTTCTCTTAAAAAGCAGGATAGTTTTGCTCCAAACATTTTGGACTCTCTTTTCTCTTAAAAGTAGGACTCTTTTTTTTCTCTAAACATTTGGGACGCTCTTTACTCTAAAATTTAGGATGCACTTTTCTCTTAAATTTTTGGATAATATGCTCATAAAATTTATGGCACTCTTTTCACTTAATTATAGGAGGCTCTTTTCTTTTAAAATTCACAAACGTTGTTGGGTTTTCTTAAAATTTATGAACATTGTATTTTTCTTTTAAAATTGAGGATCACTGTTTATCTCTTAAAATTTGCGAGTATTGTCTTTTGTTCTTTTCGCTGTACGAGTTTTGCTTTCTCTCCCATTTTATGAGAGATGCTCTTACTTTTAACTGCCACGAATACCGTTTTTCCTTGCAAAATTTTAAGGGTACTGTTTCTTTAAAATTTTTTCCGAGTACCATTATATGCAAACGTCCTCCTCCCCAGATGTTTCCAACTTTCCAAACACTCACAAAAGGCTAAGGAACAGCAAATAAAAGTACATCAGAAATTTTCGCAGTAAAAACGAAGGCTAGAGATTCTCGACTAACACAAAGGAAAACGATGATCAAATTGGAAAAAACCTTCTCTTAACAGTATCTTCCACTACTCCTAGGACCATTACTCCAAGAACACTCACTCTGTTCTCTTAAAATTTAGGATACCCTTTTTAAATAAAATTTAAGATACTTTTTTCTCAAAAAATTTAGAACACTTTTTTCTTATAAAATTTAGGACAGTCTTTTCTTTTAATATTTAAGACACTTTTCTCTTGAAATTTAGAACAGTCTTTTTGCTTAATATTTAGAAACACACCTTTGTATTAAAATTTGGGATAGTATTTTGTCTTAAAATTTAGTACTGCTCCCCTATTTCCCATTTAATATTACTGCTTTTTCTTTTAAAGTTTAGGAATACTGTTTTTTTTGTTTTAAAATTTAAGAGTACTCTCTTTTCCCCTTGAAATTAAATTGTACTTATTTCTTCTCTTAAAATTTAAGAACACTGTTTTTCTCCTAAAATTAGGAAATAATGTTTCCTTTCTTAAAATTTAGGAGTACTGGTTTCTTCTATTTAGATTAGACGAATTTCGCTTTCACTCTCATTTTATGAGTTCTGACTTCTAAATATCACTTGCACAATAGTTTTCCCTTTTAAATTTCTCGAGTACATGCGTACCGTTTCTTTTAAAATTTATTAGTACCGTTTTCCCTCCAAAGTTCTCCAACCCCAAATGTATCCAACATCCCGAACCTTGCAAAAGGCAACCGAAAAACAACATACAGGGCCACCAAAAGTTTCCGCAGCAAAAACAAAGACTTAGGATCCCCTCCTAAGACAAAGGAAGACGCGGAGCAAAATGGAAAAACCTTCTCTTAACATCTTCCTACTCTACTCCAAGGACACTCTTTTCTTTTTAGGTTAGGGTACTTTTACTCTTAAAATTTAGGACACTCTTGTCTGAAAGTTTAGTACACTCTTTTTTCTTGAAATTCAGTGCCACACTTTTCTCTTAAATTTAGGACACTTATTTCCCTTAAAATTGAGGACACTTTTTTTCTTAAAATTTAAGACAGTTTTCCTCTTAAAATTCGTACAAATTTTTCTCCTGAAATTTAGGACTATCTTGTATCTTAAAATTTCTGAGTACTTTTAATTTAATAATTTCGGAGTATTGCTTTTCTTTCAAATCTTAACATACGGCTTTTCTCTTACAGATTAAGAGTGACGCCTTTTAACTTACAATTTAGAAGTTATTTTCTCTATTAATTAAATAGCACGTATTTCGTCTCTTAGAATTTAGAAACACTGTTTTCCCCTTAAATTTTAGGAACAGTTTTCTTTTTTTTACGCTACTCGAGTATAAATTTAAATTTCATGATTTCATGAGTACCGTTTTTTCCCAAACGCTCCCCTTCCCTAGAAGAATCCTACTTCCCAAATACTCACAAAGACAATCAAACAACAACAACCAACACAGCTCACCCGAAGTTTCTGCAGCAAAAACAAAGGCTGGAATCCCCACCTATGACAAAGAAAGAAGCAGAGCAAAATGGAAAAACCTCTCTTAACATCATCTTCCACTACTTCTAGGACCATTACTCCTAAAATTTAGGAATTATTTTTCACTTAAAATTTGGGACACTTTTAAATTTAAGATAGTTTTCTTACTTGAAATTCAGGATACTCTTAAAATTTAGGAATTATTTTTCATTTAAAATTTAGGACACTTTTAAATTTAAGACAGCTTTTTTACTTGAAATTCAGGATACTCTTAAAATTTAAGACAATCTTTTCTCTTGAAACTCAGGACACTCCTTTCTTTCAAAATTTAGTACACCTTTTTGTATTAAAATGTAAGACACTATTTTCTCTTAAAATGTAGGACATTTTCTCTTCAAATTTAAGAGTACTGTTTCTCTTTCAAAACTTACGATTACTGCTTTTTCTCTTAAAGTTCAGGAATACAAGTTAATGTACTCTTTTCTCCTCTTGAAATTTAGTAGTACTTATTTCTACACTTAAAATTTAGAAACACTGTTATTTTAAAATTTAGAAATGATGTTTCATCTCTTAAAATTTAGGAGTATTGCTTTTAATTTGTTATAAATTTCTCAAATACATGAGTACCGTTTTTTTAATTTCCCGCGAACCGTTTTTTTCGCAAACGCTCCCCTACCCAGATGTATACAACTTCCCAAACACTCACAAAAGGCAACCGAACAGCAACACCAAAAAAAAAGGCCCACCCAAAGTTTCCGCAGCAAAAACAAAGGCTGGAGATCCCCGTCTAAGACAAAGGAAGACGCGGAGCAAAATGGAAAAACCCTCTCTTAACATCATCTTCCACAGATGGATGGACAGAATAAAAGACGAACTTGAAGAGCGAAAGAAACCGACGAAAGGAGGCAGGGAAGACTTGCTGGAAGGAGGGGGGAGGGCTGCAGCGAGTTCGGGGGTGTGGAAAGCTCTGAAAAGGGAAGCGAGATAAGTCCGACGTTCTGATAGATAATAATAAGAATGAGCCAGACGCAAGTCTGTCTGTCTCTCCCTCTCTCTTGACACTGTTCCCTCTCCCCTCACAAGAGATAGGGCAGTACCGGGACATGCAACATAAAAGAAACACGTAGTGTGCAGTTCTTAGTCTCTCCTGCGATCCCTACGTGATTTGATTAGTCGAAAAAAACTTGAGGGAAAAACTGACATAAAGATAGTACAAACCACAAAACGTTTTTCCCCCTACACTACTGCCGCCCCCTTCCTCAATCTGTACAATATTTTCTTAAAAGAAGTGTGTTCGATAAATTTTACGTTTTTTCCTCCCATCCCGGCTTGTTCCTTTTTTTTTTTTGCCGTTGTTTTTCTTTCAGCCAGTGATGTAGCATGTTGTTATCGTGGAATATTTTCTTTTGTTGAATGCGGACATATAGAATATAGTCCTTTATTTGGCTTTTTCCGCGCGCTTTTTGTTTCGCGCAGTTTTTTGTTTTTCTGGGAGCGGTGTTTGACACATGCAAAAATTTTTTGAAGCAGAAATTCTTCCTGGGGCAGGGAGATTTAGTACCGAACTGTGAACCTGGTGGCGATAAATTTTATCTCGGGCTCGTTTTATTTGTGGGGCGTAAACTTGGAAACTTATTTCTGGAGTGAGGAGTGTGAAGCGGCATGGAAAAATTTCCCGGTTTAGATAAATGTTTTATTGCACAATGGGGGCGGTGAAATATCAGAAAGTGCTCTTGTGCATAGTATTTGAAGACAATTATGCATCATTAAAATTTAATTGATGTTGAAATTGGTTACGTTATGTTACAGAATATACACGATTCCATATTACGTCAAATGTGTATATTCGATGTTAAATCCAACGTACATGTTCCATGTTAAATCAAATAAGTATGTTCCTTATTATATCAAATGTATATGTTCCTTATTATATCAAATGTATATGTTCCTTATTATATCAAATGTATATGTTCCTTATTATATCAAATGTATATGTTCCTTATTATATCAAATGTATATGTTCCGTGTTACATCAAATGTTCCTTGTTATTTGCTGCGCCAGTGCGACTTTAATTAACTACCTACCTAACATAGTGCATCAAATGTGTTCCATATATAAGTATGTTTCATTTGTGTATGTTCCATGCTAAATCAAATGTGTATATTCCCTGTTAAATCAAATATATACATTTCATGTTATATCAGGCATGTATGTTTCATGTTATATCAAAATATGTATGTTCCTTATTATATAAAATGTGTAAATTACATATTACATCAAATGTGTGTGTTTCATGTAATATCAAATGTCTTACATATTGTTACGCTCATGCATATTTCATATGTGTATATTCCACACTGACGAGCTAAAAAATTATGACCATCCCCACATTTTTCAATGAACTCGTCTGGATGACATGGAGGACACGTGATTAAGTGAAAATGGTATTTAAATGCTGCTGGAGAAGGTAAGTAATCACTATTGCACTTACTTTTGCAAGTGATGGGAAAGGCTGCTGATCTAAGCGAATTTGATAGGCAGATCGTAATGGTCCGAAGATTCGGAACGAGTATCACCGAAACTGCACGACTGGTAGCTTGTTCACGATCTGCCGTTGTTAGTATTCATGCAAAGTGGATAAATGACGGTGACATCAGCAGTAGACGCCAAGGTTTTCGTCGTCCACGCGTCATCAAAGAAAAAGGACGTCGTAGACTGTCCCGCTTAGTAAAGCAAAATTGACGCGAGACAGTCAATACAATGCTCAGCTGACAGCCCAATTCAATGCAGGTTCAAGCACAAGTGTTTCGGAACACACAGTTCAGCGGACACTGTTAGATATGGGACTGTGCAACAGACGTCCCACTTTTGTGCCTCTGTTGACCAAGCGTCATCGTCAACTACACCTACAGTGGGCCCGGGAACATCGAGACTGAACCATGGATGAGTGGAAGAGCGTTGCCAGGTCAAATGAATCTCGATTTCTCATTCATCACGTCGATCGTCGTGTCAGGGTACGCCGTCTGCCTGGAAAACAGTTGCTCCCCTCTTGTACCGCAGGTCATACACAGGCTGGTGGTTACGGTATTATGCTTTCGACTCTTATGACTCTTGGACCCGTAGTTGTGGTAGAACAAACCATGAAC
The DNA here is from genome assembly GCA_947359465.1 of Metellina segmentata. Taxonomy (NCBI): domain Eukaryota; kingdom Metazoa; phylum Arthropoda; class Arachnida; order Araneae; family Tetragnathidae; genus Metellina; species Metellina segmentata. The sequence goes on along the minus strand of OX375872.1, from coordinate 152,738,507 downwards.
GCTGAGAACTATTTGAACATCATTGCGGACCAGTTGCACCCTTACATGGCGTCTGTCTTCCCAACTGGAAACGGAATCTTCCAGCAGGACAACGCTACATGTCACAAGGCTCGGATTGTGTTGGAGTGGTTCGAGAAGCATACTGATGAATTTCACTTAATGTCTTGACCACCTAACTCACAGGATTTAATCCGATAGAGCACATTTGTTGTGTCATGGAGCGACAGCTCAGAGCTCAAACACCACCATGTCCAAATATCTCGACTTTGTGTGACAGCTGCTTAGACATTTGGTACAACCTGTCTCTAGTCATGTACCAAGAACTTGTGACATCTATGCCCAGGCGAGTTGCAACTGTTTTGCAGGCCAAAAGAGGCGCAACGCGTTATTGAGTAGGTGGTCATGATGTTCCACCTTTTCACAAATATGTGTGTTCCATGTTTTCACAAATGTGTGTGTCCCATGTTACAACAAATGTGCTTACACCATGTTATACCAAATGTCTATGCAACATTATAAATGCGTATAACATATTTAATTAGTGTTTGTTTTGCCATTCCCTACGGTGATTTTCTGCAACAGTTAATTGGTGTTTGAAAATATTTTATTTGTCACAAAAATGTTATAACAAGTACATGTAGTTAAATATACACCCCCCCCCTCTTCACACTCCTTCCTTAATTTTTTTATGTGTCGTCCTCTCCATTTATCTTTTCTTTCTGCGTATCTTTTTCCTCCAACTTATGCACTTCAAAATAATTTTTTTAGAGAGTAACATATGTTTCCAAACAAACCGATAAACTGTTAATACATTTAAAAAATTCTTAATAAATATTAAACGGTATGTGTGCGGGAAATCTGTTTATTTTTGGCGTGAAATTTGATATGAAGTAGACAAATTTTCCTCATAAGAATTAACTGAAGTTATCATTTTCTGTAGAGTGGTATCTTTGTGAATGTTTACTCTATTACTAAACTCTGCTCAAACAGAAAGGATCGGTGGTTTACTTCAACAAGTCCACTTGTGAAGCATATTTACAACTCTATATTTGAATTACATAAAATCTTCTATGATCAATAATTTTTTCTAAAAATGCTTAAACTATTTGTTTACTAAATTTCATGAACTGCGTGGGTTGTATTCGAAGAAAACTTTTATTTCGTAATTACATAAAGATGTTATTTATTTGAATTTCTGTTTATGAAAATCACACATTGAATTATGAACTATGGATTATTGGAATGTATTAATTATGAGAATTATGTCAGTCACAATTATTTAAATTCTTCAGTTGATCTGATTTACACATTATCTCTTATTTAGTAACACCAATTTTTATTAGGCAACACTCGTACTACAAACCTCAAGAAAAAGTTCATAAGGAATAAAAACAATTTTTGATGTCATTTTACCAGGATGTTATGAAAGTTCGAGGGAGTTTCCTCTGGTTTGAACCATGCAAGGGATTTCAGAAAGATACCCCGTTCATTAAGATCTGACAAATTTTGCTACTGACGAGATATCGCGTCCATCTAGATCTGGTCAGTTTTGCTAATAACAAGATATTGTCGTGATCTTCACTTAACAGAAAATATTAATCTCTCAAAGTATGACAGAGAAAAGTATATCTCCTTATTTACAAATACCATATTTTGAAAACAAACTTAAGTGATCTTTAGCACAAAAACTTGCTTTTGTCTTTGAGCTGGATCTTACATGAAACACATTTCGTCCTTCTAATCATTAACATGGAACACAGACATCGCGCTAAAATTTGGTTATGATCTTGCATTTACCCCTCCAAGTGGTATCGAAGAAATATCTCGCCCATCAAGATTTGATCCTAATGAAGAGATATCTCGTCAACAAGATATTGCAGAGTTTATGACGGTGACAAGATCAAGGTCTGATCCGTTTTTTTAATGACGAAAAACCTCGTCCATCTATGTCTGGTCAGTTTTGCTTATGACGAGATACCGTCGTGATCTTACATTTCACGGAAATTACTGAATCTCAAAAAATATACAGAGAAAGAGAACTATTCTTATTCTATTAAATACTATATTCTAAAGACATAACTGGAGTTCTTTTTAGCAGAAAACCTCCATTGACATCAAATGTTTCTCACACTGAGTTGTATCTGACGTGAAACATATTTCATTTTCATCCCTTCTAATCACTTCATGGACATGGAACACAGACGTAATGCTAAAATTTGCTTGTGATCTGACATGATATTACAGTTAACCCTTCAGAGGGCTTGACGTGATACCTCCTTCATCAAGATCTGAACAAGTTTGCTAATAACATCTTGCCATCAAGATATTGTCGATTTTTTGACGAAGACAATATCAAGATATGGTCAGGTTTAATGACTGAATATTTCGTCCATCAAGATATGCTAAATTTTGCTAATGAAGAGATACCTTCGAGATCTTACCGCCAAGTGTGGTTTCGAGGAGGTATCTCTTCCACCAATATCCAAAAACTTTTGTCGGTTTTGTCGACGATGACAAGACTATGATCAGAATTAAAAGGTCAGGTATTTTTCATGACTAGATACCTCGTCCATGTAAATCTAGTAAAATTTTCTAATGACGAGATACCTAGTCGAGACAACCACCAAGAGGGTTAAAGCCGCATCTTATTTCATTTTTCTCCCAAAATCGCATTTCCAACTCTGCCCCTCCGAAATAGAATCCCTACCACTAGCACATGAAAGTTTCCCAAAGTATGGCACAACGAAACAACGTGGAAGGTATTCGAAACCCTCACAAGAAACAAATAAAAATACAAAGGCAGTTTAAAAATTTCAACTATGCATTGGCGGATGCTGTGCATAGCAGACGGTCAGAGCCGGTCCCACCATCAGTTTGCAGGCAATCAGGACATAGGGGCCAAATCGATGTGGGCTCAAGCTCCAATGCACAAGGAATGCCCGGCATGGCGGGCAAACTACATTAATCTTCTCACAACGAACGTTTCCACTTGCCTAGATAACTTGCTCAAGAATTCGCCAATCAGAAACTTTCAAAAGTTCAGCTTTTAAAAACGCATTCTCAAAGTAAGAAAAAGAAATTAAAACCTGCGTTCACTTAAGGCGCAAAAAATGTAGTTTTTTTGCATTTGGGGACCAAAACTATGAGATTCTTTCAGCCATTTTTTTCCTTCCACCCTTTTCAAAATGGAGAGCTGTAAACGTTTTTTGCTTATTATTATTGGGGTCGGAAAGGCGAAGTGAAAGGACTAAAGGTCCGAGGTTGCGGAGCTATTGAATGCACGAGGGTGAATGGGGTGGTTCAGGGGTTGCCTAAATTAAACTTTAATGTACGTCATTATTTTAGGCTTAGTCATCACTCTTAACGGTGGATTGGGCCCAGGTTTTTGGGAGTGAAAAGAATTTCTCACCGGGAACAAGTGGATACTTTATGGTTCGGGCTTGCGCGACCGCGAAATTAAACTTATGCGGCCTTTTTCGGGGGTTCGCATTCAACATGTTAAAAGGTTCCCGACGCGCCTTCTTTTCAGTTTTGCCGCGTCATCAGGAAGCCGATCGCGCTTTAGCTCCGAAAGTAAAATTTAATTTTCCGAATATCGTATGCAATCGGCCAATAAGCTAAACGCATGGTTTTAAAAGGATCACTGCAGCCAACTGTGAGTCACTGTGACTTTTAACCCCAATTTTTTTTTTTTTAATTCAAGTCACACTGCGAGCAACACAATGTAACCCCTAATCAGTAAGGCCGACCAGCCGGTATAGTAGTTAAGGTGTTAGCCCCTGGATCGGAAGGTTCCTGGTTCGAATCCTGGTCCGGGCATGGATGTTTGTAAGCGTATGGTGTAGAGGGGGCTGGTGCACTTTAAATCTGTCGTGGCCGAAAGTCCTCACGTTGAGTTGGTGAGGAAGTTTGGAGAGTGGGGTGCCAGCTCAGGTGTTGCTTCGTCATCTGACCGTGGTTCAAAATTACGAGGCGTTGTCCTCGGTTCTTTCCCTTTAGGAATTGATCCCGAACCATTGTCAATAGCCCGTTGTGTTGCTCTAGTACGACGTTAATTAAAAATTACCAATTACCAAATCAGTAAATCCAGGTCTGGGTTTTACTGCGCAAAGGCCGGTCCCACCATACAAAACATTAGGTAGGTATTTAATAACCGTCATACTGGAGCAACACAAAGGGCTATTGACGCCTCCATACAAAACAGACAACGGGCGTGCATTAAGTAATGGTAGGTAGTAGAATTTACGTTTCACTTCAGCATGTGAAAAAGTTTCCGACACGCTTTGTTTTCAGTTTTGCCACATCGTTAAGAAGCCTATCGCGCTTTAGCTCAGAAATTAAAATAATTTTTTCCGAATCTCGTGGGCAATCGGCCAATAAGATAAACGCGTGATTTTGAAAGGATTACTGGAAGCAATCAGAGTTTAGTCACTGACTCTTAGTCCAAAATCAGTAAATCCAGATTGGTTAGTCTGGATTTTACTGCGGAAGGGCCATGTTTTGCATAACTCTACCATATAAAACAGACAACGGGCGTGAGTCAAGAATGGTAGGGAGTTGAATTTACGTTGCCACTTCAGCATGTTAAAATGTTCCCAACGCGCTTTCCTTTCACTTTTGCCGCGTCATTAAGACGACATTCACGCTATTTGGGTCAGTAGGTATTTTAATTAACTTCATACTGAAGCAACATAGCGAGCTATTGGAGACGGTCCGGGATCAATCCCAACGGGAAAGATTCGGGAAAACACCACATAATTTTAAAGCAGTCAGATGACGAGTCACCCCACACTCCACACTGCACCAGCTTGAGGACATTTAAGAACCCGACAGTTTCTACGTGCACCAGCCCCTTTGAACACGACGTTTTTGGTTGGATTTGATTTCGCAAGCCTCCTACTGTTATTCCATTGATCTTCCGACCGGGCTATTGCGACCACCGTGCTCTTTGGAAAAGTAAAATTTATTTTTTTGAATCACATATTAAATCGGTTAATAAGCTAAACGCGGGGTTTTACATGGATAACAGTAGGATTTTAGCCAAAAATCTGTGAAAACATGTTTGGTATAAAATTCATGGAATGGGGTGCCAACTCAGGTGTTGCCGCATAGTTACAATTCAACATATAAATAGTTACAAGTTAGCATAGTTACAGTTTTCCAAGCTTTCTTGTTCACTTTTGTGACTATAGGTTGCATATATAATACTCTGATAGCATAGTTTGCAAACTAAATGCTTACAAAATAGTCTGCTTACTCAATGCTGATACAATAGTTTACTGACTCACTCGCTGCTTATAGAATACCTTGTTGTACCTTAACTCCGAGCACAAGATGCTTAATGTGAGTTTTTACATTTTTTTACAGTAGTGTTTATTCTATGTGCAATATAGTATATATTATTATATTGGCTTAAAGTCGCAGGATACGTTTTTGTCTCTGATGTACTTCTCAACGTTACATATTTGATAGGAGGGATAAATCTATTTACCGGGTGGTTGTAATTAAAGTATCCCTGTTCATAGCATTGTAGAGAAAAAAACCAGTGGACACATAAGAACACCAAATCTGCGTGGTGTACATTTCAGAACATGGAGAAACGAATGACGAAATTTAGTTCTAAAAATGACAGATTGACAAGGAGTTGGTGCTGAGAACAGTCCCTAGTAAAAGCATAATTCAATGAAATGTTCTTACAATCGTGATATATTATTAATTACAATTTGTAAGTGGTATAAGAGTGCAATAGATACTGACAATAGTCATAAACAACAAAATGCCTATTTAATTCAATTGCATTTAAAACATGTAACACTTTGAACGCAGGAGGGTAGAAGGCTGTAAAAGACAAGTCATAGGCAGTGTTCAATGTGTCCATTATGTTGAAGAAGCAATAACTGGTACCGTGTGATGACGTGTTCAACAACTGCACGTAAGTGATCTGTTGTGATGTTACACGTGCAAGATCTTCAAATCTGCAAGGTTCCGAATACCTCCCTGATAAACCATGCTTTTTAGTCACAGCCAAAAGTCACAAGGGCTCATATCTGGTGAACGGAGTGTCCATACAGATGATAATGCGCGACTGATTACTCGATTTTCTGTAAAATGCTCTCGTAACAACTGTTGAACAGGACGTCCATCGTGAGAAGGTTATCCATCTTACTGGAATATGGTAGAGCTGAGGGCTCCTCGCTATTGTTGCTAAGGAATAACGAAGCTCTGCAACATGTCCCTATAACGCTGGGCAGTAACTAAAGAGGTCTTTAATCTCTGTGGATTGACTTCTTCAAAAAAGTAGAGACCAATCAGAGATTATGCTGTAAACCCAATCCAAATAGTTGATTTTGGAGAATGTAAGGGGATCTGGTGAAACTGGCGGGGATTTTCCGTTGTCCAGATGCTTGTTTTGGGTGTTAACTGCTCCACAGAGAAAAATGTGCATCATCTCTCCAAAATGTTCCAGGGCCAGTTATAATCTACCCGCATGCGTGCAAGGAATGTCAAAGCAAACGTTTCACGGATATCTCTATCAGAACCTTTTAATACTTGGTTACGCTGGATCTTAAATAGATAACTTTTGAAAATTTTCCCCACCTTCGTTCTGTTGTGTCTTGCTACAACTCGAGCACTACTGTTTCCTGCCTCATTTTGCTTGGTCTGCTCAACAATAGCCGTTACAACCTATTCAGCGAAATGCGTTGTCACATGTTTTCGGCCTCGTCTTGGTCAAACTGCGAAGCTTCCAATCTTCTTTAAGCGTTGAACCATTCTCCGAATGGCACCCATGCTGTCAGAGAACCTGTACGCACCGATTTCAAACGTTTGTACTAGCAAAGAGCATTAGCAGAGTTTTCGCCATTCTTGTAAAACCTTAATAATAATGCACGGTCAGGCAATGAAAGTTCCATAGCGATCGTCGAATGTTTCCCTAAGCTTTGAACGCGTTTTATAGCAAATTGTGTTTAAACGATTTGCCTAAAGCGACTTCTTCTTTTGTTGATGCTGCCATATGGAACATTTGCAATATGCTAACCTAAATTTCATTTTTAAGTTTCATGACAGTTGATGGTCGCTTTTCCAATTATAATTCGTAATTAATGTGTATCACGACCATTTTATTGAGTTATGCTTTTACTGTGAACTGTTCGCAGCGTCATCTCTTCCCCTGTCGATCATTTTGGGAACTGAAAAAAAAAATTTTTTTTCGTCATTCGTTTCCCCATGCTCTGAAATATACACCACGCAGATTTGACGTTCATACTATCACTGTTTTTTTCACTACAGTGCTCTGAACAGGAATACTGTTCTCGCTAGATCAGGAAAAACACAAGTGGACTGTAACACACTTTATTTTCAACTCTGAACTCTTTTAAAGCTTTGCCACGTAGTTCCTCGTTGGCGATACGTCACTGTTCGCAACGCCACCTCGCGACAAGAGTCTGTACAAATACTTTAATTATAATTAATATGTATATAAAGCAGGGTTGCCATCTGTCTTTTGTATGTCTGTTCTCTATACAAATCTACGTCGTGTGACCAATCCACACCAATCTTGGTACACTTATACTTTAGAACCTTGCGGTTACGATAGGTTAACTCTTAACCCCCGTTCTATTTGTCCTTGGTGTACAGAAGGGGTGACATAATTTGAAATAACATTGAGTATAAAACGATTGCTGATTGAAGCTTAGATCGTTTTACCAGTAGTGATCGAAAATCAAGTTTTCCGAAAATATTAATTTACCAGTGTTGCTCAAAAAACTATTTTTTTCCTAAACAAATTAAATTATAATATTTATATTTGTACTTACTTTTGATTTTTTTTCCATGATGCAAATTACTTATAAATACTTGATTCATGAATAAAGAATATTTAAAATATTCAATTTTACGTAGCTAATATTCTGTAATGGAACACGGAAAGCCCAAACAAAAAACTAACTGATCATAAAAGCGTAATTTTTCTACTTGGTATCTGGTAACGCCATATTTAATGTTTATGTTTTTAATTTTATTTAGAATTCTGTGTCTACATATTTGACCTGACAGCGAAATGCTGAGGTCATATTTGAGGACTTTATTGTACTATATGGACTTTAAAAGTGTTGTAAATATGTGTCATTTTGTAATTAAATCATTATTGTCTTGATCAATATTGTTCAAAAGTTGTTTGTCGAATTGTTCTTTTTCGGGAAGTTGAAATTTAATAATTGTAGATATTTTATTCAGAAAATTCTTTTTTTTTTTCAAGGATCGTAATTTTGTATTCTTTTGTACTTAAGTGTTCTGGTATATTACCTATTGCAGATACACAACCCTACAACAATGGATCGGACGCCAGCGGATTTGCATAAAATCGAACTGCATGTCGGATTTTATGCAAATCCAGTGCTCGCACGAGACCTGTTAAAGTTAAATACGATACGCGAAGTGGTAACGTCGTTAGTTCTGTGTCAAATTGTGACAATATGTCGAAACGAAAGAAACTTAGTGACTTTTGAAAGAGGTGTTATAGTTGGTTGTCACAAGTGGCAAGTCTATTCGCGGAATCGCGGTAGAATTATCATAGCGACGGTCAACTGTTGGTGATGTCGTGAAGAAGTGGAAGACTACGGGAGTTGGGACAAGAATTGCACACGTTGGTCGTCCCCGTAAACTGATCGAACGGGATCGGCGTGTCCTGAGGCGTGAGGCTCGTAAGAATTGCAATAAACCACTCCAAATCATCAACATCGACATTCTTGCAGCAGGAGTGGACACAAATAGCCATAGCTATGTTTCAAAACCTTGTTGAAAGTATGCCCAGAAGGGTTGCTAGTGTAATTGCAGCACATGGGGGGACCATCCTCTATTAATACATGTATTATTTCCCTTATACCATCACATCTTGCTGTCCGTTCCATTATTGTAGGGTATTGTATATTATTTAGGTCTTAGATTTTTATTATTTATTTTTTTCCTGTAAAATGTCAGACATGGATAATTTCTTGGCTGTATAGGTATATTTCAACCAAGTTTCCAAAGAAATTTGATTAAGTACGTAATGATTTGTAGAATTCTATTTCATAAAAATAAATAAAATATACAAAAGAAGCTTTTTAAGTAATGAGTAACTTCTTATTTTAAAATGGCCGGAATTTCATTTCTGTTTGTATTTGTGTTCCAGTATTTTATTATTGCAGAAATATTATTTAGGAGTTAAATTTTAACGAATATAATATTTATTTCCTTCGTGGTATCACTATAAATGGATAATTTCTTCGTGGTATATGTATATTTCGACCAATTTTCTTTAAATCTTTGGTTGAATGTAGTAGTATATAGATTGTTGTTTCATAAAAATAAATAAAATATACAAAACATTTTTAAGTAAGGTGTGTAATTTCTTATTTTAAAATGGCCAGTGAAGTTAAAAAAAATCACTTTAAAATACGATGGGTTACATTAAATTGAAACGGGTAGTCATACGTCGTACTATAAATATATTTCAAAACTTGTGATACGTATAGCTTTTCATTGAAAGACCATTAAAGTCAATTACATTTACATATGTTTTTCCTGTTACATGGGTTCTATTGAAAGTTGCACTCCATATTCAAGTAACTACATCTATCATTCTAAATAGGAACTTGGTTTTCATTTAGAAACCAAATCTGAATTAAAAAGTACCATAAGGGTTCTATTTGAAATTGAATGACTGTTGGAGTAAAGGGAATTTTTTTAATCTTGCAATAGTAATTTTTACAATACTAATTAAACACTTAGTAATTTTGAAAAATTGAAATTTTTTGTCTTAAGGTAAGCGAACACCCCTAATTTTTTCTCTCTTTAATATAGTTTTATCAATGATGTATTAGCATAATACAAATGTTTTAAGGGTAACATTTAACTTTTATAAAAATAACTTTTTTTTAAAAACAAAATTGAATAAAAATTTTTGACAGTATGAAGGGTTTCTAATAACACTGATAGCAATTTAAATTTTGTACATATTTTGTTGTTTTTTGTACTAAACTCGTTGTTTACATTTGGCAAGTTCATTTAACCTAAAAAGTTAGGAATTATAATAATACAATCTGAATACTGATATGAAATATGGAAATAATCAAAAAAACTTTAAAAAAAAGTATGACTTTATCTCATTATCTTGCAAAATTAAAATTTTTTTACAGTTATATTTATTTTTTGAGGTTCAATGCACAATGTAATGACTAATAAACATTTATGCAAAATATCTAAGAAAAAAATTAAATAGTTTTTTAGATAGAGTTGTTAATGGTAAATACATAAAACCTCATTTTGAGTAAATGGAACATGTTACCCGTAGGACATTGCTTTTTAATACTACTATACTTCCGAAAAATGCCTATAACTTAGCTAATACTTAGTGAATCTCAAAACGTTTTTCAGATATTGAAAAATAATTGTTAGACGCACATTTTTAATGGATAAGCTCAAAAATGATTTTTTTTTATAAAATTTGTGTGTTCACCTACCTTAATTGACAAGTCGTGGTATCTTATCAAAAATATCATGACGCATTCTCAACTTTATGCTGCTTAACAAAATAATAAAAATAAGAGTGACGCTAGAAACTAATAATCTGCTCTAAATATAGTCCGAAAATTAGCCCTGATAAATCTCAAAACCCTTAAAATGCAAATTGCTATTATAAAGAGGTAAAATATTTTTAATCATCGGCATTATGCAGATAAACTTTTATTTTCAGACAATGAATTTTTTCCTTCGATCACAAACACAATTTTGAATTGCTTGATATTTGAAGGGGAATATTCTGTACTTCGTATTCAATTTAAATGTCTCTGTGATTATTCTTCATAAAATGCCTTTTCAATAAAAGCTCTCTTAGTCTTTCTGTCTACATCTCTGTACTATTCGCAGAACATTATCTCAAAAGAGCTTAAAACAAAGCTATTTTAATGTGTTCTTAACTTTAAAAAAGAGCACTTCTAAAAAACAAATCCTCTTACTCAAATTTCGCCCACAGATCAACAATGAAATGTCACAAAATACCTAAAACGCTATCTTGCACTATCATAGAGAAGGAAAAAAAACAATATCTAACACTACAATAAAAGTATATTTAATGTCTGATTCTAAGCAATTACAGTAGACAAATTTTTATTTACAGGCATGCTTATTTTTATCGCCAACAAATTTGGGATTGTATATAATCTTTCATTTTTTTTATCCGATTTCAATTCGCTTGAGTTTATTCTTCGTAAAAATGCCTTTTCTATGAAGTCCTTAGTCTGTTGAACTACACCCATACGCTGTGTCCAGAACCTTATTTCAAAAGGGCCTAAAAACAAAACTATTAGGACGTATTCGCAACTTTAGACTGCTTAATGAAACAATAGAAAAAAAGAGCGATGCTAAAAACAAATCATCTGAAGCAAATTTCGCCCACACATTAGCAGAGAAATGTCACAAAATACCTAAAACGCTATATTGAGCTATCATAGAGAAGGAAAAAACAATATCTGGCTCTATATAACAAAAGTATTTTAGGTCATTAATTATTGGCAATTATCAGACAGAAGACAATTTTTATTTTCAAGCGTTATACTTTTTTAACGAAAAAAATTGGAAGTGTTTAAAATTGGCACGAAAAATAGTCTTGTATTTTGTATTCAACTATATTGCTTGAGTTCATTCATCGTAAAAATGCCTTTTCGATAAATATCCTTAGTCTGCTGAGCTACACCAATACGCTATGTCCAGTACCTTATCGCAAAAGAGCCTAAAAACAAAACTATTATGACGTATTCTGAACTTCAGGCTGCTTAACAAAACAATAGAAAAAAAGAGCACCGCTAAAAAACAAATCATCTAACGCAAATTTCGGCCAAAGATTAACCGTGAAACGTCACAAAATGCCTAAAACGCTATCTAGCTTATTATAAAGAGAGGAAAAACCAATACAAGAAGCACTGATCGCTCGCAGGAACCTTTGTCAATTAGGACAACAGTCATTTACGTCCTAGGCAGGAAAATTTTTTCCTTGCTATTTTTTGATTCCCCAAACAACTTCTCCCCCCTTCCAGTACTGTAATGGCGGGAACCCCCCTACATACACATGCCCATATTTTCATATCTTTTCAAAGGGCATCATTACTCGCTCCAAAACAAAAGAGTAAGTTAGAACCGGCGTTTAAAAAAAATAAAGGGCAATGAAAATGCAAAATAAAGAACCAAAAAAGAGCCCTTTGCGATATCTCTCCTGGGGCAGAAGAGCTAGTAATTAAAACAAAATGCGATACAAAGCTAATAAATTTCAGTAATTAGCGTGGAATATGGAAAAACAATATTATCTATTGTTGTCGTTGGGGGAGTTGCTGCGCTTCTGTTTTTGCGGGCCTTATTAACAAGGACGTACTTGACTGTAATTACCGACACCTGTTTACATTAATGCAGGATAATTATTATTTCATTGGGAATCTATTAATACTACTCCAGGACGAGTGCGGGGTTTGTCCTGGAATGAATCATAAGGACGGTCGCTGTTTTTACCGACTTTTAATTGGCTGTTGAATTCGACCATTTAAAAATTGATAGGAATTTTCTGGCGCCGCGAAGGGGTGAATGATAGGGGAAGGTAGTAAAAAAGAGGAATTGTCAGTCGAAGGTGTCACTGCGTGGATGATGGGAATGAATAAATTAGATGGGAAAATGAAAGTTTATCGACATTTTGGATATATCGCATGGTTTTTAGGTTTAGCTTTTAGGTTTTCCAGCATTGGCCTTCAGAAGTCTCTGATCTTAGCATTCTGCAGAGTTGGTTGATCTGGTTGAGTTTTATGGCCCAAAGGCCATATTTGGTCAAGCCCATCTGAACAATGTCAAATAAATGGACATATACTAACCCTTTGTGCCCTCTTTGTACAGATGGTGTGCCTACTGGATACAGAACACTTACTCATAGTTCTCCAGGACAAGTTCAAGATTCGTCCTGGAATTAATCATAAGGACAATCGCAGTTTTTACCGGCATTTAATTGACTAGATACATTTGCCCTTTGTGCCCTCTTTGTACAGAAGATGTTCTACTGTATGCAGAACACTTACTAATAACACTCCAGGACTATTGCAAGGTTCGGCCTGGAATGAATCATAAGAACGGTCGTTATTTTTACCGACTTTTAGTTGACTGTTGAATTCGACCATTAAAAATTGATATGAATTCTCTGGCGCTACGAAGGGATGAATGATAAAGTGGTGGAAAAAATGGGAACTGTCAGTTGAAAGTGTCACTGCGGGAATGATGTGGATTAATAAATAAAACGGGGAGATGAAAGTTTATCGACGTTTCGGATATAGTAGGTTATGATTAGGGCAACTTTTTGCAACAAATGCAACTTTTTTTCACGCGTTCTACGCTGCATGTAAAGTGCTAAAACCAAAATTCCTCCTGCATGAGGTGTATTGTAAGTGAATTATAACCGCAACATAAATGCAACTTTTTCCATAAATGCAACTTTTTGCATAAATGCAACCACCTACAACTTTTTGAAATTTAGCTCAAAATTAAATAAGCAACTATTTAATTTTGCAAATTTAGCACGAAATCAAATATTCAACTATTTAATAACTATTTTGAAAGGTAATATTTCCGAATATATTTGTATACATAAAACCATGCAGATGATTGGAACGCAAAACTTCGTGCACCCAGAGCTGCCAAAACGTTTGCTGAAAATCAAAAGCAGCTATGAACGTTTGATTCGTCTCGTAGAAAAATCGGAATCAAAAGCGTACAACATCGAGACAGCGAATGAAGATAACAGATCAATGATTTTATTGAAGTTCCTTGCAACCTTAAAGCGTATCTTACAAAACGATTGGAGAAAAATAACGACATGACGGTTATTGCTACACTTTCCTGAGACGATATTCCTCCAAGTGATTATTTTCTACTGCAACAATGCAGGCAACATCAGTCTCTGTTGAGTGCAGTTTTTCAATGTCAAAGAGATTACTGGCCAAGGTTCAGCCATTCAACAATGTAATGTTCTTCAGTATTCAATTATGTATAATAATACTTTTGTAAGCCATTAAAATTGTCAATAAATTCTGATTTGTTTTTCCTTTTTTATGAATATATTATTTTAGATATTAGTTTATCAAAAATAAATGCAACTTTATTCCCATAAATGCAACTTTAAGGAATGATAAATTCAACTTTTCCCATTTTTACTGCAACAAAAAAGTTGCCCTAGTTATGATATGATTTTAGATTTAGCTTTTACGTTTTCCAGCATTGGCTTTCAGAAGTCTCGTATTTTAGGAGCATTCTGTAGAGTAAGTTGTTCTGGTTGTTTTATGGCCCATAGTACATATTTGGTCAAGCTCCTCCAAACAAAGTCATATAAATGTACATACTATCCATTTGTGTCCTTTTTGTACAGATGATGTGGCACTGTGTGGGTGCAAAACTCTAACTAATACTACTCCAGGACAAGTGCAAGGTTCGTTCAAGCAGGAATCAAAAGAACGAACTGTTTTTCTGACTTTTAATTGACTAGATACAGTAACTTTTTTCCCTCTTTGCTCTTTGTACAGATGGTGTACTAAAGTATGTGTGCTGTGCGTATGCAAAACACTTACTCATACTACTCGAGAACAAGTGCAAAGTTCGTTAGAGAATGTATATGGACGGTCGCTGCTTTTTTTATGTTGGAATTTTATGCTTTATGGGCTTTATTGGCTGTAGAATTTGACCATTTAAAATTGATTGGGATTGTCTAGCGCCACATGGGAATTTTCAGTCGAAGGTGTTACTGCGAGGATGATGGGAATGAATAAACTAGATGGGGAAATGAAAGTTTACTGACGTTTTGGAATAAATTAGTTGTTGTATGATCTGCTTTTGCAGCATTGCTTACATAATTATCAAATTGGTAAGATTTTATGATGCAAGGGCTATATTTGGTCTTGTTTCTTAATTGATAGCTAGATATTTTTATGCTTCTCTTTTGAAAAACTTCTAAAAACTTCTTGCCACTAGCAACTGGATTGAAAGTCAGAACATGAGGAATAATATTATATAGGAATATTTTCTAACTTTCTGAAAAAACTAGGATTTGAATGTCACTGTTCAAAAAACACACTAATTAGCTAATTATATCTAAATTAGATAAGTAATGATTAGCTTAATCTGAATTATATACAATAAAATATTTTTAAGTAAAAATATATATTTTTTTTAATCTTGTAGTACATAAATACACCTTAAAAAACTGATGATGTAAAAACGATTCTCTTAAGACTTTGTCTATGAAATAAATATTGAAACTGGAGTAAAAGCACACTCGTTTATTAAATGCCTATCCAGGATATAAAACTCATACTTAAATTTTTAATTTCATAACGGATTTCTTGCCTGGACATTTATTTATAAACTTAACGTAAATACCTATCCATTCTCGAAATTTTCAATGTCTTCAATTCAAAAGAAAAACTATTCTTAGCTTCTCGAGTGAACATCGAAACTTCAGCATGGTTAAGTTTATCAAGCAGTATTCACACACTATACAGTTCTAATGAAAACATCATATTCTTAATCGTTGCCTTGAAAGGAGGCAGCAAAATCTATTATGAAGAAGCGAGAAGAAAAATGAAAGTAGCAGCGGTACCGAGAAATTCTCTCGAAAATTATTCCTTTGAATAAAACTTTCCGAGCACCCTTTTCTAAAAGCTTCTTGTACAAGCCGCGAAGAAATCTTGCTTGCCTGCTCCAAACTTTGAATGTATCAGCGATGTACAAAAAAAAAAAAAAAAAAACACGGCAAAAAAAACCACCAAAACTTCTTTATGACTTTTTTCCCCTAAACTTTCCAACACTCGGGAATAACACAATGTTTATCACAAACCCCAAACTTATAAGACTTCATCTTATCGCCCTTTCGTGGTTTGCATACGCAAAACCGCGGGAAGAATTCTTTTTGAAAAATCCCTTCCACGGCTAAGAAATCCGTCAAACTGTCTTCTTAGCGTTAGCAAGATGGTGCGACGTGAAGATACATTACAGGCCTGATGAACTCTAACCTTGGATGTGCCTTATACATTGTAATTGCCTGGAAAAGAAAGCGTGTTCCTCTATGTCTGTTAATAGAGTTTCTACGCAGTCAAGACGTGTTAATTATTCAGGGGCTTTCAGAGTGAGGCGATTTAGGACGCGGTATGCCGGTGACAGCTCGCTATTCGCGGAATTATAATGTGCTTGGGTCCTTATGGATGTGTTTGACGCGATGCCTTTGCTCCGGGAGCTTTACGACAAAGCGTCGGTTAATAGTGGTACATGACTCTGAATTGTCCGTTGTTGAAATACCATGATTTAGCTTCTTAGGCGTCTCTTTTAATTGAGTGAAAGAAGGTAACGCAGGAATAAATTTGAAACCTCACGCTGAAGAATGGGAGTTTAAAAGAAATGTTTAAATACTCAGGCTGCGTTTTTCTGTTTTTTAGAGTCCTGGTGAAATTGTCTACTGTAGCATTCACTCACAATTTCTAAATAACCGCCTCTCCACATTTGTTAAATAACCGCATCTATTGGTTGAAAAATTCCATGGATTCTTTCAACCTTTAGTTGAATTCTATTAGTTCTTTCCTTAGAATAAAATTCTTTGGAAAGATTCTATTAGCCCATACTGTAGAACTTTTTTAAAATATTTGAATATTTAACGTTAATAGCATAACTGACGTTCGATTTCCAAATATTTTGGTTTCTTGTCAAGTTATCAAAGCATTAAACTTGGGTAACTTGTCGGATAGTAAGGAGCTCTCGTTTTTAATTGAGAAATAATTTTTCATTATAAATCTTTTGTGTTTAAAATCGTAATTTATGTTTCGATTTCACACTAGGAGAGTTTATTTGTCGGTTTTTATTTGAGGATTTATACTTAAAAAAGTAATGTAAAGCACTACAGGTAATACGGTTACCTTGTTAAAAAGTAGATATATTTCAGTCTTAAATTTTGAAGAAATCATTACATTTTCATCTTTTATGCGTTTAAAATCGTTATTAATGTTTTGATTTCACGTTTGGAAAATTGAGTTGGTTTGGTTTTTAGGATTTTATACACTTAAAAAGTTGAATTACTTTATACTTTATTGCACAAGAACGTCAATAAAAAATTAATGTAGTAAGTCTTTTTCACTCCAATTCACTGCTTCATTCAATAAAAATGCCCCATTTTCAGTTTAGTTTTAAGGGGCACAATAATTATGTTTTTGGGTTTGGGAAGGATACGTAGGTAGTTGATTTTACGTCGCACCAGAGCAGTGTTGTGTTCATTCCTAATTTATGTCACCGTGTGCATTTTGAGCAGCTTTGGTAATGTCGATTAAATTCTTGTTCTTCCTAATCGTAATTATAATTGCTATCATTGCAGCAATACGAATATATATGTATATGTATATGTATACAGGGTGGTCCCGAATTCATGGTACAAACTTTAATGGTAGGTACAGGACATTGTAACAATGATTTATTGTATAGGAATGTATAGTCGCAAGTGACGCGGTGAGGCGAAAACAGGGGAAATAACGGCCGAAAGGAAAAACAAAGATTTTATTGAAAGCGTTGTTGACAAGTGTCATGTTTACAGTAATTGTTCAAAATTGTGTCCACCAGTATCGATACATGCTTGACAGCGTCGGTGGAGCGATTGGCGTACACGTTCAAAGATGCCTGGTATTTCACGCACACCTGCAGCAGCTACAGATAAGCGAGCGACGAGATCCTCATCTGAGTCAACTGGAGTCTCATAAACAAGATGCTTTAGATGTCCCCATAAAAAGTAATCGAGGCTCGATAAATCGGGAGATCGGGGTGGCCAAGGGACTGGTCCACCACGCCCAATCCATCGAGTACCAAACGTGGCATTCAGGTAATTCCGTACATCAATGCTGAAGTGTGCTGGCGCCCCATCGTGCTGAAACCACATGCGGTTACGAATGGCGATCGGAACATCATGCAGCAGTTGTGGTAACACTTCTTTCAGAAAAATAAGATAGCTTCCGCCAGTGAGCCGCGTGGGTAGTAAGCATTGATGTACGGATTTACCTGAATGCCACGTTTGGTACTCGATGGATTGGGCGTGGTGGACCAGTCCCTTGGCCACCCCGATCTCCCGATTTATCGAGCCTCGATTACTTTTTATGGGGACATCTAAAGCATCTTGTTTATGAGACTCCAGTTGACTCAGATGAGGATCTCGTCGCTCGCTTATCTGTAGCTGCTGCAGGTGTGCGTGAAATACCAGGCATCTTTGAACGTGTACGCCAATCGCTCCACCGACGCTGTCAAGCATGTATCGATACTGGTGGACGCAATTTTGAACAATTACTGTAAACATGACACTTGTCAACAACGCTTTCAATAAAATCTTTGTTTTTCCTTTCGGCCGTTATTTCCCCTGTTTTCGCCTCACCGCGTCACTTGCGACTATACATTCCTATACAATAAATCATTGTTACAATGTCCTGTACCTACCATTAAAGTTTGTACCATGAATTCGGGACCACCCTGTATATATATATATATATATATATATATATAATTATCTTCTTTTCAATCTCTTTTATACAGAACGCATCGCTCCTTAAAAAGTGAATGCCAACTACATTAAAACTAATATTTAGTTTTCAACTGAACTAAAATAAAAAAACAATTGGTTCAATTTGAGATAGGAGCCATTTAATATCTAGTAAACATTTAGTGAATTAAATCAGTACAAAAGTTGCCCCAATTTAATAGAACCGTAAATTAAATGCTAAATAAGCATAGTAAGAACTGTACTCAAGGTATGAAATAGAGATCGTTTCAGGAATTGATAATTTTGCCAAATTGCGATAGTGCATAACTGATATCCGAAACAAAGCTGTTTTAAAATGGAGGAGACTCAAAATAGTAAAACATTTTAAAGCAAAATATTACTTCATTGAATTGTTGATAATTCACACTATACAATTAAACTAACGCAGTACATTATAATTGCAATTGCATTAACTGCGTAATTTGGTTTGTCGTTCTGTAGTCACGTTTTTGCTACAACATGGCTAATTGAACCGGAACATTTTGATTAAACTGGCTTCCAAACCATTAACCCTTCAAATATTTCGAGGAAATACCTCGTGCAAGATCTGTGCAATTTTGCTAAGGCTATCACGTCAAGTCAAAACTGCCCTATTTCACCAAGAGGGGAATGGAGATCCAAGTAGAGGAAAAGCAGATTGCCCAGAACTCATGACAATTTGGAACAGATTTTTGTATCATAAGCTGGTCACTGCAGGAGTCTTAACCCTCCTAGTGGTTGTCTCGACGAGGTTTCTCGTTATTAGCAAAAAATGATCATATCCTTGATGGACAAGATATCTTGTCGATCAAGATCTCGCTGTTTCGTGTCATTAGATGAAAACTGACCAGATGTTGATCGCTTCATGATCAAAAAGTCGTCAATTTCTTGATGGCTAGATATAGCGTCATAGAAAATTGGTCAGGTCTTGTTGGACGAGATATCTCGTCAAAACCATCAGTAGGGGCAAGAATATTCGTGATAAGACCAGGATCTTAATTAAGTAGAATGCTAAACAGTAATTCCATTGGAGTACTGACAAGAACAGATCGTAAACACTTTATCACGAGGGTAAAAAACCGGTTCTCTCAACTTTTCCTGACAAGAAAATAAAGTCGGATAAACTTAAGGCAAAAAATGTTCTTAAAATTCAGTAAAATATATTTCCATCCACATAAAACCGGAATGTAGAGCGAAAAAATCGGATTTTCTTTCTTGTTATTTTTTCTGGAGGGAAAGAAATTTGCAGTTTTTCATTTCGGGGAGATACATTTTCCGTTCAAAACACAAACGATACCGCACGGGCGAGGAAAAAATAATAATAATCATTTCCTTCCATTGCCACTCTAAAATATATTTCCATAAAGCGAAAATTCTCAGTTAATCTTCCCCTTTCTTAAGAGAAACCAATTTGCAAATCCCTTTCTTTTCAAAGCTTTAACAAGAGTTTTCTCCCCTTATTCTATATGCTTCTTATTTATTAAGTGAGGAAAAAATCCCTGAGGGATTATTGATTGGGTTTGTCGCGCATGCAGAACAAAGAATATTTATAGGTAAAAAGGGAGAAAACTGGGGAAATAGATAAATAACGGCATTTTTTCGGAATCCCTTCCCCACCTTTTCTTTTTATTTAATCATTTTTTCCCTTATTTTCGTTCCAGGGGAACGAAGTTGAAAAATCAAAAGATATAACCATCGTATCCACAGCCTCCGCAGCCAACAAAAGGTAGAAGTCTTACTTTTCACTTACCAAAACCATTGAAAGCTCGATAAATGAGACTTTTTTTAAGGAGCCAGGCCTGAAAAATTGAAAAACTAAATTCGCACTGAAAGATTTCTTCCCCTACCCCTTTGATCCCCCTTCAAGAGAAGGAGGGGAGCCCAGGCTTCATAAACTTTCTCACTCTTTACGTATTAAGATCTGATTATGATAAATGGGAAGAAGCTGAAGAGAAAGGAGAGGTAACTGGGAAGTTTTCAAGTGAAAGCGGGGAAAGGGGTAAGAGGACGAGAAATTACCGTCACAGCAGTCGATCGGAGGGGTTTTTACATTTCTCTCTCCCTCCATATAAAAAAAAATAAACAAAGAAAATATTATTTTCAAAGATCCCGCATAATTGAACAATCTTATTTCTCAAATACCCGGTTATACCCCAAAGGGTATCGATAATGCAGCTTATTCCTCTTCGATATATCGCTCATTGATGTAGTGTTTAATGATGTTTCGCTCATTGGCGTATATCTTATTGATTTAGCGTTTAATGATGTTTCGCTCATTGGCGTATATCTTATTGATGTATCACTCATTGGTATATCGTTCATTGGTGTATTGCTCATCAATGTGTCGCTTAATGATGTATTGCTCACAGAAAAATCTCTTAATGATGCATCATTCAATAATGTACTCATCTTTGAACGATGTATCAATGACCATCAATTCGTGTATCTATCATTGAACGATGTATCAATGACCATCAGTTGATGTATCCATCATTAAAGTATCCTTTATTCATTTATCTCTTATTGATGTATCCATCATTGAAGTATCCTTTATTCATTTATCTCTTATTGATGTATCTCTAAATGATGAATCGCTTACTGATGCATCGTCATTGATATATCCGATATTGAAGTATTCCTCATTGGTAGATCGCTCATTGAACTAATCTTCATTGAACTATCCCTCACTGAAGTATCGCTCAATGATGCATCCCTAATTGATATATTCCTCATTAATTGGTGTATCTCTCATTGATTGATGTATCGTTCATTTATGCATTGCTTTTTTATGCATCCGTAATTGTTGTATCGTTCAATGATGTATTTGCATCATTGAACTCATTTATGCATCGTCATCTGACCGTGGTTCAAAATTACGTTGCGTTGGGGATTGATCCCGGATCATCGTCAATAGCCCGTTGTGTTGCTCTAGTATGACGTTAATTAAAACTTACTTTACCTCATTTATCCTTCGTTTATTTATGTAGTATCTATCATTTCTGTATCGTTTAATGATGTATCTCTTATTGATGTATCCCTCATTGGTATATCACTCAATGATGTTACCCCAAATGGATTTTTGTTAAGTGAGCAGCAAAAAAAATATATCAATCCATCTGTTTAGAATTGGGAGTTGAAAGGTCCTTCGCTTCAAGCGGTTGTCCTGAACTGAAGTGGTATGAAATATTAGTTGCCTCAAAAGCGTGGAGGTTGAATTTTATGATGCAAGGGTCAAATTTTACCAAGCTACCCCCAAAACAACGCCAAGTAGTAAACTTACACACTGAAAGGGACGTTTTATTGACACAAAAGAGAGACAGATACACCTAGAGTAAGTTACAAGAATCGCGATGGTTCGTTGGTTGATTTGGATTTTTTGACGCAAAATGCAAAAATGGGAGAGCATTAAAAAGAGGAATCGAACCTGCATGGTCAGCAACTCGCACTAAAATGTTAAGATTTTACATTGTTAGAAAGGGGCTGGATGGTTGGTAGGTAGTTAATTAACGTCACACTGAGTCAACATAATGGGCCATTGGCAACGGTCCGGTATCAATCCCGACGGGTAGGTAGGTATTCAATTAACGTCACACTGAAGCAGTACAACGAGGTATTGGCGACGGTCCGGGATCAAATCTGAAGGTAGAAATCCAAGGACAACGTCTCTTATTTTTGAACCCAAGGTCAGATAGCGAAAACAACCTCTGAGCTGGCACCCCACTCTCCAAACTTCCACATCACCCCAACATAAGGAAATTTGAGGCAACGACAGATTTAAGTGCACCAACCCCAGTGTACACGACGGTCTTAGCAAGACCGAGTTTCGAACTCGAAACACTTCGGTTGCTAATCCGTTTCCATTCCAACCGGGCCTCATATGTCCTCACATTGCGTAGTGAGGAACTTTCGGGAGTTGGGAGCCAGTTGAGGTGTTCACTTCGTCATTTGACCTTAGTTCATAACTACTGGGCGTTGTCCTCAGATCTTTCAATTTGGGATGGAACACGGACCGTCACCAATAGCCCGTGGTGTTGCTCCAGTTTGTATTTTACTTTCGAGTCGTTTCATTGGACACACACCTTCTTAATACCAAGAAAAGAATGTAACACTTAATGCTTTCTTACCTAAGAAATCATTAAGAGTTAGGTTGGACGAGTAACGGATTAGCAACAGGAGGGGGGAGGGGAGGGGAGTTCGGAGTTCGAATCCAACCAAAGACAGTCGTGTACGAAGGGAGTGATGCATGTTAAATCTGATGTGACCTCAAATGTCTTCACGTTGGTGTGGAAGTTTGGAGAATGAGGTGCCAGCTCAAGTGTGACTTTTTCATCTGCTCGTGGTTCAGAACTGCGCGGTGTTGTCGTGGGATCCTTCCCTTCAGATTTGAAATAACCCATTGTGTTGCTCCAGACTGGAGTTAATTAAAAATACCATTATTAATACCAAGTGTTCAAAATCATTGGTGGTCTGCAGGTCCGATTGGACCAAGAGATTAAATATCTGGGTGGTCCGCGGGACCAGTAGCTATGAGAAAGCGAATGCACGTGTTTTTTTAATAAGTTTCAAACTCCCAATTCTTACTTTAGGCAAGCTGTCAAAAATTTATCTCTGTCACGTGATCGAGCATTTGGAAGTTCGTCTACTGGAGTCGTTTCTGCCTCACAATTGCAAACACAATAATCATCGCCTGTTCAATCATTGGCAGGTTCTAAAAGAAAGTGCGCTATCGGCGGGAAGGGGACGTGCTCACTTGACCACATGGTTTAACACACTGTTCTCTTGCGAAGGCCGGCTCGTCTGATTTCTGTGAGTGTGGCAATTAAAATTCCTTAGAGACTTAAAACTAATAAAAAATGTATAATTTGACAAAATTTTTATTCGGCAAAGTAAAAATTTCGCTCGACAATGGCGAGTGGAAATTTTATGCCCTTAACTAAATTCATTTATTATTTGAGGAGCGGACCAGCTATGATGGGAGCGGACCAGTATATTGTCGTATACAGTATAGTCCTTGGGACCATTCACTTTGATTTTTCTTTTCTAATGCTGTCAATACCCGCATAATTGGTATTGGTAGTCCCCGGTCGTCACCAACAGCCCGTTGTGTTTCTCCAGTGCGACATTTGTTAAAAGTACCATATCATCCCATGCCTACCGCGGCCCTCTTGAACTGTTTGTGCTCTGTCCTTCAGAAACATGAACTTAAACACTTCCTTCCAAGGAAGCAGAGGAAACCATTCCACGGAAGTATAAAAAATGAAGGATAAAAATAATATTCCTCCGTTGTCCTTTACTTGTC
This sequence comes from Metellina segmentata, assembly GCA_947359465.1. Taxonomy (NCBI): domain Eukaryota; kingdom Metazoa; phylum Arthropoda; class Arachnida; order Araneae; family Tetragnathidae; genus Metellina; species Metellina segmentata. Next base: position 152,714,607 of record OX375872.1, on the reverse strand, counting down.
AAATTACACTTCATTTCGACCGTTTCATCCACACCTTGCGATTTTGAGTCTGTCTCTCCTTCCACACCGAGTCGTTACTAATGTTCCGTGTCTTAATCTTCTAAGGAATAAAAAGCGGAAAACGAAATTAATGAAGGTTGACGTTGTGGTGTCAGAAAGACGTGGTGTGTTCAAACCCGTTGACTTGCCATTTAATGGAATACCAGGTAGTGTTCGCAAACATATGGTCAATGTTATCGCACGGTTCGTAGATCTCAATAACAACTTGTATCCAAATGAAGGGTCATGGGGTTTCTGCCACATCAAGACAACACGAAAGCAAATCCAACCCTATGCTCGAATTACACCACCAGGCACGTTTTTACAGGACGCAGTTCACTTGTGTGTAATTCGCGTGGGGTCCTTTTAATTTTCACATTTCTTAAAGGGTAACACAGTTGTATGATTGTTTGCACAGTTGTAAGAGTGACGAATTAGCAACCGTAGGATTACGAGTTCAGAACTCTGTCCAGTCAAAGACCGCCCTGTACATGAGGTTAAATACACTCATGTCCAAAATTATGTTTACGTACCCAAAAATATTTATATTCCTTGAAATACCTAATCGATGTAACCCATTTCGCAGGGAATGTGTGAAAGACAAGCCTAATTGGAATTATTCAATCAAAAGTGATTAGACTATTTCTGATTTGCAAATCAAGGCGTTAGGTCATCCGTCCATGAATAAAGCGCTTTGCTCAAAGTGAATTTCTGCAATACAGCATTTGATTACAGTGTGTAAGGTAATTGGTAATTGGTAATTTTTTAGTTAACGTCGTACTAGAGCAACACAACGTTCAGTGTGTAAGGACTCGAAACGGTTTGTTATGGCTCCGAAGTATCATTTAGAAGAATCTGTGAAGTGGTGTATTTTCGGCCGTTTAGAAGCAGGGCAGACAATCATGGAAGCAGCGAGATGTGTGAATATGTCAAGACAAACAGTCTCTGCACTATGGAAACAATTTCAGAACTCTGGAACTGGTGTAAGTAGGCCTGATCATGGTCGTAAACGTATAACAACTGCTTCTCAAGATTGATATATAGCAATAACTGCCCGTAGTAACAGGAAGTCTAATGCTTGGCAATTAAGTTCAGAGCTTGCGGCCGCCACGAAAAATGTTGTATCATGACAAACTGTACACAGAAGGCTTAATGAAAAAGGCCTTTATGCCAAAAAGTCAAGTGTATGTGCTTCACTGTCTTCACAACACACGAGGGATCGCTTTAATTGGTGCAAAGAACTTCAAAACTGGAATCAACACCAATACCCATGTTCTCTTTTCTGATGATTCGAGGTTTGGTTTAACATCTGATTCTAAGCGTTTTTATATCTGGAGGGAATCAGAAATCTTCCTTCGAATATTATGGAATGTGATCGATTTGGTAGTGCAGTTGTGATGGTGTGGGGTGGAATAATGATCGATGGACGGTTGCCCCAATATGTTTTCAACAGAGGATCTGTGACCGGTCAGAGATATCGGGATGAGGTCCTAGAACGTTATGCAAGACTTTTCATAGGAGCATAAATATCTGATTTTTTGTTTATGGATGATAATGCTGGTCCACATCAAGCAAACCCCGTTAACGAAGTCCTTGAAAATGATGCCATTGAGAGAATACTGTGGCGAGCAAAATCTCCTGATCTGAACCCGATGGAGAACTTATGAGACTACCTTGGAAAAGCAGTTGCACGGAGATATCCTCCTCCTAGAGATATAAATGCCCTGACGATCGCATTGCTAGAGGAGTCGAACTGTTGTAAACAACATTATTGCCAGCATGAAATCACGTTGTTGTGTGTGTGTACAAGTCAGGGGCAATCACATTCCATATTAAATTCATAAGCCTTAATGTTTTTCTGATTTATACATTTTTTTCTGAATTATCCTTGTCACATATTATTATCATTTTTACGGTTTCATGCTACAATGTTCTTAATTTTTTCCTATGTATTTATGCGTTATGGTGTTGTCTCATTCCAGACAAATTCATAAAATTATAGTCCACAGTATCTGAGAAATCCGTGATTCTATGCATGTAAAGATAATTTTGGACACCAGCGTATTGGTAATTACTGAGCAGTACAACTGAAATCAATGCAATGCAAGCCATCAAATTCAATTCTTTATTTATTTTTTTGTACTATCCAAAATGTTTGCAAAAATAGAAACTATAAACAATGTAAATACTAAATATAAATAAATAGTAAATATAAATAAACATTCAATATAAATAAAAATTCAATATAAATAAATACTGAATGTAATTAAATACTGTATATAAATAAATACTGGATGTAAATAAGTACTGGATATAAATAAATACTAAATATAAATTAATACTAAATATAAATAATAGATGATATATAACTTCCATGGTTTATTGGGCGGCCCTCTCAAAATTCACAGAGTAGTTTTAACAAATATGTGCTTTAAAGAGCCGTGGGAGCCCGGTTGGAAGAGTAACGGTTTAACAACCGTAGGGTTGTGAGTTCGAATCCACCCAAAGGCCATCAAGTACAAAGTGGACTCGTGCACGTTAAATCTTTCGTAACCCCAAATGTCCTTACTTTGACATGGTTTGCAACTTCGGGCAGTGGGGTGCCAGCACAGATGCTGACCTTGTCTTTCGACCGTGTTTCAAAATTACGTGGTGTTGTCCTCAGATTTTTCCCTTGGGGGATTGGATTGATCCCTGACTGTCGTCAATAGCCCGTTATGTTGCTCCAATATGACGTTGATTAAAATACCTACCTTCCTACCAGTGTGACGTTAGTTAAGATACCTCCCTATCTTCTTTTAGGGTGTCCTAAGTGGAACGCCCTGTATGTAAATTTTAACTGATTAAGCTATAGAATAAAATAGTAAGCTAAATATAGTATTCTTCTATTTAACCGATTTTTAAGAGATACCTCACAGCAACTCTGAGAACGTTTTTAAATAGCTATTAGATAAAGTTTTGAAATTAACTGTTGGTTGGAAAACCCGAATTTGTTTCGTACAAGAGAAATGCTAGAGAACTCGTGTAGTATATTAGTATCGCACTAGAGTACGGTCCCTAACAGATCAACCCCCGAAGGGAACGATTCGAGGGCAACACCACATATATTGAACCACGGTAAGGTGACGAGGTCACACTTGAGCAAACACCCCATTCTCCAAACTTCTACACCACGCCAACGTGAGGTCATGACAGACGTGCACCATCCCCCTTTGTACACAACGGTGCAAAGAGTGGGAGTAGTTTCCTAAAACTCATATAAAATACGCCATTTTTTTTTAAATAGTTGCTCTTTTAATTTAATTTTTTAGTAAAGAAACATTTGTTTACGACTGCACGAATTGTAACGCGGTAGAGACAACATTTGAAGGTGGCCAACACCTGATGCAATCTTGGGTGGTTCTTTCGCTTCTCCAAACGGGGGGGGGGGTAGTTGTTGCTGAGGGTTCTTCTGACCCACCGCAAATGGGCTGCGTCTTTCCTTGTGGCGTGCTCTATGTGTGTGGTCGTCTTCTGTGAGAACCGTTAGCGTTAAGGGATATGTTATAATTAAAGTTTTGTGAGTAAAAATCTGGAGTTTTGTGTATGCGTTCGTCTTTTACTCAGTCTAGAGTGAATCACTTCTAACAGCATTAAATAAGCTTTTATGTACAGTTACACAAAAATAACTTCCTTAAATTTTTTATGCAGTCGTGGGAAACAAAAATATATTAGCTTTTTTTGCATCCAAATCTTGTTCCCTTTCGTAGTGTGAACTTTAGTGAAATATGAGTCTGTTGAGTTTTACTTCGAATATGGCGCAAGGGCCATATTAAGTCAAGTACAAAAAAAATTAGGAAATGTTATACTCATCAGGAATAGCTGAATGAACGTTTTACTGGAGCAACACAACGGACCATTGGCGACAATCTTTAATCCATCTCGAAATGAAAGATCCGAGGTAGGTAGTAATTAATGTCATACTGGTGCAACACTGCGGGCTGTTAGCGATTGTCCGGGATCAATCCCGCAGGGAAAGATCTAAGGACAACGCTTCGTAATTTTAAACCAGGTCAAATGACGACAACGATCAAGCTGGCACCCCGCTTATCAAACTTTCACACCAAGCCAACGTGAGGACATTTGTGGTCACGACAGATTTTAACGTGCACCAGCCCCCTTATTCAAGACGGTCTTTGGCTGGACCACGTTTCGAACTGGCAATCTTCCGGGTGCTAATTCTTTTCTTTTCCAAGTGGGGTGACAACTGCCCCGAAGAGATCCAAGGACAACACTTCATGGTTTTGTACCGTTGACCTCGTCATCTAACCGTGGTTCAAAATTACGAGGTGTTGTCATCTGTCTTTCCCTTCATGATTGAATCCGGACCGTCTCTTGTGCTGTTCCTGCGCGACCAAAATTCAACTTCCACTACCTATTAATCTAAGACTGAAAAATAGAATCAACCACACATAAAATAGGAAATCACTGAATAAAAAAAATGTTTCACAACCGTTTATTTTTTACAGTCGAATCAGTTTCGTTTTCAGATTCTCGCAGTTTGGTTGGAATTGTCTTGATATCCTTGGCGGCAAAAGGAAAGGATGTTGAACGTCTTATGTTGTAGTAAGCAGCCGTATTCGCAAGACATCTATAGATTCGAGCTTCTGAATGCAAAGCAAACTACAAAAACTCGATTCTATAGCGTAGATTACGAATGGCGTGTTGCAGAGAACCAACTTGAGGAGGAACACTGTTGTACCTGGAAATCTAAAATAAATGTAGGGATCATTATTTCATGGCATTATAAATATTACCTATAAAGTTTGCGTTTCATATTTTTTTTTATTCTACTCCAAGGGAACGGACCAATAAAATCCTTCCAAATAAAAATTATGTGCTATGCAAATAGCGAATAGAATCGTCCCAAAGGATTCTAGTCAAGGAAATTGGCAATAGTCTCTCCAAAGGATTCGTATTAAAGAAAATTACCAATAAAATCTCAACAATGATTCTATTGCCCGGAAATGACCAACAGAATCTTTCCAATGGACTTTTTAACCTGCATTTCAATCTGCAGTCTTCCCTAAATGACTTTTGACCAATTTTGACCTTGAATCTTGACTTTGAATCTTTTCAATTGTTTTTATTCTAAGGAAACTAGACCAACAGAACCTCTCTGAAAGCTGAAAGAATCCGCGGATTCTTTAAAAAGATATGGTTATTTAGCCATTTAAGAGTGTTGTGTGGTAAAGCAACTCCACACCACTCGGAAAACTCGCTACGCTCAGGGGGTAGCAATCATTTTAAAGTCCTAGTCATTAAAAAAATCAAGACTAAAATTTAACAAATTCACTTAATAAAAGTGTATTTCTAAAAATAATTAAATAGATCTCTAATAACAACGAACGTATTTTCTATTTAAAATTTACTTTGATACATGAATGAAAGAAAGCAATTAATGTTTGCTTAGATAAATGCGAGATTGAATGGAAATAAATACTTTAGTTACTTAAACTTAATCCCAGCCGCAAGTGAAAATTAAAGTACAAGTTATATAAGTTTCAAGCTAATTTTCTATGATATAACACAATACTGGGAATTAAACATTTCAACTCTATAAGCATAAAAACAAATTACTTTTAAACGCAGGTATATATAATTTAGCTGTCTTACCTATGGAGAATCTTAAAATCTACTTACAAAAGATTATCAAAATTACAAATAGATATCCATTTTACTTTTATTTCATCTTTCTCATTTTTAATAAACGAATTTTTTTTTTTTGCTTATTCAAGAACTGTAAAATTCCAAAAGGGATAGATGTGTTTAAGAATTTCATTAAAATCGCTATTGATGTAATGGGGTGATTTTTGCGGCCTATGTCAAAGAAACAGTTTAAACAATTCTTCCGACAGAGTTCAGATAAATAGAAAACAGACCAGAAGTTTTGTTTCGACCAATAGATGGCGCTGTGAACCAAGCTTTCTCATCAGCATTCCATGCTTGCTTGTTTTCCATACAATTTTTCTGAATTGTTAGTAAACACTACCGTCTAAACTAAACATGTAAAACCAAATAGCTGTAGGCTGCATGTAAAATTAAAATTTTAAACATACATTTTTTCCACATCAAATTGAAATTTAAAAAATAAAATTTGAGACGGGTTTGCTTTGTTCCGACATATGATTTCAAGGTCTACCTTCAATAATCATTGAGTATTGTTTTCATCATTAAAAGGACACAGAACCTTGAAGCACTCAAATCGGAAGGAGAAACTTCATTTCGATACATTGTATTTGAAATTTTCACGTTAGTGTGGTGTGGAAGTTTCGAGATTAGGGTGCCAGTTCAGGTGTGAACTCGTCATCACTGACCGTGGTTCAAAATTACATGATGTTGTCCTCGAATCTCTCCCTTTGGGTTTGATCCCGGGCCGTCGCCAATAGCTCGTTGTATTGCTCCAGTTCGACGTTAATTAAAAATACCTACCTACCAAATTTCATGTATCTAAGTTTCATAGTTTAAGAGTTGAAAATTCTTATTTTGAGAAAAATGCAATGGAAAGGGTGGCATTTAAAAAATATTTGTTTAAACATTTGATTTGTGTACAATATTTCGTAAAAAAATGTTTCATAATTTTATAACGAGATTTTGTTCTTTTCATAAAAGTATGTACAAATGCTGTGAGTGTGAAGTCAATGCTTTCTTGCACTTCATCTTCAGATTCAACGTGTAAGGTTCATCCTTCATTTCATGTGAGTTCCTGAATACATATATTTCATATAGCAAACTAAATTCGTATTTCTATTACCCCCTGGTGGTAACCTCGAAGAGATGTTTCATCATTAGCTAAACTGACCAGATTTTGATGGACGAGATATTTCGTCATTAGAAGAGAGCTGACCAGATCTTGATCATCAAAAAATCGACAGTCTCTTGATGACGAGATATCTCGTCACTCGTAAGTTAATCCGATCTTGATAAACGAGATAGCTCGTTGAAACCACAATGGCACAGAGGATTGATGTTGGTTGGTTTTGGGGGTTTTGTGGCGCAAGGGCCATATTCGGCCATGGTGCTCCAGACACAATCAAACAACAGCAATTAACAGACATAGGGGAAGGTGTCGTACCTTGGGAGAGTTGTTCCTTGAAACAGTTTCTATTGTGCTGCCACTCCACAGGGGTTTGTTGCGTTTGCTAAACAACTAATCGAAATACGTCCTCTGGTAGGTAAATATTTTGGATTTTTCATTTAGATTCTTGTAATTTCACTGACTATGATTATATTTTTTAGGGTTGGTAAAGTTCGTTAAAAATTTGTTCTACTCAATAATGCTATGATTTTAATGTACCTAGTGACAAAATAAATGTATCTTGGGACATCCCAGGTACAACATTTATTTTGTCTTTTGATGCAATAGTTTAGGTTTACAAATGTAGCAATCTAGAATGTAGTTATAACTATATCTTTGAAATGTGTATTAAACTGATCGAAATTAAATTAATTATTTATTTTATAACTCTATTTTATGCCTTCTAAAACTCAAAATTTTGCAAGTTTTTTTTTTGAGTTGATTATTTGGTACTACCTTAAAAGTATATTAGCTTATTTCCACTATTTAAAAAAAAAAGCCATCAAGCAAGGTAGGGTAGACTCGATTGAGGGTTCGCACTGGAGAGTGCTGTAAACGACATTCTGCAGAGAAAATTTACTTTGAACAAAGCTGCAAATAAGTATGGGTTGAGCAATTCAACTGTAAATAACGTCTCCAGAACTATCTTAAATTAGATAATGAAGACAACATTGCTTTTTAAGTTTAATGGCAGCAAAATCGCAGTGAGGAAAGTGTTTACAAATGCTGAAGAAGTAATGTTAGTTGACTATCTCCAACAATCTGCAAATTATCACTGTGGATTGGCCAGAAAAGAAACTCACCGCCTTTTATACCGATATGCAAAAGCAATCGCAAAACAGCCCAATAGCAAAACAAAACTGCCACAAGAATGGATTAAGTTGGAGTCTGCTGGAGAGAACTGGCTGCGTGGCTTTAGGAAACGTCACCCAAGCCATAGCCTACGTAAACCAGAGGCCACAAGCCTTGCAAGGGCTACAAGTTTCAGTCGTGAAATTGCAAATTTTTTTTAATCGATTAATGCGACATAATCTGCAAACTACCATTCCCATCGTCAGCAGGAAGATCAGATCGACAGGAAAATTTGAAGTTTGCAGTTAATATCAATGTGTGATGTTAAATAATTTTACTGAATACTTGATCTCAGTTTATACTTTTTATACCTTAAGTTTAGTTAATTTAATGGCTTCATTCCTGATTTCTAACATTATATTATTAAAAAGAGACTAATGTAATTTTCAGAATCATTATTTACTAGCCTACCAACCGGTAAAGTGGTTAAGGTGTTAGCCTCTAGATCGGAAGGTTCCTGGTTCGAATCCGGGTACGGGCATGGATGTTTGTAAGCGTATGGTGTAGAGGCGGCTGGTGCACCTTAAATCTGTCGTGGCCGAAAGTCCTCACGTTGGGTTGGCGTGGAAGTTTGGAGAGTGGGGTGCCAGCTCAGGTGTTGCTTCGTCATCTGACCGTGGTTCAAAATTACGAGGTGTTGTCCTCGGATCTTTCACTCAAGGGACTGATCCCGGACCGTCGTCAATAGCCCGTTGTGTTGCTCTAGTACAACGTTAACTAAAATTACCATTATTTACTTCTATAAATGTTGAAGCTGTGTATAAATTTTAATCAATACGGAATTTAGTATGTGTGTGGAATTGATTTATTTTGTAGCCTACTTTAAACCATCAAGAGGTAACATGCATTCCAAGGTACAACATGTATCCCAAGGTAACAAACATCGTGTTGAACCTTGGGACATTTGCATAGATTAACAAAATTATTTTTTAAACAGTTTGTGCTCGAAGTATAAATAAATAAAAAATGGTAACCTCTTTCAAAAGTAATGAACGTAAATAGTTGATGGAAAAATAAAATGCAGTTACATTATAGCCTCAGGAAAAATATTTGTTTAAAACTGTCCCAATGTACGACACCTTCCCCGACACACAATGAAAGCTTTACTGAAACAGAACACCTAGGGAGGAATGGATCGGACAGGAATCGAACCTGCGCCACTTGTAGCTCGTAGGTTGCTAGTGCAGTGCGCATACACACTGAGCCACGACGGCTATCCTTGAGGGTTAAGAGACGAGACAGTACAACGGAAGGGAAACCTTTTCTTTCGCCCAGTCCCTAAAACTCATAAACAGCAACACAGCAGAGTAGCCGAACTTTACCGTAAAAGTAGTTTATGATAGAGAAAGGTGACTCTAATACGTCTTGCTGAATTCTTGACTTGCAAGCGCAACATAAGCACTCGCCCTTTCAAAAACAAGGCCAGGCTCTATCAACAATCGCCATGTACATCAATGGATGGTCTACGTTGAATAGTTAAATTGTCAGTGTGCAATGCATACAAAACTGACCAGGTCTTGATGGACGAGATATCTTGCCGTTAGAAAAAAAATTGACCTGGCTTTGATCTCGTCATCATCAAAGTTATCATCGATTTCTTCACGGCGAAGCATTTCGCATAAGCAGAATTGGTCAGATCTTGATGAACGCGATATCTTCGAGAAACCTCTTGGAGGGTTAAGAAAGTTTAGCATAGGTGCTATGCGGCGGAACTAATAGTCACTCATACTGAAAAATGACCTAATATTTAAACATACCTTAAAGTGAAACTACAGTTTTAAAATCAGGAGATTTCGAACGAAATTTATATGTATAGTTACCACCGCGCCAATTTGTAAGATTGTTGTTTCTACAAAAACGCGTACAAAGTTTTGATGCTTCGGGAAAAATCGAGTTACGACTTGTTGGTTGTTTTCTCATGAAAATCAAAATTTTTACTAAGAATTAAGATGATTTGTTGCCTTGTCATAGCATAAAATATGAAATGGTAACTCGAAAAATGTAGTTAGATGAAAATCGCCAAAATGCAGAATGGTGACTTTTGCGAGGTGGCAACGGTATATACTGTCTACGAAGTACCCAGTAAATATTACCTATCAATAAAATCAAGGCATAATTATCATTCATATGTTGAAATGGTTGCATTGAAAAATTGCTTTGTTTCTGTTGTATATTTCCTTCCGAGTGTTAACATTAATGAGTCGTAAATAACTGTGTTTAATATACTCCTTCCTGTGTTTGCATTACTGTTTCTTGTATACGAATTCTTATCAGTTCATTTGTCTGATGCAATCTTTTTCATGATATGCATGATTCCTCTGAGTCTACGCTGATTGTATCGTTCTTATGCTTATCTGTTGCGATGTCTCTTTATAATTATCAAATGTCTTATTGGGACTTGGAGTTTCACTCTTATTTTAGTTTTACAAGGACATGACAGTTTCATATGCTTTTGATACTAAAACTCTGATTTATTTGAAATCAACAGTTTTTATTGATTGTTGAAATCTTTATTTTTTTTTTGTAAATGCGCAATTAAGAACTCTGTGTAGTGTTTTTCCAAAGTTCTGTGACGTTTTTAAATTGACTTCAAGATCCTATCTGTAAGTAAATTAATATCTAAGTGGCTGATGCTAGTCTGGTCAAGTGAAAATGTGATTCCTTATTTTGTTCAGATTTCTGCTTAAACAAAATGATAAATCAATTTTACTTCTGCATGGACTTCAAACAGACAACCGGAAGTAAAACTTAATGAGAATAACAAAAATTTTATTACCGCCATCTTCAACATGCGAATGACTCAGAAACTTAACATAATGATGTATATTTCAAAGAGTTCGCCCAAAAGTTAGTAATATATTCCTCCTCGATAGTTTAAGTAAAATGCAAAAATAAATCACCTAATGATATCAGACCTTTTTATTTATTCCTTCGATTAGAAACAGATGACAAAATATTCACAAACGGTCAATAGCACTTCAAGCTTGAGTTCCTGGCAAGCGTGAGAACATTTTTTCCCAACTTCTCCTTAATGGGACTTTTTTTTTCCATACACACAAGCCATCTTCACTTTCCCTCTATTCGCTTTTCTTTTTCCTCGGAAGAAACCACCAAACACAGTTTCTTAAGTAACATTAAGCTTTTGAAAGGGGAAATAAACAAATATAAAAACTGAGCTTTCAGTTTCCCATATGAAATGCGCTCTCTGGCACTTGTAGCTTAGGAAGTAATCCTTCAGAACTGAAAAAACACCTCAAAAAGTAAAACTCCAAAAGGGCCCCGCACGGGCAAAAAAATAACATGTATTGACAGTTTATTTCCGAGATCTCTCAAAAAAGCCACTCGTTTTTGGATTCTTATGTCTTTGCCAAGATTAGTACGGTAAACATGGCAGAGGTTTCGGTTTTTTCGAGGTTCGCTTCTCTAATTTGATCTGCCCGCCCTTCGAATCTGAGCTCGGTTTTTCAGCCAGACGTTTGCGTTCCACCAGGGCCTGAGTGGGAAAAAAACGGGATGTTCCTGGATTTTATTGTCGTTAAGCAGGGCGAAAACGGGAGGTTTAAAAACTGGGTTCTGGGGAAAAAATAGTTTCACGTTGACGCGGGAAAAAAGGTTTTTGTGAAATAGTTAAGAAAGATCTTTTTTTTTTTTAAAGGAGTTTTTTGCCTTCTCTTCTTTTCGAACTTTTTTAGTGATAATGGAATCATCGTGGCTAAAGAGAATAATGTAGCGACAAAATTAATTTCGAGTAATTTTGAGAATCGTTGAATGTAATGTAGCACAGTATTGAGTAATGTTAGGAATCACGAGTAACATTGATAATCACGTTGACTAATGTAGTACTGTATTGAGTAATTTTGTGAATCGTGTTGATTATAATGTAGTACCTTAAATCACCTTTCAAAACAGGATCTTCGGTCGACATTAAAATAAACTATAACAAACACGCAATATGAAAGTTATTGAACTAATCAGCGGTCACAGTTTTGAATCAGTTCCATGTAGGGATTGCAATCTGGCGCGATTTTCAATTCGGCCGGTTCCGGCCGGATTGACACTAATCCGGCTGGATCCGATCGGAGTGGTATTTTGTTAATAAGTCTATCTAACCAGTATGTATTTTTCCAAAATCGGCTGAGTGAAAGTAGGTAAAAAGCATATTACTTCAAATTGACGAACAAAACGTTTATTTTAGCTTTCGAAAATCAACTTTATTAATAATTATCCATAGGTAGGAAATAAATCACCAACAGTTAATTATAGTTACATTACTAGTACTACTAGTAGTAAGTATTAAACGAATTGATGATGATTAGTCTTACTAGTTTCCACACCAAAAAACATCAGTTTGTTTTATACGTAGTACTTCTCTATTTATCTAAAATTAAGTAGTATCTATCTCTAATGTTGTTGAGCAAATGACATATAAATTGTACCTAACTTTGTCTCATACTAACATAAAAATCTAATCTTTGGCAGATTTTGGTCAACCGAACAAACAAGGAACTCTTAATTCTTCTTAATTGCTTAAATTGAAGTTATATAGTAAGGAAAATCACTTTTGAGTTTGAAAGAACTATCTAAGGAAACAAATCGTATTAAATGTGTCATACCCCAACCTACTTCTCAATGAACTGCAAATAGTATAACCAGAGGCCGAGAAGGCCCTCTCATCTTCAACACTAATTGGTTTAACCGTCATTAAGTAGTCGTACATAAGAGACAAATATTTTCCTTTGATTCCATTTCATATGAAGCCTTTTTTTTCTTCAGTATTTTCTCAAAATCTGTTTCTTTTCTAAAGGTTGTCTTCATTTCCTTGCAGAATTTGCTTTTCTAATTCCTCTTTATTAAAAAAATATTATTGATAATTTAATTTCTTATTTTTGCAAGAATTCTACAAACTGATGATTGAAAACTATAAAATCGATTAATTCACAATCGATTGTTTAATAAACAATTTTGCTACTTTAAAGTTAGGTTTGAGTAATCGATTATTTAATTTTAAAAAATTTGAGTTTATCGGATCCGGACCGGATTCGATAGATGTTGCTGGATCCGGTAGGTAGCCAAATGATGCCGGATCGTATTGCAATCCTCTAATTTCATGAGAACCTTGGACACTTTTAGTTGACGTTGACGTGGGGAAAAAAAAGAGTTTTGTAAAATAGTTAAAAGAAGTATCCTTAAAGGAGTTTTTTAAACTACTTTTCTTTTTGAATTTTTTTATTGATATTGGAAACGTCTTGGTTATATAGAATAACGGCAAAATTAATTTTGAGAATCGTGTCTATGTAATGTAATACCTTAAATCGCTTTTCAAAACACGATCATAGGTCAACATAAAATAAGCTATTACATAATACTCAGCATGAGAGCTAGTAAACTGATCAGTGATTAGTTTCGAATTTTTTTTTTTTGGAACCTTGGACACTTTTAGTTAACGTTGACGTGGGAAAAAAGGGTTTGGTGAAATAGTTAAGAAAGATCTTTAAAAAGGTTTTCTGCCTTCTTTTTGTTTTGAACTTTTTTAGCAATAATGGAATCATTGTGATCAAAGAGAATATTGTAACGACAAAATTAATTTTAAGTAATTTTAAGAATCGTGTTGATTGTAATATAATACCTTAAATCGCTTTCAAAACACTATCATCGGTGAACATAAAATAAAGTGTATCAAAACACGTATTATGAAAATTCTTTAGAGCTTTGAAAAAGCTACACAAAATTAACCTTCATATCTTCATAAGAAAGAACTAGGATCAGTGGTCAGTTTTGAATTTGTTCGATGGAACCCTTGGACACTATCACTAAATGGGCTCCGGGAGACTCTTTTAAAAAAATTTTTAATCGTTTTTTTTTTACTATAAATTGTCATGGGCACTTATATAGGGTTGCTTGTTCTTTTACAACACAAAGAACCAATCTAGCCAAACAATGCTTTATTCTACATGTAAATGCGCATACATTGGAGGAGGGTTTCACAGACACAAGAGAAAATACATCGAGATTAGTCACAGAAATCTACCCTGTGCCGACTATTGCTCGTAGGCTGCTAACGCAGTGGACAGTTTAATTTTTCACTCTACGGTCATTTCTTTTACACATAGGCTAAGTAGACCGGCAGACCAAAAGGATTTCCGAATCACTACCAACATTTACGCTCAGAGCGGGATTCAAACCACCATCCGCTAACCACTCGGCTACTTGGCATTTCCAATACTTTTCTTTCTTTCCTTTTTATGCCGTTCGTTACGCTCTTGCTCCACGTGGGAGCCCTGAATTGAGTTTCCACCATTCTTTACATTGATAACGTTAGTAAAGAGTATACTATGTTAAAAAGTCTCATTTTCATATATACACTATTTACCAATAAGTATTTGGACATCCATGCAAATAACGATATCTGCGGTCCTGATATACGTCACGCCCTCCGCCGTTAAATTTCGTGTAAGAAATAACATTGGCATTAGTCACATGCAAGATGCCACGAAGTGCAGAGTTATCTGATTTAAAAAAAAGATGTAATCGTCGGGTATCATAGGAATGGTCGATCCTTAAGAGACATATCTAGCGAGTTGAATTACCCAAAATCGACAGTGGACTGTGATTCAGAAGTGAAAGGTGAGCGGTGATTCTCGGAATGAGTCGGCAGAACCTCGAAACTGGGAGATAGAGACCGACGGGTGCTGTCCAGAGAAATTCGGAAGAACCGCTTCCCAATCGATGGCCCACATACTCCAGGAGTTTCAACAAGCATCCGGTATTATTTTGTTTCGACTAATACCATCCGTAAGGAAGCACATCTGCTTGGTTTTCATGGTCATGCTGCCGTCCTTTGATCATTGTCCAACCTCGTTGCTCGGTTAATGTGGTGCAAAGCACGTAGAAAGTGGACCGTAGATCAGTGGAAACGGGTTCTCTGGAGCGACGGTTCAATCAAGGTTCACCCACTACAGTTTGGGTGGCAGGGTCTGGGCCTGGCTTCTGCCTGGCGAACGCCTCCTGCCAGAATGCATCGTGCCCACAGTAAAGTTCGGCAAAGGTGGAATTATGGTCTGGGGGTGTTTCACCTGGTGTTTACTGGGACCTTTGGTCCAAATTCCTGGTAAGCTCAACGCCGAGGCCTACTCCACTAATTTGGATGACAGTGTACTTCCTACGTTGTGGCAGTTTTACGGGTTGGACCCATGTTACTTCCAGGACGACAACGTCAGTTGTCATGTTGCGATGTCCACCATGGATTGGTATGGCGACAATGTGGTTATTTGAATGGACTGTCCTGCCCAGAGCCCAGACCTGAACCCTATCAAGAACCTCAGTGACGATTTGGATCGCCGAATTAAGGGGTACAACAACCGTCCAAAATTGGTGAAAGAACGTACTCCAAACCGAAAAGAAGAAAATACCATTAGCCGCCATACAAGGACTTGTGGAAAGCATTCCTCGGAGGGTTGAGGTTGTAATTGCCTCTCGTGGAGGCTCTACCAACTATTGAATATGAATAAATTTTGTTTTTATTTTCTATATATCACAGGTGTCCAAATACGTAATGGTAGATAATATATGTATATTCAATTATCTACCGCACCTTTGTCCTTTACAAGTACTCTGTTCAGAGACTTATTTATGCTTTTATTACTTAACTACTAACCTTGGTCAGCTGAACCTAGCCAAACCATGAGAATCGCCATGTGAAGGTGTGACCATGTGAGATCACCATTAGCACATCTGACCAGATCTTGATGAACGGGATATCTCGTCGTTAGAAGAAAACCGAAATGAACTTGATATCATCACCAAAAAAACAATATCATGAGGTAGGTAGTTAATTTACGTCGAAATGAAATAACACTAAGGGGCAATTGGAGACGGTCCGGGGTCAATCCCGATGGGAAAATTTCAAGGACAACGCCTCTTAATTTTGAACTAGGATTAGACGACGAGAACATCACATGAGCTGGCATCTCACTCTCCAAACAACTTCCACACCGCGCCAACATGAGAATATTTGAGGCCACGACAGATTTAACGTGCACCAGCCCCCTTGTGTACATGACATTTCCTGACTGGACTGTCAATAAAATCTTGAGATATCTCATCGTTAGTTAAATCGGTCAGATCTTGATCTGCGAGATACCTCAGTAAAATGAACGAGATATATACCAATAATGTAAGGAATGTGGGAATTGTTGCACGACCCTGATGTCCCTTCTAATTCTAAGACTTCGTAGAGTGAACAATAGTATTCGGCTTTCCACCATTTCCTCCTATACTTGCATTCTCTTTCCAAGCAATCGGTTCGAGTTTCAGCCACCGATTCCGAAGTCTCATGACAAACTCGCGTCCTCCTGACGGCCGGGCGGATGAGCGCAGTTTTGAATTTCCCACATGGGGAGGGGCATCCAACCCAGACATTCCCCTCCCCCCGTATCTCCCAATGTCGCCAGAGCTCTAATATCGTCAGTACTTATGTGGAACCTACGAGAAAAACGAAAGAAACGCGGACGGCAAAAAGGAGGGAGAAAAAACACAGAAAGAAAAAACCGCTCGGCGCTGTAACCTATATTTAACAAACAGCAAAAGCCATCCAGGAAACCGACTTGGAAACAGATGCCAGTCAGCACAGAAGGGAGAAAGAGACCCCCACCCTCATTCAAACTGGAAACGACGCAATCCTTGGCTACTATGGGGTCTGTTTCTCTACTATTTGATAGTTACTAGGGGAAAAAAAAGAGACTACACGGATCAGCGAGCAGTGTGGAGCCCTGCCTTCTGCTGCTGCTCCATCATTATTACTTTTACTGATCTGGTATTATGCCCTTATTCCTACCACTCCAACGTTCTCGTCTCTAATAACTTTTTTCTCCCAGATAGATGAAAGAAACTTTTAATTTATATATCCGATGAGAAACATTGTGTGAGTGATGGGGGCGTGAATTATGGTTCGAGAAGAGCAACATCAAAACTGAAAGATTACTTCGCTTTGATTCGAAACTTTGTGCCTGAAGGAGACACGAAGTCATCATAAATGACAACAAGTGGTTTCGACGAGATGTCTCGTCCATCAAGATTTCTCTAGTTTTGCTAATGACAAAATACCTATATTCCAACTTATTGCCGATTTTTTTTATGGCAGCGAGATCAGATCTGGTCAGTTTTGTTCCAATGACGAGATATCTCGTTATCAAGATATCGTCCATTTCTCCATTGTTTGATAGTAACTAGGGGATGAAATAAAAAGGTTACATGGATCAGCGAGCAGTGTGGATCCCTGCCTTCTGCTGTAGCTCCATCATTATTGCTTTTACTGATCCGGTATATTATCGCCTTATTCCCTACCACTAATACTGTCTAATATTGTTTTCCAGATAGATGAAAGAAACTTTTAATTTATGTATCCGATGAATAGCATTGTGCGAGTGTTGTTGGACATTAATTATGGTTTGGTTCGTTTTCAGTTTTATGGCACAAGAGAGAGAGAGAGAGAGAGAGAGAGAGAGAGAGGCTTATGCCGCCATATTTGTCCAAACACAAGACAGATAATGTGAAGTAATTGTGAAAGGAAAGGGTGGATTGGTGAAAGTAGAGAAAGATATAGCTTGGGTATTCTGGTGTTACGACCCCAAAATTTACCTGATACAGTAAACCCTCTTGAATGATATTTATTCTCCAGTAGTTTCGACGACATATTTCGTCTTTCAAGATCAGGGGACAGTGGACTTTGAAACAAACTTCTTAACTTCTGATCCGATTGTTATTAAGTTAACGCGTAATCCACTTATACGTTTGCATGTTTTATAAATGCATAAAAGTTTATATAGCTACTTTCAAGAATATGCACGGATCACCAATCAGAGGGTTACGAGTTTGAAACTCGATCGAACCAAAGTTTGCGTGGGAGCTGGTAAACATAAATCCGAAAAATAATTTTATTTCTGACAGGGCCCCTGAAAACTACGAATTTTTGTTACGTACAAAAATCAGCCTTACCTCCATGAAGTCCCATAAAATGCGTTTTAAAGTTAATAGGTTTTCACCCATATTTTTTCCCGAAAAAAGCAATTTTATTCCTGACTGAGCTCCTGAAAACTGCGAATTTTTGTTTGGTATGAAAATCAGTGTAAGCAGTGATAAGATTTCCTCCGTAAATTCCACATTTTCCCCTAACAAATTTTTCTATGGTCTGTCCCTGGAAAATACAAATTTGTGTGCACAAAAAAACATCATAGAAGTTGATAGGTTTTCATTCATTCATTCATAGATTTTTGCGAAACCAATGAACTTTCTAGCATAGCTGGGCTCTTGAAAACTACGAAGATTTTTTGTATACAATATCAGTGTAAGTAATAATATGTTTTCCTCCACTTCCCCTCAAGCAAATTTTTCTGTGTTGTGCTTTGCCCTTGAAATTACAAATTTGTATTTACAAAATAATACGCATAAAAGTGGATAGGTTTTCATCCAAAGCTTTTCCTCAAAACAGTTTTCTTCCTATATGGGTGCCAGAAAATTACGAATTTTTGTTGAGTACATAAAATTCAGTATAATAACAGTTATAAATTTTCCTCCATACTGTCCACATTTTCCCTCAAAGCAAAATTTTTCTAGGGTGGGTCCCTGAGAATTACAAATTTGTTTATACAAAATAGACTATAACAGATAATAGGTTTCCCGAAAATAATTTTTCATATTGCCCCCCTTCAAAGAGTTAAAAACCAAACCAATTTGCCGTTCAATGCAATGCCGCACAACTCGCCGCGCCGACCTAATGCGAAATGGCCGAATCCCTCAGTGGACCACTCTCGAATCCAAAACGAATCCCACCTAAAATGAATGAACGCAAGGCCTCTGGAAAATACGTATCAAGTTATAAGGGGCAGCCGGGCAAAAATATTCAAGAAATTCATGAAAAATTTTCCTCACTTGCAAGCATCGATCAATTCCAGGCGAATCATTTTTCTTTCCCCGAGTCCATTTCTTTTAACTCCTCTACATCCAGCGAAGGAAAAGTTGCCCTGGAAATCGAATGGGGAACAAACTGACATTCCGTGGATCTTTCCCTTTAAACCTCCCATTCTATAGTGTAAAAAATACAAATGGAAAACAAAGTTACGGGCTTTCGTTCGGAACAGAGGAGGCGTTTGTTTTGGGTTTGCGTGCTCGCTCAGACACCGTAGACCATCTACTCAAATAGTGCCTGGGGTAGAGCGAGAGAATCGCAGTCAGAGGGAAAGCAAAAAACTCCTGCTCTAACCGTGATGATAAATTGAGGACGGTCGCGGTGAGATTGCCACCCTAAGCTCTGCTGAATTTTGGAGATTTTCATGAGACAGGTCGCTCAGAGACAGATATGTGCGATACTTTTTTGCTGTTTTGGTGTGTTTCTTTCTTTTTCTTTCTCTTTCGTTCTTGTAATTTAACGAATCTTTAAGCTAAAGGGCAATTCCATGTGACCCACTTCACGATCAGGCATAAATTTTGAACAGTGAATTTAAGACATGCTGCTCGGAGACAGAAAAGTACGAGTCGTTTTGGCTGTTTGGTTTTCTTTCTTATCTTTGGTTCTGGTTAATTTAACGAATCTTTATGCTTCATGGTCATTCTATGTGACCACGTCATAATCAGACATAAATGTTGAGTGGTGAATTTAATTTAAGACAAGCTTCTTGGAGATAGATATGTACGAGTTTTTATGGCTGTTTCTTTCTCTTTAGTTCTGGTCAATTTAACAAATCTTTGAGCTGAAGGGCAATTCCATGTGACCCAAGTCACGATCAGACATGAATTTTGAATAGTGAAATTAAAGTAAGATTTTTATAACAGGTCGCTCAAAGACAGATATGGTGCGAGTCTTTTTGGTTGGTTTAGTGAGCTTGTTTCTTTCTCTTTCTCTTTGGTTCTTGTAATTTATCGAATCTTTAAGCTGAAGGTCAGTTCCACGTGGCACAGGTCACGATCAGACATTGAATTTTGAGTAGTGAGTTTAATGTAAGACAGGCTGCTCGGAAACAGATATGTACGAGTCTTTTTGGCTGTTTATTTGTCTTTGGTTCTGGTTAATTTAAAAATCTTTATTCTGAAGGGCCAATTCCAAGTAACCTTCGTCACGTTCACAGATATAAATTTTGAATAGTGAGTTTACTATAAGACAGGCTGCTCGGAGACAAAAAAAGCCTCTGTCCAAAATGCTTCTTATTTTCTGTCAGTTTTAATGCTTAATAAATTTAAAAAAACATAACAAAATAACACATTCCCCCCCCCCAGTACTGGCTGATATTACATCTTACAACCAACGTCAAAACTTTACAAGTAGATAATACTTCGTTATTACGATACAATGCCATCTAGCGGGTAAAAACGGGACGAACTTTTGCATCATCGCAATAGATTTATATAATTTTTGAATCGACCATCTATCACACTCTTTTAAACTGGTACACCATCTCGCAACACTGAGCCCTGAAAGTAGAGTTGAGGCAGTGAAATATATAATCTATTAGCTCCATGAAATATACAAATAAGTTTCTTCAAAAAGCAGTATGGAAAGAAATGCAACATAGCTCCAAATGGAAAATATACTACATGCTGAGCTTTTTGATTAAGCTTTGAACTGAAATAATCAAGTTTTATAGTTTGGGAAAAGACGTATGTTGAAAATTGGACATAAAATTGGTTTTATGAGATAACTTTTCATTATTCACTTCATTCAGACATATGTAATAATATAAACGTACTACAGAAAATTAACGATGCAAGTTTTGGAACTAACACCAAAACTCATTTTTGCATTCGGAATCCAACTTCCTATGAACCCAGCAAATTTTATGACCTTTCAATAGCACAGACAGATTGAAGAAAAATGACTAATCAAAATCCGGTGCAATTAAAGTACCCAAGTATATACTATACAACATTGTAAATTAAAATAATTTTAACTTACAAGCCAAAAGAACCGATCAATGAATTCCAAATTCGCAAGTTAGGAACATAGATCGCATTTTACAGGTAGTAAAAGTCCGGGTTTTTTTAAAATTAGAACTGTTGTTATTACATTTTTTTCTGCGTATTAGCTTACAAAATATTCCCATTTTGAAGTTCAAATGATTAAGACGCACTATTTTTCTTATCGACCCATCAGACGCATTATTTATTCGTTCTTATTCTATAGAGCTCATGGGTAGGAGTAGAGGCACAAATGAAGAAAACTATTATTTTTAGAGTAAATACGTATGTCAATGTGTGTGGATACATTTATTCTTTCCATCGCCAAATTGGTATATCTCTTAATTCTATACTGGACCGCTGGATGGCAGAAGTGTTTTATTGCATGCTATGTATTTCCATAGTAGTAATCAAAACTTCAAACTCATCTTAAATTATTTTTATGTTAGGCTACTGTTGAAGCCCATGGGCGATATCATCCCCGTGAGAAAAATTATTTGAATGATTTTCGAGCAGAAAGTAACTTCTCCAATTTATAAAACATGAGGGCAGTTTTTACTTTGCCTTAGGGCAGGTTGGAAGAGTAGGGGGTTAGCAACCAGAGGGGTGCGAGTTCGAAACTAGATCCGAACAAATACCATTGTATACTCGGGGGTGGTGCATGTTAAATCTATCGGGGACCAAATGTCCTAACTCTTACGTGGTGTGGAAGTTTGGAGAGTGGGGTGCCAGCTCAGGTATTGACCTCGTCATCCAATCATTAAAATTATGAGATGTTGTTCTCGATCCTTCCCTTCTGAATTTATACCGGACCGTCACCAATAGCCTGTTGTGTTGCTCCAGTTACTCATCCCCCTCTCCTGAATCAAGAGAAATATATTCTCTTAGCAGTATATAGAATCATTCCAAAAGATTCTATTCCTAAGAAAGGACCAATATAATCGTTCCCAAATGATTCCCTTCGAAGGAAATGACCACTATAACCGTTTCAAAGGATTCTAATCCAATGAAAGGACCAATCTAAATGTTCCAAAAGATTATATTCCAAAGAAAAGACCGATATAATCGTTACTCGGGATTCTATTCCATGAAAAGGAAAAATATAATCATTCCAAATGATTCATCTTATAAGGAAAAGACCAACCGAATATTTCTAACTCGGAAAAAAATCCATAGATTCCTTCAACCAATAGATGCAGTTATTTAGTCAAGCGCGTCGGGAAAGGAAAGCAATTCTACACTTTCCTGAAATTTCACGACACAGAGGGTTAAACACAGGAAGTTTTGAAACGCCATTGCAAAATCTGAACGACAAATCACATCGGCAGCCAGAGACGTTGCGATGCTTATTGAAGGGGAATTTCTGATCCAAATGACTGCTCGATGACGAATATAGCCCCCTCCCCCCAGCAGAAAGGGAGACTGGGTGGGGGTCTAGGAACGGTCGACCGCCCAATGATCGATACTTTCGGGCGTTCATTTGCTTGTGGGACTCTACATCTATCCATTGATCAATTCGAATGAGGGGGTGTGGTATCCTTTCGCATCCCACATGGGTGAGAGCTTATATTAGAAAAACAAAACAAGAAAGGGAAGGTTTACACGTTCAGTTTTTCAGGACTCGCGGGAAAGTTATTGGAGATTTCCTTTCAGATTTTTCTTTAGGAGCAGAGGGAAAGAGTTTTTTTGGAAAACTGCTACACACAAATGGTGTAGTAAAAGTTTTTACATTTAAATAAACACAAGTGATTTTTGTTTAGAAACTGCTGCAGGAAATATTGTTATAAAAACTATAACGATGATAAACAAACACAAGCATTTTTCTTTGAAAACTGCTATGGAAATAGTGTTATACAAGTTATAACTTTAAAATCTACTACAGAAATGTTATAAGATTTATAATAATAAAATAAACTGAATTTTTTTTTTTACAAAATTATAACAATGAAACTTAAAAGAAATTTTGTTTGAAAACTGCTACAGAGAAAAATGGCGTAAAACAAATTATAACATTAAAATAAAAAGAATTTTTTATTAAAAAACTACTAGAGAGAGAAATTTTATTGAAATTTATAATAATAAAAGAAACAGAAGTATTTTGGTTTAAAAAAATATAATAAGGAAAAAGAGAAACAGAATTAAACCATACAATAAACAAATGGTTTTGTTTGAAAACTGTTGCAGAAATGTTATAATAAAAATTAAAATAATAATAAAACTGCCACAGAAATGTTGTAATAAAAAAGTTTTAACAATAAAATTAACACAAATTATTTTGTATAAAAGCTACTACAAAAATGTTGTAATAAAAATTCTAACAAAATAAACGGAAATGTTTTTACATAAAAACCGCTATAGAAATATTGTAATAAAAGTTTAACAATAAAATAAACAAAAATATTTTTTGTTTAAAAACTGCTATATGGAAAAAATGTAATAAAAATTACAACAATAAAATAAACAGAAATGTTTTAGTTGTTTACAATTTATACGACCTCACATTTGTTTGAAAAGCAGTTAATTCGACATAATTGAATTTTTATAAACACAATGGAGAATTTTTTCTGTAATCTAATCATTAATATTAATTGATATTAGTTATTGGTTTATTAAATACTTACATAAAGTCTTTTAAGATGTGTGTGTGGATACTGAGCTTTTCTCATCTATCGACAATTCTAATTTCAATTAAAGCTTGATAAATTTAAACAGGGTCCCCATTTTTCAAACAAAATTAAAACAATGATTTTTTCAGGCATTGTTTATTCCAAAGCTACTTTTCTCAAAGATAGCAAACTAACTATTTGGGGGTTTTGCGGGACCCAGCATTAAAACCAATTTTTAGCCAACCTATTAATATATTATGAAACCTTTAATGGCACTTGACTTCCACGAATATCATTTATCCGAGTACTTTAATCCAAATGTAAGATAAGCAGCATGTCTTGGAAAAGTATTTTAAAGATTTGTAAGGACTTTCAGTAAACATTAAGGTTTACTAAGTGTCCTTAAAAACCAAAATGAAATATCGGGTATTTTGAGGCTCACCAGGGAACCTTGGAAAAGGAAGTTCTAACCCCATGTATATGTGTTTTAATTTAATTTTCTACTTTAAATATGCCTCGATTTTTAATGGCACTTGTCCTTGGACAAGTATCAGTGATTCGGGTACTTGAATACAGGTGAAAGAAAATATGCAAGATTTTGTAATATAGTATATAAGGTTTAAAACTTTTAAGGACTTTCGGCAAGCATTAAGATTTTAAGGAATCTTAAAAGCTAAAATGAAAGATTGGGCCTTTTAAGGTCCATGGGAAAACTTTAAAAGTAAATGACCTTGGACAAGTATTGATCTGAGTTCGCGAATGCAAACGAAATCAAATATTTGGTATTCTTGTAAAAACTAAGGCTTAAAAATTTTAAGGACTTCTAGAAAATACTTAGATTTTTTGTGTCCTTAAAAAATTAAATTAAACACCAGGTTTTTTTAGGCTGGAAACACTGGTAAAAGCAAGTTTGAACCTGACACTCAAGTGTTTAGTTTCTTTTCTAAACATTTACTGGACTAAATATATCACTTACGCAGAACCCAAGAGTGTAGCAGCTTATCTCGTCATCATGGAAAATTAATGTGGAGAAATACAAAAATATTGAATAAAATTAATGAAAAAAGGGCTTGGTAGCATAAATTTATCAGCGGTACAAAGTTAAAGGTCGCCTCCAGCATCGGGACGATTACTCAAGTGGTGATTTTACCAAGCACTGTTAATTTGACTGAAGATGTTTAACTTTTGACGATCAATTCGGGGATGGGTGACTATCCCTGCACCGCTGTTTAAGTTACTTTGTGAAAGGATTAAAACTCAAAAATACTAGTTAATGGGAAGGAAATAATTTCCTTGTTATTGTATGCAACGTTTTCTCCAATTTCAAAAGCGAAATCATGACTCCTAGATGGAAAGTCCAGAAGCCCCCGGGAGCATAAAATGCTTAATACTACGCAGAACAAACAGTCTTTGCAGAACAATTTCTCCTTAATTTTATCAAAGTTATTACCGATTTTTTTTCAAGCGTAATTTGCGATGTTCTACAGTGCAAGCGCGCTCTTTGCCCCACTTATTTTCTTTTCTAGCTACGGAACAACCTCCCTACACCACCCAAATTTCTACAAAAACTTTATAAATAACACATCTTCTATGTCAATGACAAAATATTTAACTTCTAAAGTTATCGACAGAATTGCAAATTCTGAAAGTATGCCTTGCTTTTAAATAAAGTAAGTTAGTTAATTTTGATGTTTTATTATAAATATGTAATGAATATATATATTTAGCCGATAATTTTGTTTCATGTCTGTTGATTTTACTGCAGTTTTCAAAATTAGGACAAAATGCCTGCAGAACAATTGCAATTGCTTGGAGTTGTATTGCAGAACAATGAATATAATTCTGCACCTGGGCTGAAGCCTAGATGAAAGTTTTAGTCTGCACTAATATTGACAACACCACAAAGTAAAACCCACGAGCAATTGTAAACTGTCCACACTACACGATGTAATGTGAGGTCATTTGCACTGAAACAAATCAGAGGCTGTTGACAATAACCTACTGGGAAAGGTGTTCAGTTAAAAATCGAGACCAGAACGGCTTTCCGAGACAACACTGATAGAATCTAGCAATTATTGCTCGTGCTCGAGTGTTTTAATTTAAATATTTAATAACAAAATGTGCTTACTATTGTTTCTCCAGTTTCAAAGAGCGAAATCATGGCTCTCCTGGATGAGAGATCCAGAAGCTTAGATGCAAGTTTTAGTCTGTACGAATATTAACACCACCACAACGTACAACCAACGAGCAATTGTAAACTGTCCACACTACACGATGCAATGTGAGGTCATTTATACGGAAACAAAGCAGAGGCTGTTGACAATAACCTACTGGAAAAGGGGTCCAGCTAAGAATCGAGACCAGAACGACTTCCCGAGACAACGCTGATAGAATCTGCGGCAATTATTGCTCGTAGAAAATGCTGAGAAGAGCTGATTTCAGTAGAAGATAGAGGAAATGAGCCAGTAATTAGACCAGCGATAACAGACTGCCTCCTCCGGTTACGAACGGTGATTGTGAAGTTTGTTTCGGGATGTATCGCGGTGGAATCCTATATTTCAAGGATTCTTTTCAACTACACATTTTCACGGTTTCAAGCTCTTTTTGATTGCTTAGGTTGGGGAATTCAATAAAATTTTTGGTTTTGAGGCAATTTAAATGATTTGTAATTAGTCCATTTTAACAAGTATTTAGAGCAAACATTATAATCAAAACACATCAGAATAGTATAAAATTTGTTTGTTTATGTTTAAAAAATTCAACTCTCTCAACAAAACTCATTAAGTGTATTTGGCAGGACAATTCTAACTATCATTCAAAGAAAAGGGTCTTGATTTAAGATAATTTAAATGGCTTGAGATTAATACATTTGGTTCATTTTGACAAAAATGCATCGGTGACATTATTATTATTATTAAAACACATAACAACAGTATACTGCATGCTTAAATTTCAAAAATTCTACTCTCTGAGATAAATGAAGTTAGGTATCATGAAGTATTTCCAAGAGAAATCTGACATCATGCAAAGGAAAAATGAGTTAGTGAACATACTTTACCAGTTTAGAGATCAACACATTTTAGTCTAGGGCAATTTCATATGTAACGGACGTATCATTGGACGATAAAAGCAATCCTCACAATTACATAATTCAAATATGTGAATTTATTTTTTGGTATTTATATAGAGGATAACTATCTCTAAAATCATCACTAATAAATATTTTATTTTAAAAACAGAAATAGAGTTAATACTTACTTTGGAGGTGTAACTGACATATCCCTTTAGGAAAAAAAAATTGTGTCACTCTGAACACAAATGACAAATCGTCTAATATTTATAATATAAATAATAAAATAATAAAAATTTGTTTTTTATAAATGAGTAAGATTCAAATATATTAAAAATACATAGATTATCTAATTTGTGGACGATTTGAATTTTTAATAATTATTTCAATTGTTAATGAATTAATTTTGAAACAATTTTTGAAAGAAAAAAAACATAATTTTTGAATTAATTTTGGTAATAAATTAATTTACTGAAAAATAATTTTGTAAAAAATAATAAAGTTGTTATTAACCTTTATTGTGCGGCAGATTAACTTTTGTTACCACTAAAATATCGCTTACACCAGCGGCATGGTGGATGTTATCCCCCTTTAAGTGTAATTATTATTGTTAACAATTTAATTGTAGTTTTTATTAAGAACAATCTCTCCTACCCATGTGCGCAATCTCTCCGACCCTATAAGGACGGATTACGCAAAATAGCTTTCTAGGTTTTATGACAACTGTTGTATTAGATTAAAACTTAACAAAATAGCAATGAAAATGCATAAAAAACAAATAAAGTCACAATTATTCATGAATAGTTTAGCAAAAAATTGATAATTAAAATTGTTTTTTATTAATCTGTCCAATTGTGCGCACTCTCCCAGCTTTACCTTATTGTCATTACTGGATACAGATTTATATTAGTCGGCTGCATTTTTGTTAACTTTTTCAGAAAAATGTTTTTGATCTAAAGTTAAAAGAAGTTCCAGATTTTCTAGAAATTTCTGAAACATGCACAATATTTTTAGAATTTTCTATTACACTGTCAATTGAGTGAGTTTTTGGACTCGTTCGTATGCCTTTAAATTGCTCGTTCAAGTTGTTAATGTTGCTTTCAATTGTTTCTTAACATACAAAGCTTATATTTGTTTTCTGATAGTTTTCCCTGAGGACAGTAACAAATTTTTCTGCATTCAGAATTGTTAATTGTCTTGATTTAATTTTTTGCCACATTTGAAATTTCACTTGGCCACCTACACCATCAGTTGCGTCTTTGCCATTGGATGTGACGAAGAAATGGGAGTTGAGTTTGACTCCAAAATCTTCTCCATACGTAATATTGAGCAAATTAAACTTATGTTTGAAATGTTGTGAAGCACCATCTGAAAATATATGAACTTCCTTTAACTTTGGAAGTTTAGTCTTCAAGTCTTTAATTATTGCTTCATGGAAAGAGTGGACTGCATATTTATCATGTTGCATGTAGTTAGATATGATGGCATATGATTCAACAGCTTTACATAGTAACCAAGAAACCGCAGCGTAAATAGTGACCTGCTCGTCTTTATTCCAATGGGCTAATTAAAGTTCATCTTGAAACTTTATTGAAAAATTTTCACGAAAATCAACTTGTAGAATTATAGAATATTTTGATGCATTTTCTTTTGCTTTTGTAAAGAATTCAAACTGTTCTTTCGAAATGAAGCAATGCTTTAAAAAATCTTTAAGCATCTCCTTAATGGTTTCAAGAGCATTTCCTACAGTGCCACTTTCTTTAGTTTTTACAACTTCACTCTCCACTGAATTCCATTGATACCATGTTACTTTGCTTTTTTTCCTTCTTCTGAAATTTGGTTTGGGGGACTTTCAAAATTTTGAACATTTTTGCATCTGACACAAATGTTTAACATGCATTCTTCTGAATAGGTACTACCGATGTCTTGAATAAAATCCGTCGTACGTTTTGTAAAATTGTGATGCACTAAAGCATCCAATAAGAATTGAATGTTGTTATGGCATGCACAGACACATACATTATGTGGAGTCTGAGAAAATAACAATACATGCTCTTGTCTTAAACTTAAAAACTTTGACAATTCAATCTTTTGTTCGGGTTATTTTGTTTCGAAAAGTGAGTTTCTTTCAGTGTGAAATACATATGCCGCGTTTGTTTGGTTTTTTTTACCATTTTTCCAAACTGCTTTAACACCTTTTCGTCCTGGAGCCTGACGGGAAATATCATCTTGATAAAATGAAATCACTGCGTCTTCTGATTCCTTGGAAAGTAATTTTTTTAGGAAGAAATATTTACTTAATACAGCCAATGTCCTAAGCAAGTTGGGAATTAATGTGAGCCTTCTTTGTGGGATTTTTTTGGCAGAGTCATTTTAACTTTTTTTATTGCTTTTCCTAATGACTGAGGTGATCTAGATTGTCGCCAAATAATAAAAATTACATAAAAAAAGGACAACATATCAACACAAATTTTAGCAAATGCATATAAATATAAGGCACAGATTGTCTTTTTCCTGATTAAAAAAATATATTCCACTTAAATATTTTTGTACTTAATATTGTATTTTTATACATTAATAATTTTTTATTCTTAAATCAATATTGTAACTTTTTTCATAACACATTTGAAGAACCACTGTCCATGTTATACAAATAATGTCGCTACACAGCAGTGATACGTCCGTTGCGTATCAATGATACGTCTGTTACACATTATTTTTTTTTAATATTTTTATTATACATTATTATGCATGTTGTGATTGTTTTACTTCAATAATGTTGGACGTCTATACTTGTAATTAATGTTGTCAGAAAATTTTTCCCCAAAATTTGTAACAGACGTATTTGTATGCAGGATATAGAAAGTTTCCTCCTTCCCAAAACTTTTAACATAAATTATACTTTCATTCTTATCAGTTTTTTTATAGTATACTATCATATTATTACTGGAGATTTAAAAGATTCAGATGTTATATGTTCCTCTATTAGAAATATGGTAATAAATATACTATTCGTTGATTGATTCTGATAGCCAGACAAAGTACCTTTATTTTGATGTATAACACTTATTATTTTACGCATTTTAATTTTTTGGTCTTCTGGTTTACTTAAGCGTGGAAATGCCCTCTAGTAAATGTAAAATGCTCTTATTGGAAAATGTTGACTTACTGTGGTTCACTTTAAGCCGACGTTATATAGGGTTATGGGTTAGTACAAAAGTAAATGTATAAGCTGATAATGTATTGACTAAAAAGTAAAAGAGAGAGAGAGAGTAGTTGTGTAATATTGTAAAAAAGAATAATCCCTCCCCCCACACACAATGAAGGTTGATAGACCAGTTTAAGATAGCAAAACATTCTGTTAGAAGTACTTCAGATATGAATCATGATAAAAGTATTTATGAATATTTATTACTTGATAGAGTAAGAAAATAAATAATTACATTTCTTTTGTGTTTTTATTGGAGGTTATTTGTATTGTAGCTAGAGGCAAGACTTTAGTACCGCATAACCATTAAAATGTTTTGCGAGATTGTTTTCAATCCTGAATGTGGAATTTCATACCAAGAAACAAAGATTTTGTTTAATTTTTTTTAATGGAAAATTCTTCAAAAGCAAATTTAAATAAATCAATAAAAAAAACAGCATTTTTAGTGGATTTATAACTGAAAACATGCATCAACGGATGCTTCACATTTCAAATTGAGAAGTATAATATGCATAGGATTTTCAATCACTTTGTTCTTTAAAATTTACTTTTCTGAGTCATGTCGTTTTCCTCGAGAATATTTATATCGATTATCGCCTTTAAAGGGACTGGATCAAGACGCTCAGAAATCAGATTTTTCAATTTTGTACTTAAAAATAGAAGACATTTTAATGTTTTTAATATGTATAGCACTTGCATTTAAAAATTTCCACTATAAGTTTTTCATAAAATAGAAATATAAACAAAAGATACACCCATACTAGAAAGCTGTCGATGCGACAGCTTAAATTAATTTTTCCAATTTTAGGTACGCGCATTTTAAAAAAGTATATGAATAATATCGATTGTTTCCGATTGTGCAGGAAAAGTATGTAAATGCTTTATACATCATCTTATGAAGTTTTCAAGTTGTGATTCTAGGTTTATGATGAGTACCAATTTTTAAATGAATTATTTAAAAACGCCAAGTATTTAATGGATTATACATTATATGAATGTAATATGTCATACATCATATCATCAAGTTATTAGGTTATGATTTTAGGTTATGGTATAAATAAAAATTGAATCAGTAGTTGTAAAAAGGGGATGTGTGACACTTTTCCGAAAAATGATTTTATTGGTGGAAGCATAGCTTTTTACCAAGACCCACATGAGACCCCAAGGTGACATGTGCTACATATGCCACCTTTTTACTAACTGGTTGGCAGAGACATCTGTGAGCAGATGTAATCTACCAACAGAGCCCTCTACACGTCTCTTTTATAACAACTTATGCGTTTGGATTGTTTGAGTTGAGAAAGTTATGTTAAAAGTGTTGTGCTTTAAAAAAAAAAATTTCATGAAATCAAATTCTTCTGAAGGCAATGTAATTGATGAACGTGTTAAAAAGAGAAAAAAAAACAATTGCTAACTGTACCAAAAAAATATTATAAAGAAGGCAAGGACTAAACGATCAAACTACGAAAACCATGATGGTAAGTAAATATTTTTTCAATGAGTATCAATCAAACGTGTTCATACTTATTTTTGAAATCTAGATGGACTAATTTTTCAATGCAGGTAATGCTTTAACTTCTAGATCGGCAAGCCATGATTGTGTGACAGGCCCGAACTCGCTTGTTTCTCCAAGCTCGTGGAGAAAGATTTTTCAGAAATGACAATCGATTTTTACGAATTGCCTAATAAAGATACGCAAGATTTGTTTTTAACTTCATTTATAATAAAAAGAGATGTTTATCGTAGAAGGAGGAGGGATACAGACACCTCCACAGACGGATGTAAGCTATCCAAAGACTTTAAAAAGCTAAAATGCTTCTCGCACAGCGTCAGGGTAAAAGGTTCAACAGTAAAATGTGTGCTAAAAGGCATTTGTTTCCTATACACGGTATAACAATAACCAATGAACATGCAAATCTGCTTCTCTTTTCTGACGGATGTAGGGAACATAACAAAAATCATTCTTAGTTAAGCTACGAGTGTTTGATGAAGTTTTTCTCTATTAGGGGTCACTCCTTCCTCCCCTGTGGCAAGGACTTTGGGACAGTGAAACGTCCAATTCGAAAAGCTGATGAGATCTAGTCACCTGACGAATATGAGGAGATCATGAGAAAATCAAGCAATACCGGAAGTTTCAATGTTCTCAAGTTTACTACCGAAGATGTAAAGGAGTTTAAAAAGTGGAGACCCTCATTTTTATCAGACATGCATTTCTGATGAAAGTTATGGCAGGCAAGTAAGAAAAGAGGACAAAGTAGTCTTCATTATATCTTCTGTCCACCACATTATTATCAACGAGCCCGATGAAGTTACAGCATCGACCTACATTCATGGTTTAAGAACACTTTCACGCTGAAGAAACCAAACGTTCTTTTCACTGGATGCCAGACCAACCAGCATACAGGACCAGGAAAAGGTTCCATTCAATGAAAAAATATCGCTAATGTTGGAAAATGCCTCCAGTACACCCCGGAGCCACATATGAACTTTTATTAGTCTGTAAATCAGTGGACAACCATCAGTGCCTTAGTCAGAGATAGTGAGGCTGATGAGTAATTTTTATTTTTCCATTTGTCACCCATTTTTCACTTTTTCAAAACAAAAACTTTGCTTTTATAATATAAAAGTATTTAAATTTTATAGCTAAAAAAATAAATCATTTTGTTAATAATAATATAATATTTTCGATACTTTTCCCAGTATTTCAGTGTAACACTAGGTAAAATGTGTAAAAAAGGGACATGTGCGAACTTTTTTTTGGGGGGGTGGGGGTGGGGCTTTGGTAGTAACAAAACTCACGAATTACTCTTGGATTATAAGTGGCTATACAATATCAATTATCTGATTATTTTTCTTCAGTTTATGAACACCGCAATTAAAGTGGTACATCTTTTAATCTCTCCTGTAAAATGTTTGGTTTTTTAACCTATCTCATTTTTACATCTGCCGATTCAATTTTGGAATGATCTGTTAAGAATTATTTGAGCTATTTCATTGGAATTGACAGAGATATATTACCTTTCACACGTACATTTTTGACATTTAAGCTCAAATTCCACAACATTTCACTTATTTATTTCTCGTTTTAATGTGCCTCTGTGAATGTATACGCATAATCAATTTTTCTATTTCATATAAATCTTTTATTACTAAACAAGTGTTATTTTACTATCAAAAAAGTTGAGAAACATCCAACTACTCAAAATGACCTAATAAGTTATTTAAATCAGTTCAATTTTTTAACCCTCCTAGTGGTTGTCTCGACGTGGTATCTCGTCATTTGCAAAATTGACCAGATCTGGGTGGACGAGATATCTGGTGATCAGAAAAACTGACGATCAAAATATCGTTATCATTAAAAAAAAGGCAGAATCTTCACCATTCGCCATTCAATCGACAAACTTGATGACGAGATATCCCGTCAATAGCAAAATTGGTCAGATCTTGATGGACGAGATATCTCGTCAAAACCCCTTGGTGGGTTTTTAAACACATTTCAATTCATTTGAATAATGTTTCAATTCACAAACACATGAAGCAAAATTACTAACTTATAATATGTGCAGTGACATCTCTAACTAAAGGGGATATGGAACAACTACAATGGATTTCCTTTGGAGCAAAGGCGCCAAATGTCGCCAATGTTTGCTGCCACAACTGAGCGGGAAGCTTGTTACCACTTGCCCATTCGTCACTTTCGGTGTCAGTGAAGGGCCATTACCATCAACCTGAATGACATTGGCAGACGACAGGGGGTGTAGTGCCCTTCATTTCGGCATTCTCTGTGGTCCTCCCCTCGACCCAAGTTCAAGGATGCTCGGCTACTGCTATTTTCTTTCCTATCCGACAACGAAATATGATCAGTCTCAGCACGTGTTCGAAGGCTGAGCCCTCATGGACGCACTCAACTGTATTTGGATTGTATGGT
Organism: Metellina segmentata; assembly: GCA_947359465.1. Taxonomy (NCBI): domain Eukaryota; kingdom Metazoa; phylum Arthropoda; class Arachnida; order Araneae; family Tetragnathidae; genus Metellina; species Metellina segmentata. Next base: position 152,680,842 of record OX375872.1, on the reverse strand, counting down.
TAAGTTAGATTATGCTGATTACATCATTCAGCAGTAATTCGAAAGAAATGGGCGGGGAATTATGTTAATGAATAACTTTATGGGTTTGTAGACAGTACAGTGCGTTGTAGTTAGGGGACAGTGTCTAAAATAAAAATAAAATTGTAGAAATGGGTTTTATTAATTATTATTATTTTTTTTTTGCAAACAGGACAGATCGGATTAAGCAATGTACTAGACAGTACAGTGTGGAGAGGTAGTTAGGAGCAGTGACTAAAATGAAAAAAAGTTGGATAAATGGGTTTTATTTATGATTGTTTTTCTTTAGCAAACAGGACAAATCGGATCAAGCAATGTACTAGACAGCACAGTGTGGAGAGGAAAGGTAGTTAGGGGTACAAGAGCATAAACGAAAAGAAAGGGGAGCAATGAATTTTATATTTGATTGGTTTTCTGTGGTAGACTATATTTGACCAAACCATTTTTTTTCACAGTACAGTGTAGAGAGCGAGTTGTTGGGTATTGCCTAAAATGAAAAGAAAATTAGAGGAATGGGTTTTATTTCTGATTGGCTTTCTTTGGGGCTAACACGCCAGATCGGTTCAGGCAATATTCTAGTCAGTACAGTGTGGAGAACTACTTTGGGGAAAGGGGCTTAGATGAAAAAGAGAGGGAAAGCAAAGGGATTTTATTTTTGACTAGCAAAATACCCGACCTTACTCGGTTTGAATTGGTTTACTCTAGATTGAAGAGATAATCAAAATATATAATGACTTACGTTTTTTAAAGAATAAAATTTATTTTAACACCTTTCGCCATCTTTATATTTTCTACAACTTACTTTGGACACAAATCCTACACATGCATATCCATTCATGTGATACATTTCACATACATCGTACAATTGCTGTATGACAAAGCTACAAAATGACGAAAGGTGATACTAAGGTTACTACTATAAAAGACGATTTTGAGGGAGATTTGGAATTCCCTTTCTTAAGTTCTTTTCATGTTCAACTCAATTAATTAAAATTATGATATACGGCGAGTGCTCTCGCACTCATAGTCAACAAAACAATATTTTTTTTTACTTGTGGCACTCTTGCCTCCGGTAAGCGACATTGTGAAATTTTGCAATCTTCTCCTGTCATTATTACAACTAATTTTTTAATGTTGAAAAAAGTTCTAGTTCGTATTTTTAAACATTATTATTCTTTCAATAACGACATTATTCTTTAAATAACGGCATTATTCTTTCAATAATGGCATAATTACACTTAAAATTTACTGAAAATTTATACTGACTTACCTAACATTTTTAAGTCTAAAACTTTGTGGTGCTGTTGCGTGTGATGAGAAGGAAAACACATTTATTAAAATAATAAATATTTAAAATAGGAAACAGTGAAATAGAACAAAATAAAAGATGTCGCAAAAAATTGTTGTAAAGATATTAATTTGTGATTTATTTTTATCTCTTGATCTCGCACAGTTGCCACAATTTACAACTAAAAGTGCACAAAATTTAGAAATGTGAAATTATTTCAGAGCGAAAGAAACAGATAATATAACTGCTCACGCGATTTTGTTCATTCTCGTTTCGTTGAAAAATATCGTCTGTCTCAAATATTCCGAAATCGTTTTCATTGCACAAAGAACAAAAATAAGACTCGCAATAAATGAAGTATCAGAGATGAAATTCCATTAAAAAATATAATTTTTTGAAGAATAATTACTTTTTCAGCAGTACTGGTAAAACAATCGAAGTAATCGTAATATTCAATAGACATTCCAATTTTTCCGAAACTACCAAATTATGGTTGATTTAAGTATACTTACTCAGGTGTTTTAGCATGAAACTCATCTAAATATACCAATAAACACATGTTTAATATTGCATTCACTAAAATAATAGATAATGTATAAAATAAAATACACTGCAGTCAAATATCTGGATTACAATTCATGTGATGTCTACACAAACACACAAACACAAAATCGAGCATAGAACAGAAAGACGGACAGACAGACTTTCGCAACCAATTCCACTCACTAAATGAAGATAAGTACTCACTGTGTGCAAATTTTCATGAAAATATCTTAAACCGTGTGGACGTGTATAGGGCACAACATACAGACAGACAGACAGACAGACAGACAGACGGACAGACAGACAGACAGACAGACACCAAACGAGAAAAAGGCGGATTCGGCATCAGAAGGGTCCAAAACGGATAGAAAACTTGAAATGGGTCGAAAATATTGAATGTACAAACAAACACTCCATTCTTATTTATATAGATTGGTTTTCTGTGGCAGACTAGATCTGACCAAACAATTGTCTTGACAGTAGTACAGTGTGGAGAGCTAATTTAGGAGGCAGGGGCTTAAAATAAAAGAAAAGGGAACAATGAATTTCATATTTGATTGGATTCTTTGGACAAAGACCAGATATGGCCTAGCAATGTTCTATACAGTACACTGTGGAGAGATAGTTAAGGGTAGGGGCAAAAATGGAAAAAAAAAAGAGCAATGTGTTTTATTTTTAATTTTTTTTTTTTTTTTCAGTGGGAGGCACACTTGCCATACCTAGTCAAGCTATGCCAAACAATGTTTTTCTTGTCATGTAAACAGTGTTGTACACATCGAAAGTTTTATTGACACAGAAAGGAATTTCACCCATGGGTAGTTACAATGATCAAAACTACGCCGTTTATTTCGTGGAAGTCAAAGATTCTTCAAATATTCTGTGTATGCATTCTATCAATCATAGCTTACGGAAAAACAAAATTGAAATTTGAATCTCTTTCAAACAATACTCTTATCCCGCTACATTTACAGTGAAAACATGTTGACTAAAAACCGTTCATAAAAGTTAACTGAAGGGGGGTTGAAATGTTTGAGAATAGTTAACCCTATAAAATAAAGGTTTCTAGAGCAGTGGGCAAACCCACTGTGAATTGTGAATCCTCATTGCTCTAGGATGGCGAATTTTATTCATCTCACCCCCCCCCCAACACAGAAACTAAATACTTAAATTCTGCAACACAAAAAAATTGTTACATTTTACTCGAATTAGAAATTTTTTACCGATCTGCCAAAAAATGTGTACAATTTTCATAGATTTACCAGCAAATAATAACAACTACCTGCCCTTTTGTTTCAATGTGACTTTATAAAAAATCTCATTTTAACTATACAAGGTCGGTAGGTAGTTGGTAATTGAATCAACGTCCCACTAGAGCACCACAACGGGCTACTGGCGACGGTCCAGGATTAATCCCGAAAGTAAAGCTACGAGGACGACATCTCGTAATTTTGAACCACAGTTAGGTGACGAGGTCACACCTGAGGTGGCACCCCACTCGCCAAACTTCCACGCTTAATCAACGTGAGTGCATTTGAGGGCACGGCAGCTTTAACGAGCACCACCGCTCCTCGTCCACAACGCTTTGGTTATACCGAGTTTCGAATTAGCAACCCTTCATTTGCTGGTCCGCTGAACTTCTAGCCATACTACGGACGCATGCTTGATCATGCTGAAACTATTTATACCTTGTAATAAAAATAATGCTCAAGTTATTAATGAGTATTAACAAATAGCAGTAGAAATTATTTGTGAAGACACTTGCCAAAAGTTTAAAACTAGACATTTGAAATGAAATTAATCATACACAATTTAAGCCGGTTCAACACACGCAAGGCATATTAGTGCCGTTCTTGCTGCACAGCGGTCGAAAATCGCTAAGCCAAGATTAACTTTTAAATTATTTGAACGAGATATCTCGTCTATCAAGATCTGATCAGTTTTCTTGTAATGACGAGATATCTTGTCAATCAAGAACTCGTCAGTTTTCTTTTAATGACGTGATGTCTCGTCCATCAAGATCGGTTCAGTTTTCTTCTAATGACGAGGTATGTTGCTGATCGACATATGTTCAGTTTTCTTCAAATGACGATATATCTCGTCCATCAGCACTTGTATGTTTTCTTCTGATGACGAGATATCTCGTGTATCGAGACAAGGTCAGGTTTTTTTCTAATATAGAGATATCTCGTTGAGAAAACCACCAGGAAGCTTAATATAACATAGTAACGCAAAGCATTCACTTTCATAATACTCGTTTTTACTGCTGTGAGTTGAATCAATTAAGCGGTAGTGATTCATAACGTTAGCGTTACAACCGTGACCGAAAATATTCGGGCGAGCGAGAGAATGCGAGTCGTATTACGTTAAGCGCTTAGTTGCGTGCCAAGTTGTGTTGATAGCTGATGGGGGTTGTTGAGAGATAAGACCAGGGTACAATTGCACGCATACCGACGTCTCAGGTGTCTAACGGTGCGTTCATTTATCAATCTACTTATTCTGTTGGAGTTTCTTTCTTATTTTGTGCGCGTCTTTAACTGATTGCGATTAATTCCGTTAAAAATCTATGTATGGATATGAATATTATACATTTTCAACCTTTATCACATCACATGTACACGTAAAACAATTACCACAATTATGCGGCATACCACGTTTTTGGACGACCTAATAAAAATGGGTATAGTTTTGATTAATTTACAAAAAATAGTAATGGCCTATTCTTTTTCATATATCTACCCTAAATCATAATCTTATTCCATTTGCTTTTCTTTCGTTTCGTGAATGTCTTTTACTATCCAAATGCAACTATATTTGTTAAAAATCTATGAATATGAATATTATAACTCAGTGATTTTCAACGTTTATCATCTCATGATCATCCATGAACCAAATACCAAAATTTTGAGCGAAACTGGACGATCCAACCAAAAAGTATAAATATATCACATATTATTTATATTTAATATTTATTAATATGTATTACTTATATTTAGTATTTAATAATATGTATTATTTATTACTTATATTATTAATTTATATTTATTTATGCTCTCTGGGTAGCCTGTAACCCCTAGAGAGCGCATCCCCAGGCGGCGGATAGGGGAATGCCTCCATTGGTTTACCATTGGGTGGTAGGAGTGAAATAAAATAGCTCCCGCGGACCAACAGGCAGAAGACCAACCTTTCCGGTGGCAATGGCACCCCTCTTCTGTGAATAGTGCAATAAAACTTTTGCACTAGTACTGTGTGCATAGACACGACGACAACAACAACAACAATTTATATTTATTAGTATTTATTAATATGTATTATTTATCATTTATTTATATTTATTTATATTTATTTATTATTTATATGATTTATTTTTATTATTATTATTTATTATTTATTTATATTTATTAGTATTTATTTTTATTTATTTATATTTATTAGTATTTATTTATTATTTATATTATTTATTTTTATTTATATTATTTATTATTTATTTATATTTATTAGTAGTTATTTTTATTTATATTATTTATTTTTATTTATATTATTTATTTATATTTATTAGTATTTATTAATAATTTATATTATTTATTTATATTTAACAGTATTTACTGATCAATCATTATTTATTTATTTTAATACATTATTTATATTTTATATTGTTACAAAAATTTAAGAAATTACAAAGTAAATAAAGAATTCAATTTGATGCCTGACTGCATTGATTTCAGTTGTTTTAATACTTAATTAGATTTTGCAGTAGCTGAGTGCATATTAATTCTAAATCTTCATTAGTCAAGCTATTCCAACTTTTCGCTTTGTTCATATTCATGGCTGAAAACGTTTGTTCATAGATACGTGTTGAGCCAACGAAGCTTGATCATCTTACTGCCCACAGTCTAGTAACAAAGTCTTAACCTAAATCACTTATCATGAGACTTATTAAAGTTAAACTAACAGAGATGGTGGAGTGGGCCGCCAACCAATCTACGGAGGGCAGCGGTCTGTGCATCCAACACTGTCTGGTACTCGAAACAAAAAAAGAAAATAGGATTCTCGTGTTCTCCAAGCCGAAAGACTTTACCAGTATCGCACTATTGAGAAGAAGTCCGAAACAAGCCCCACTTTTTGCAGACTGCGTGAGACGTAATGTGAAAGTTTAGTCGTCTTTTGTAATAAAGGTTTTATTCATTTGAGGAGATCGCGGTTCCAGATTTCCCTCTAACACGATTCCCTTTCGTGCTGGAGATTCCCTCCAGCAGTCGACTGGGGGAAGTGGTCTCGACCCCTTTCATTACAGCGCTTCAATTTGATTTGAAACAAAAAGTAAACAAAAGTTTTTGGGGAAAAAAGACAGAAGAAAGTTGGAAAAAAATATCCCCATCTCAAAAAGCAGCCGTCTGTATCTTCTTTTATCACATAGTAGAGTGACTTGCTTTAGCAACTTTGATAAAAAGGGACACAATTTTGTAACTATTCAGTCGGGGGGAAATTTTTAAGCGAGGAGTTTTAAAGGAGAAAGGGGAAAAAACGCATTTTCTGTTTCTGTGAAGCGAAAATTGCTCCTCGAAAAAGACAAAAAAGAAGCGCACAAAAAATGGCGGAGTCGGCATGAGGGGAAAAAAGGAAAATATAAAAAGACAGTAAAATTTTTCTAAGTAAAGAAAGAAGAGAATAAGATAGAAAGGGAACTGGGAGAAGGGACTACCGAATACCCCAGTTGCAAGCTTATCAGAGCGAAAGGATGCAGGGAGGGGTGGAGTCGGCGACTGCAGCCAATCAAATGCGCTATACCGCGTAACTTTCTGCCCACTTGTCTAGAAAAACTGGAGCGGACTGAGGGGACATTGCCCAACATTCTTCCTGACCACACTGTTACAATATCCGGCTTATGATCTCCTTTTTTCTTTCGATCTCACAGGAGGAATATACTTCAAATTAAGTCAGTATTCACGGTATTGCGTTCAGAGCTTCTCTAGAAGTATCGAGTTTGCAACAATTCTATGAGCAAACTTTTGTTCATAAAAAGAATCGAGTTTAAAACTATTCTATGAGGGAACTTCTGTCTTCAATTTCACATGAGGAATATACTTCAAATTAAGTCAGCATTTAGGGTATTGCGTTGAGAATTTCTTTATAAGTATCGAATTAGAGCAAGATATTCTATGAGTATCGAGTTTGCAACTATTCTATGAGGGAACTATTGTCTAAAATGTCATTTGAGAAATATACACTAAATTAAGTCAGTATTCACGGTATTATGTTAGAGCTTCTTTGTAAGTATTGAGTTTACAACGATTCTATGAACGAATTTTTGTCTTCAATCCAACAGCAGGAATATTCTTCACATTAAGCAAGCATTTATGATATTGTGTTGAGAACTTCTCTGTAAGTATTGAATTTGAGCGGTATTCTATATGTATAGTTAGCAACAATTCTGTGACTAAACTTTTGTCTTCAATCTTACATGACAGTAAACTTCAAATTAAGTCGGTATTTATGGTACTGTGGAGATAGTTTCTCTATCAGCATCAAATTAGCAATTGATAAGTATCGAGTTACAAGTATTCTACAAGTATTGAGTTTGCAAGTAATCTAAAAGTATCGAGTTCGAAACTATTCTATAAGTATCAATTTTGAAGTAGTCGAAAAACGAACTCATTTCTTCTATTACTATAATAAAAATACTTCAAATATTAAATCACACAGCATTCACAATTTTTTGTTATGACTTTTCTATTTGCACCGTGTTAGCAATCTATTCCGTACTCATCAAATTAATAAGCTATTCTCCAAGTATGGAATTAGCAAACTATTCTATAAGAATCGAGGGAGTTAACAAGCTATTTCATAAGCATTAAGTTATTAAACTGTTCTAGAAGTATCGAGAGAGTTGTCAATTTATATTGTATCAGCATTGAGTTAGCAGACTATTCCATAACCAGTGAGTAAGCAAATAATATAATAAGCATTGAGTTAGTAGTGTAGTACAACTACCACTCCAAAATAAACATATATAATGTCTAAATTATCACCTCTAATAGTTAAAAGAATTATAGGAAAAAAATAGGTCTATAAGGTCACAACTGGCTAGAATTCATACAGGAAAGACTGAATGTTGCAGAACGATATATAAGGGAAAACACTTCAAGGTGAAAATGAAACTATTCAGGACATTTCTTGCATGCTTTTCGCGTTTGCATTTAGTATGCGACATTGACAACAAAACATCGGTGTTCAATATTGAAACATCGATGTTAATAATACATCGCCCAAAAACCATCGATGTTTATAAACATCGATGCATATAAACTTTTTTTTCTTGTTTTAAAACTGGTTTGGTAACCTCTAACATTAATGTTAGCCGGGGAAGATTTAATTTGTCAGTTACCGTGTTAATTAATTTGGATTAGCCGGGGAAGATATAATTTGTCAGTTACCGTGTTAATTAATTTAAAACTAAGATTTTTTTAACTGTCAAAAATAATTAATAAGAACAATTTAACAAATCTTTTGTTTTCAAATTGAATAATACAAAAGAAAATAATATGTACAACAATTTGAAATAGGTAGTATTAACTATAAGTATAAGTAGGTAGGTACATAACAATAATTATTGTTAGTTATTATTAATTATATATCAACTTATGGACGAAAACAAACTTAATTTTTATGTCCTGCAAATAAAAGATATTGGGGCCTATATTTATTATCTGCCCCAATATTTGTCATTTACAGTTGGTAAAAAAAGAATTTTGTTAACTTTCTCCCCCTGAAACCGACTCCTTTTTTCACTAACTGTACCAACAGTTAGGGGAAAAGCTCTTTCTGATAAGACGGATGTCGCCATCACTAGCAAATTCTTAGTTGCACGGTTATTTTTTAAATTTTTACAATGGTACTTTTATCATTCAAAAATAAAACATCGACAACTTAAAAACATCGACAGTGTAAAAACATCGATATTATACAAACATCGGCTCCAATAAATCAATGGTAAATAAATCGATGTTTTTTTACAAAACATCGACATCGATGTCGCATTCCTAGTTTCCATTGCCATCAAACATATTTTTTGTATTAACTACAAATACTATTAGCTCTATTTTTGTTGCGGGCCGCGGTTGCCCGGTTGGAATTTTAGCGGAATGCCAATTGGAGGGGTGCGAGTTCGAAACTGGATCCAACCAAAGACTGGCGTATACATGTGGGTTGGTGCGCGTTGAATCTGTCGCGGCCTCCACTGTCCTGATGTTGGTGTGGTTCAAATCACAGGGCGTTGTTCCCGGATCTTTCTATTTGGGGTTGATCCCGAACCTTCCCAGTAGTCCGATGAGCTGCTTCAATACGACGTCCATTCAACTACCTACCTTTGTTTGTTGCAATAACCGATTGGACAGGATTTGTATTTATAAGAAGGTTAAAGTTATTTGAAAGCTCGTTTTACTGACAAAACCGCCGACCTCACCGGCAGAACCATCGCGGTAGAAATGGCAATAAAAACTCCCACCCCTGACAAGGGCTGTCTTTATCACCCTATGAATCAAGAGCCCTCTCCAACTATCACCCTATGAATCAAGAGCCCTCTCCAACCACGCCGGTTTCTCCCTTCACATGTGTAAACAAAAACACCGAAAACTCCTCACAACGATACGGAATGGTATACAGGATACATTTCCGCCCCCGCACATGACTAAATAACCACCTCTATTAGTTGGAAAAATCAAAAGAAAAATTTCATTGGTCAGATAGGTCAAAACTAGCTTCATGCAGATAGCAGAGTGGGTGAAAAACCTTCAGGGCTCTGATGAAACTGTTCAGGATATTTCTAGCATGCATTTGGCAAGTATATTTTCCACAAACGTATTTCTGACATTGACTACAACAGTGTTCTCAAAATGATCGATATCCAACCCTCAGGGTCGGTAGAAAAATATCACCATCATTGTATGGTTAATATTTAATTCGATTGGTTGTATTTCCTCTATTCTGAATGACAATGCATTTAAAAGTGAATATAGAATTCTTTGACGCGATTTAAGGCTGAAACTAACTAATTTTGAACCCAACATTGCTAATCTTATCAAGAAACAGGAAGAGTCCCTACACATTGACAATTGTAAACTGTATGTATATTTCGATGACGATATATGTAGATTTCGGACGTGGTCCCTCTGGTCTGTAAGCGTCGCTCTAACTCGTCCCACAAATGTTCTATGGGGATTAGGTCGAGACTCTGAGTAGGCCAGGGAAAACGTTTTATATCCATATCTTGATACCACTGCTTGACAGAGGCTGCAACGTGATATGGAGCGTTGACGTCCTGGAAGTAACATTCGTATATTCAATAAAATTGCCAGAGCGTAGGAAGAACCTGATTGTCCAAAATGTTCCTGTAGGCGTCGGCGTTCAATTTACCAGGAACAACATGCAAATGTCCCAGGCCATACCACGAAACCCCCACCCCACCCCCAACATGCAGTCGGGTGTTATGCAAATCCGCTGGCGTCCGGTTCATTATTGTAGGGTAGTGCATACATATACAAAAAAAAGCTTATGTGAGATTTTTTAGATTGCATATTTAATAGTTACAATGTCTATTCTATGTGTAATATATTATATTATTATATTGTCTTAGCGTCAAAGGGACACGTTTATCTTTTGGACGTTCTTATTAACGTTGTATATTGTATAGGAGGGATATATATATATATACTGAAGAGCCAAAACATTATGACCACCTACTCAATAACGCGTTGTGCCTCCTTTGGCCTGCAAAACAGCTGCAACTCACTTGGGCGTAGATGCCATAAGTCCTTGAAACATGACTGGAGACAGGTTGTACCAAATGTCTAAGCAGCGGTCACGCAAAGTCGAGATTTTTGGACATGGTGGTGTTTGAATTTACACACCATATGTGCTCTATCGGGCGAGTTAGGTGGTCAGTACATTAAGTGGAATTCGTCAGTGTGCTCCTCAAACCACTCCAACACAATCCGAGCCTTGTGACATGGGGCATTGTCCTGCTGGAAGATTCCATTTCCAGTTGGGAAGACAGACGCCATGTAAGTGTGTAACTGATCCACTATGATGTTCAGATAGTTCGCAGCGTTCATGGTCTGTTCTACCACAACTACGGGTCCCAGAGTTGCCCATGAGAACGTCCCCCAAAGCATAATACCGCCACCACCAGCCTGTGTATGACCTGCTGTACTAGAGAGCAGCAACTGTTCGCCGGGCAGACGGCGTAAACTGACACGAACATCGATACGATGAATGAGAAATCAGGATTCATCTGACCAGGCAACTCTTCCACTCATCCATAGTCCAGTCTCGATGTTCCCGGGCCCACTGTAGGCGTAGTTGATGACGACGTTTGGTCAACAGAGGCACACGAGTGAAACGTCGGCTGCACAGTCCCATATCCAACATTGTCCGCTGAACTGTGTGTTCCGAAACACTTGCGCTTGGACCTGCATTGTATTGGGCTGTGAGCTGAGCATTGTATTGACTGTCTCGCGTCAATTTTGCTTTACAAAGCGGGACAGTCTCCGACCTCCTTTTTCTTTGATGACGCGTAGACGACCAAAACCTTGGCGTCTTACTTAGTATATTACTTTGATATCTAAATTAAATTTCATGTTTAATATATTATTTATCCCTTCTATCCAATATGTAACGTCAAAAAGATAAACGTGTCCCTCTGACGTTAAAACAATATAATAATATAGTATATAATACGTTATACATAGAATAGACATTGTAACTATTAAATATGCAATTTAAAAAATCTCATATAGGCTTTTTTTTTTCTTATTAGAATTACGTGATAGTGAAATAAAGGGATCGATCAAAGGTCAAGAAACTCTTGAAGGGTTCGACGGTCAAAGAAGTTCGGCGACGCCCGGGCTAAATACTCTATCAGCTCTATTTTTCTTGCAACGACCCATTGGCAGTATTAAAGGGTTCGAACGCTTGTTTCCATTGCAAAACCACTGACCTCACTGGCAGAACCACCGCGACACAAACTCTGACAAGAGCTGTCTCGATCAACGAAGAAATTAACAGCCCTCCAGAAAACCACGTCGTATTCTCCATTCACAGGTGCAAACAAAACCACCCGAAAACTCCCCACAACAACGGATATACAAGACACGTTCCCGCTTGCTGAATCCAGTCTCCCCCTAAAAAAACACCGGAATAAAGCAAACGGGAACACATTTTTTAAATAAACGAACTCAGTGTCCGTAAAAATCGTATTGAAGCAAAGGGGGAAAAAATTCCAACCGGCGAGCAATTTGGTTTTATCTTATTTCACTGTAACCCGAGGATTCGGATGATTCTGTCATCTACAGAGTTCCCGAAAGTATGGAAAAGAGTCAGAGGGAGGCGATTCACCCCCCATGCATAGTGCTCCCGTTGTCTAATGGAAAGACTGAGACCCCCCTTTCCAGTCACCTGCAACTGTTAGAAGTATAATTGATGCATTTCGAGCTTCTTCGTACGGTTTTCTTTTCTCTTTCCTCTATCCAAATCCTACTCTTTAGTCTTTCGCTGCGTTAAAATTATTCTTTCAGTTCTGCCAGCTTTCCATTAAGCGCATTTATGCTTCGTTTTTATTTTTTCACCCCTTTCCCCGATTTTTGTTTATTTATATGTCTTTACATAGCGTCTCTTCCAGAAAAGTCTCCCCGCCATTTTATCCCAAATTTCTTTTTCCGCTTAAATTTATTTAAGCATTTGGATTCCGGATGCAGGAAGGCTTAAGTACTGATATACTCGAAAAAATTTTCGCTGTATGATTTAACGCTCTCAGTTTCCCTCTTTGCCTGCGCTTTTTTTTCCCTGTGCGTCGCTTCGCTTTTCAATGAAAAGGGCTTTATTTGATGATCATTTTAAGGACGCTTTTTTTGCTCTTGGAGATATTTTACTTATTTCGGAGCCTGTTCCAGGCATATTACGGAATAGAGCATTGTAGTGCATAAATAATAATAGAAGGGAGGCTAAATTTTTGATGGAAGCTTTCAGTTCGGGAAAAATAGGAAAAGGGAAATTCGTTGATAGTTCATATCCAACATCCTGGAGAATTATGTTTCTGGAAATGGCGCAGAATAATACATGCTAAATAAATGAAACCTCAAAAGATGCATGATAGGATCTAGAAAAGCTCTTACCACCCCTAGTCAAAATGAATATGACTTTCTAAATTGAAGTAGAGAAACATTAAGTCACATTAAGAAAGTCAAGAAAAAGGTGCTTTACTTTTTGGATTCAAAGTCACTATGTAGAGTAGCTTGTGCGTGTTTGGACCATGCGCCATAAAACCCAAACATCTATCCCAAGTCACTGTGGTACATACGACAATGAACAAGTTAACCATTTGGCTAAGGATTGATTGCCCTCTCTAGATCTCCTTTGCCTCTACGTAACATCAATAGTCTTTTATGTTCGTCTATATAGATTGATAGACTCTCGCTCTACATCCATAGTTAAAATAAATGTGGCTTTCTGTATCGACGTGAGAGTGACTAAATCACCTTGGGAAGGTCAAGAAAAACGTTTTTTTACAGTGAATCACAAGTCAATGTGCAGGACAAATACAGGCACAAACTGGAATCTCAGAAGCTACATGACCGAAGTTAGAATAGCTCTTACCACCCCTTTGTTAACACGAATATGACTTTCTGCATCGACGTAGAGGGAAACTAAGATACTTCGGAAAGGTCAAGAAAAATATTGCGTTACTTTGAATCTCATGTCTCTGTGGTATACAGCAATGAACAAGCTAGACATTTGACTAAGGTTTGAAGCACAGTTCCCTCAACCTAAATCCTCTTTGCTTCTAAGTAACATGAAGAGGCTTATATGCTCGTCTATAACGATTAATAGACTCTCAATCTGCAAAGAACTGTCTACAGGAAAGAACTGGATTGTTTTATGGAGGAATAAGCCCATTATCCAATGTTCTTTGTCAAGAGCTGTAGGAGTCGCTTGCTTTTGAATACTATCTTTTGGTATGTATAGCAATAAACAAGTTAGTCATTTGGTTAAGGATTGAAGCACAGTTGCTCAACCTAAATCCTCCTTATGTAACATCAAGACTGGAGCAACACAACGGGCTATTGGTGACTGTGAGTTCTATACCGAAGTGAAAGATCCGGGGCCAACATCTCGTCATCAAGACACATTAATTTGCATCTCCATAAAGTTGCGCACGCTCCAACATGTACATATTCTCGCGTCTTTTAACCCTCCAAGTGGCTTAGACGAGATATCTCGTCCATCAAGATCTAGTCAATTTTGCTAACGACTAGATATCCCGTCATCAAGATGTTTCCGATTTTTTTATGATGACAAGACTAACAAATGGTCATATTTTGCTAATGACGAGATATCTCGTCCACCAATATCTTTCCAGTTTTGCTAATGACGACATACCTCAACCAGAAAAGCATCAGGAGGGTATTTCATTTCTGCAACTGATTACTGGATATTGTCGATTTTCTGATGATGAGGAGACCAATATCTGGTCAGGTATTTTTTCTAATGACGAGATATCTCGTCCATCAATATGTAGTCAGTTTCGTTAATGATTATATTCTTCGTCGAGACAATCACCATGAGAGAAAATTTCTACAACTGCTTACTGGAATACAGATGAAACTGATGCATCTGCTTGAATTTAAACTCTTGTATACATCTCAACCAGAAGATGAATATCAGTCCACCGCAATCACACCACAATTCACAGCAAAGAATCGGGAACCACGAGGTAACGAGCGATATTTTTTGCGACCGCCGAATCCACCTCGGTGGCATTCTTCCTCTGCCCAACCCCATCCGAAAAAAAAAAAACGAAAAGATAAAGTACATGAAGTCATCAGAAAGCAAAATAAGTAACGGAATCGCATCTTTAGATAAATCGTCGGCGGAGATGAAATAAAAGACATAAAAAGAACGACCACCGAAGGGATGTATCGACCCGAAAATATGCAGATGCAGAGAGAGAAAGAAATCCATTCGATATTCTTCCCTAACTGAAACTTAGTGCAATCTGTATGGGAAGAGCAAATACCAATACATAATTCGATATTTGCATTCTTTCCGTTCTGGCATTCCTCTTTTCTTTGGGTGTTACATTAGTGTTATAGATAGAATAGAAAGCGGCTTGAAACTGTATGCATATTGGAATCCTGCCGAAATTCTGACTGATCGTTAGAAGCAAGGAAAATAATACCTGACTTGGTGCTGGGGAAAGCTTTTGAACTTGCAAGTTCGAGCTGATATTGCATTTCGCTATTTCTAATAACGCACACATGGGAGGAAATTCGAAAAGTTGATTGATTGTTCCCGGTTACAATATGTATTTATCGTCAAAAATCGATAACTCCCGCTCCTGACAAAGCCCCCTTGGCTCTGCACACCCCGGCCTCCTATTTCATCGACTGCCCGACGGTTAACGATGCCAGATTCCTAAACAGATAGTTTCCGGGGGGGTGCTGTGAAAAGAGAAAAGTGAGGCGGACTTTTCAAAATTTTCTGTCATTCCGTGTTTTATTTAATTTCGAAATTCCATTCATTTTCTTTCGATGTCCCCTCTCTTTTGTCGTATTTGTCCATTTGCGTTTCGCTCAGTAGGTTTCAGGACCGTGAGCCGAGTAATCTTTTATTGTTCTCGTCCGAGTCAAGCAATTTAGGAATATGTTCACGCAACAAAAGACTGCCTTCCTGGCTGATGATTTTTAAAGCATTTTGCTCGGCACTTAATGTTTATTTTCGATTCGGATTGGGCCCCGACCGTGTATTTATTCCGATTGAAGTGTAACAGCGATCGCGAATTTCGTTAGCTGATCGAGTCAAGTTGCAGTTTATCGGGAAAAGATGATTTGGGAAGACAAACACTAAACGGGGGTGATGGATATGATTCGAAAATGCTTAAGTGCCTCGAGAAGAGAAGGTTTTGTTGTTTTTAGAGACGATCCTCTCTTTGAAAGGTTGGTTGGTTGGTAGCTTCGGGGTTTTATGGCTCCATATTTGGCCATGCTGCGCCAGCCACAAGCAATATCAAGTAACACATACGCACACATGAAAGTTTAACTAAAATGAAGATACACCTGACGGGAATCGAACCTGCGCCGCCTACAACTCGAAGGTTGCTAGAGCAGTGGACATACCGACTGAGCCACGACGGCCCCTATGAAGTTCTAAGGTAAGGTAATTTTAATTAACGTCTTACTAGAGCAATACAACGGGCTATTGACGACGGTCCTGGATCAATCCCCTAAGCAAAATATCCAAGGACAACACCACGTAATTTTGAACCACGGTCAGATGACGAGGCAACACCTAAGTTGGCACTCTCCAAACTTCCACACTAACCCAACGTGAGGACTTTTGGACACGACAGATTTAAAGTGCACCAGCATCCTCTACCCCATACGCTTACAAATATTCATGCATTGATGCCGGATATAAAGTTCTAAGGAAAGTGAAAACTTCATAAATTACTGCATTTTGAATATTAGCCTTTTCAGGACATCTGGCATCCCAAAGTTGTCATCTGACCGAAGTTCAAAATTACGTGCTGTTGTCCTCGAATTTTTCCCTTATTGATCCCTGACCGTCGTTAATAGTCCGTTGTGTTGCTCCAGTACGACGGTAATTAAAATACCTACCAACCTATCTGACATCCCAAAGTTCCTGGAAGGTAGGTAGCTAAGTAACGTAGCGCTGAAGCAATACAACAGACCAGCGTTTAGAGTACGTCATCAATTCCGAAGGGAAAGATCGGTGGACAACACTTCATAATTTTGAACCACCGTGAGGTGACGAGGTCAACACCTGAGCTGGAGAACCCCACTCTCTATACTTCCACATCACGACAACGTGAGGGCATTCGAGGTCATCACAGATTTAACATGCACCAGACCCTCGAGTATACAACGGTCTTTGATTGGACTGGGCCATTTTGTTTTTTTCAGGGGCTGCAGTAGCTTATTTGGAAGAGCAACGGATCAGAAACCGGAGGATTACGAGTTTGAATCAAAGACTGCCGTGTGCATGGGGGCTAGTAAGCGTAAAATCTGTTGTGGCCTCAAATGTACTCATGTTGGCGTGGTGTGGAAGTTCGGAGGAAATGTGGTATAGAATTTTAGGAGAAAGGGAATATTTTCAAACGATTCTATTCCATGAAAATGAGGAATAAATCTTTCCAAAGGCTTCTGTCTTACGGAAAAGAGCAATATAATTGTTCCAAAGGATTGTATTTCAAGGAAATGATCAATAGAAAATCTTTGCAAATGATTCTAATATAAGAAAAGAACCAATGAAAACGTTCCAAAGGTTTATACACTATCTACCAATAAGTATTTGGACACTTGTGCTAGAAAAGAAAAACAAAATGTATTCATATTCAACAGTTGGTAGAGCCTCCACGAGAGTCAATTATAGCCTCAACCCTCCGGGGGCATGCTTTTCACAAGTCCTTGCATGACGACTAGTGGTACTTTCTTCCCCTCGGCTTAGAGAAAACATGCAAGTTCCTTCACCGATTTTGGACGGTTGTTGCACCCCTTAATTCGGCGATCCAACTCGTCTCAGAGGTTCTCGATAGTGTTCAGGTCTGGGTTCTGGGCAGGTCAGTCCATTCGGTTAACCCCATTGTCACCATACCAATCCATGATGGACCTCGCAACATGACAGCTGGCAATGTCGTCCTGGAAGTAACACGGGTCCAACCCGTATAACTGCCACAACGTAGGAAGTACACTGTCATACAAAATAGTGTAGTAGGCCTCGGCGTTGAGCTTACCATGGATTTGGACCAAGGGTCCCAGTCCATGCCAGGAGAAACACCCCAGACCATAGTTCCACCTCCGCCGAACTTTACTGTGGGCACAATGCATTCTGGCAGGAGGCGCTCTCCAGGCCGACGCCAGACCCTGCCATCCTTACAGTAAAGGGGGAATCTTGATTCGTCGCTCCAGAGAACCCGTTTCCACTGATCTACGGTTCATTTTCGACATGCTTTGCACCACATCAACCGAGCATTGCGGTTAGACTTCATGATCAAAGGCTTATGTACGGTAGCGCGACCAGAAAAACCAAGTAGATGTGCTTCCTTATGGATGTTATTCATTGAAACAACACTCCCGGATACCTGTTGAAACTCTTGGAGTATGTGAGCCATCGGTTGGGTGCGGTTCTTTTGAATTTCTCTGGACAGCACCCGTCGGTCTCCCAGTTTCGTGGGTCTGCCGACTCGGGGCACATTCTAACAATCACCGCGCCCTTTCCACTTCTGAATCACATAGGCCACTGTCAATTTTGGGTAATTAAGGATCGGCCATTTCTGTGATACCCGACGATTACACCTTTTTTGAAATCAGATAACTCTGCACTTCGTGGCATCTTGCATGTGACTAATGCCAATGTTGCTTCCTACACGATATTTAACGGCAGAGGGTCTGACGTATAGCAGGACCGCATGTATCGTCATTTGCATGGGTGTCAAAATACTTATTGGTAGATAGTGTATATATGTTATATATACACTATATGTATACACAGTGGATACTAAGTTACAGATAGAAAATTTACAAGGGGATTTTGATAAGATATCCGAATGGGCTGTAAAATGGGGTATGTCATTTAATGTAGGGAAATGTCAAGTTCTGCATATGGGTTACAGGAACAGTGGAGCCGAGTACAGGCTGCAGGGAGTAAAGGTAAAGGAGGGTGAAACAGTCAAGGATCTTGGGGTGATAATTCACAGGGATTTTAAAATGGGTCATCAATGTTCAGCTGCGGGTAAAAAGGCTAATAGGTTACTGGGGTATATTAAAAAGACTGTAACTTCAAGGGATAAGAATATAATCTTGCCGTTATATAAGGGTTTAGTAAGACCACATCTAGAATATGCTGTACAATTCTGGGCTCCATATATGAGAAAGGACATAGAATCAATTGAAAGGGTTCAGCACAGAGCTACAAAAATAATAAAGGGGCTAGCAAATTTCGACTATAATGAACGTTTAAGTAAGCTAAACATGTATACACTGGAAAGAAGAAGAAGGAGGGGGGATTTGATTCAGCTTTTCAAGTTTGTAAAACAAGGGGACACAGAGGGCTTAAATTTCAATAAGGATAACAGAACAAGGGGTCATGGGTATAAATTGAATAAGACACATTTTAATCGGGATTTAAGGAAAAACTACTACTTTAATAGGGTAATAGACAGTTTGAACGCGTTGCCAGAAAATATAGTTAATTCAAAGGGAGTGTACGAATTTAAGACACAATTGGATAGTCAGTGGGAATTGGAGAATTCATAAACAAAGGACCAGCCTTGTTGGGCTTGAGCCTGTAGCTGGACGTCAATATTTGTATTTGTATTTGTATATGAAAATGAGACTCACTTTTTAACCTAGTATACTATTTACTAAACTTACCAATGTAAAGAGTGCGCGACTCTTGACAAGTCAGCTTTAAATCGCCATGGAATTCTATACCTATCTTATTTCTTTGTTTTATTAAAATGGAATTGAGATGGCAGAAGCCAGTTTCAACCTTGTAAGAGCTTGGAAATGCAACAAAATAGGGAGTAACGCTTCAGAAAGTTTGGGATATTTTTGTTTTATATTTTTCTATCAACCCCCCTAACAATGTTATATTGACCACTTTTGAGACAACTCGTTAAAGTATAATATCAAGGGTTCATTTAAGGTGGGTATGGGGGCTTAAGCCCCTTCCACGCCGTAAAATATTCTTACATATTTTTTTATTTGTTTCTTTAAAAATCGATTATAAAAGTGTTTTCATATTTTTCTCTGAACAGTCAATTAATATTTATTTATGGCTTTCAGCCCATTTACAAAAACGCTCCATTTCTTATTTACTAACGTTGCATTAAATAATGGAAAATTTTAATATTCTTTATTAAATCGTTGTCACCTTTGCTCTTCAATACATCTTCTATTGGTCTTGTAGTAGTAGTCACTTTAGAATTAGTCTCTTTGCAACACACTCGAAAAGTAGTCTCTAAGTAACGCATTCTAAAACTCGTCTTTATGTATTACAATCCAAAATTAGTCTCTGGCACTCTAAAGGCAGTGCCGATTGGTGGCACACTTCAAAGATAGTCTTGGGGATATATGCTCTAAAACTAGTTTTTTGGAGTCACACTTAAAATGTAGTCTCTAGGTAACACTCAAAAACTAATCTCTAGGCAATGTACTCTAAAATTAATTTCTTGGTAGCACACTCCAAAACTAGTCATTACGTAATATACTCTAAATCTAGTCGCTTGGGAACACTCCAAAACTAGTCTCTAGATAGCACACTCTAAAATTAATCCCTAGATTACACACTCCAAAACTAGTCTCTAGATAGCACACTCTAAAATTAATCCCTAGATAACACACTCCAAAACTAGTCTGACGCAAACCACTCTCTCTCTCTACTATTATTCTATATGTATTTGAAAGAAAAAATTAAATTTGTAAGTCCACTACAATAAAGAGCTTATAATAAAAAAATGTACAGTAAAAATATAAAAAAATATTACAATAGTTGAATATTACATAATTTCAATTTATTGATAAGACAAAACACGTTTTAAAAAAGCCACATTTGATCGGTAACGATTTAAATCAAATTTAAAATATGAGAAGGGTATGTCGGTTGAAAAATCGGATTGATTTGAAACAAGATTTAAATAAAGCAATTTTTATATTAAAAATATCATGGATTTAAATCAAAATTTTAAATTTCATTGTCTTTTTTGTATTAAGTTTATGAAAATTGAAAATGAATTAACGTTGAAGCAGTTGTACGTTATTTTATTCAAATAAGTTACAACGATATAAAATAAGTTAAGTAGTCTGTTTGTGAAAAAAATAAAGACACATAGTCTCAATAAAATGTTTTCTGTAGTATCACAAAAGCATTCCAATTTTGCACGTAAATCTTTGTAACTGGGAATTTTAATGTTTTCATTTTGTTTTGTGTAATATATTGGCACTTTTTATTCAAATTTAATTTGGGGAAATTTTCTGCATTGACTCTTAGGAATTCTTTACACTACTACCATAACTATTCTTTATTTATGGAATTGAAATTTGGAATGTAAAAGTTAATTTGTCCATCTGATAATTGAATGAGTATATTAACAAAATAGATAATGGATTCAAAAAGAAAGCTATTTTAATGTTTGTGATGATTTTTTAATAGCAAGCTCAAAATTCCACATAATTGGCATGTTCTGAGAGAATGTTATTACACTTATTCTATGTCATTCATAGGTAAAGTTTTATTTTCTTGTACTTTATGTATGAACCCGTTATGTGTGCTTTTTATTTAGCTTTGAAATACTTATCAGTGCTCAGATAAAATTTGAAAAATAGGCATATCTAATTTCAATTTATGTATACATCAATGTCTCCTTTTTTACTATTAACTTACAAATAACATTTTTTGACAAATAATTTTCTAATGAGAAGTAGAAATTTTTCATGAATTTTGTGGCAAGTTTTATTTTATAAGTTTTAGTTTTTATTTTATTTTCTATCTGTGACATGCTTTTTTCTCAATAACAAGTCTTTGATGAATTAGTTTACATGAAAATAATTAGATATTTCATTCATATATGATGAATATATAATGCAAATAAATTCTGAAATTTGTCTGATGTTTGATTAATTTTATACAAAATTTATAATATATCTGTGGTGTTAGTGCGATCCCGCAACCTTATTTATCTAGGTCCAAAACAAATGCCAGCGATTATCAAAACCTGCTAATGAAAATCAAATTAATCTAACTCTCCCGAGAACCAGATGAGAAAACATTGGCTAACGCCATTTATTGTACTGTCCCTATTTACTCTCTTGTAATTAACTTTGTTAATTCCTGTATCGCGTTTTAATCTTTCAAAAATTTACCTTGCAATATTTCCTTATACTTTAATGCTGTTTATCATAAATATAAATGTTTAACATAAATTAAACTATTCAAAAATTACACTGGGATTTGCGTGCCTCATGTCCAACGAGTTTAAAATTGAACCGGCAACGGATTAATTAAGATCATAACGATTTAAATATAAAAAATGTGATTTAAATCAAATAAATCCGATTTTTATGGGGTTTTTTTAATCATGATTTTTTATACCAAGGCTATGAGAGTGAACATTCACTCTGTATACTCTGTATGGTAATGTTGCACACTTCTGACTTCATTTTATGTACTACTTGTTTGAAATGAGAGCGAATTATTGTATGCTTTTCAAGTACTTTCTTATGAGCAAAGAAAGTTATCTTATAGTGACCAATAATCATTTTTAATGTAATTCATACAATCATTTTGTATGTAATAATATATTCAATAAGCATAAAATTACATAGATTGATATAAATTCACTAATAATTTGTTTCATTTTTGAGCTTTATTTTATTATTAAAGAGACAGGGAGTTATTTATAGATTAAAGAAGAATATCAAAGTAAGCAATTATCATTATAATATAATGTATAAAATAATTTTACATTTAATATTGTATCCCATTTAGCAAAAAATTTATATAAATCTGTTTATAAACGTATAAATCCTTTGTTCACAATTATCGCTTTTTGAGCTCTTGTTTTCTTTATTAAAATATTTTATGCAACAAATATCTTTTATTAAATATTCAGGAAATGAAAACAAATTATCAAAACATCTATGCCAAATGATTATGAAAGTATTTGCCACTAGATGGCTCTACTCTATAACTGTTATTAACACACAAAGAGTGAGTATATTATAAAAATTGAAAATTTCTTTTTATTAACAGGAACACGTTTTCAAAAAGGCATATTTAATCGATAACGATTTAAATTTAATTTAAAATAACGAGAAGGGTTTTCATAGTGAACTTTTACTGTATGGTATAATATTGTACATAGAGTACATTTTATGTTTGAGCTTATAGAATTTTGAGAAAACTACTTTTTCGCAGATAAAATTTTATGAATCTTAGGAATGTAATTAATCACTGAAAATATGATTCAAATGTGTAGAAAACACAATTGATATTATTATATTTTAAAGTAACCTGTGTCACCTTTCTTGGGTCTAAATTATTTGCTTTGTGTATTTATGGTCGGTTTGAAGTTTGTATTTAAAACTAAAAATGCTTGGAGTTATAACGTTTCGAGGCAAGCTTTCAAATTTTCATTCTTCTATTCTATATCATTATTAAGTTTAAAATTTACCTTTAAGCATTCAGATTTGTAACACACACCTATGTAACTGGAATAAATTGTCTCTGATTTGAAAAAAAAGTGAAAGTTCCAGTCATTAGGAATCAAAAATTAATTACAGCTTAGTAAGCAAATTAATTGCTTTTATTTAAAATAAGATTTAATGTAGTTGGAAATTTGCAGTTTCACAGAAATACTATAATTGCTGCATCGAGTCTTGTCTCTCATATTCAAAGCTGAGAATTCTTGTAAAGAAAAATGTTTCCGTAACAAGCGCTTATTTATCGCAAACTGTAAGATAATAAAATTTTTATTTTCAACAAGGATAAAGACACGTGTTCAATTCAGTACTAAATATTTTATCCTAACCAGCATAATAAAGAGCATGTGGCATGAAAGAAGAACTAAGATTTTTAAACACAAACTTTTTAATCATGGTTAAAATGATTTTGAACTGAAAAGCTAAAATGAATTGTTTTTACTTAGTTTCAGTAATTTTCTTTCCTTTGTCTTCTGATTGTCGCTATTTTTTCAAAATTCTATAGCTAATCTCCAAATTGTTAAATAAATCTTACTTCGAATGTTTAACTGAAATACCTGATGGAGGAATGTTGGAAATTTTATAATTTGGTATAAAAAAATAATTTTATAATTTAATATAAATCAGAAACTCAAATTGCGTTTTGATGTTCATGTAAGTGCAATTGAGTTAATTTCGTTTCAAGAACTTAAAAATAAGGTTATTTGAAAAATTAATATTCGAAATGAATTCTTACCTTGTGTCTCAGACTTACAAAACGGGCTTTCACAAACTATAGCTGTAACAAATAGAATTTTCAGAATCTAAGTAAACAGAAAATAGAAAAAAATACATTAGTTTTTGTATAATTTTTTTGCACTTTTGTCTGTCTTTTTAAAAGATAATTTCAAAACACAGCATATATAACTCATGTTGGGTTATAAGTAGGGATATTTGTTGCATTAAAAATGGGAAAAGTTGCAGTTATCATTCCTAAAGTTGCATTTTTTTTTTGATCCACTAAAATCTAAAATAAATTATTCGTAAAAAATTAATTAAAAATATATTGACAATTTTAGTCGTGTATAACATTATAAAAAAAATCCATTAAATGCAGAACATTGAATGGCCTATCGTTGTGGCCAGTAATTTCTTAAACATTGAAAAACTGCGCCAGCCGTAGTCATGTAATGTGATGTATCGGATAGCAGAAGAGCAAAATCCTTTCGCTCAACATTCAGAGATTTTAAAACGTCATCTACAAGGCGAACAGCATATTGATGATCGACACTCACCTCGCAAACTCTGCAGTCGATTACGAAAGTTTCCTCTGGATTATCAAGAGTGCTAACCAATGTGTTATAACTACTTCTTGGCATTTATTACACTTTCGTCTGTTAGGGCGAACACCTTCTTTCCATGAACTTTTTGTTTAATCCGCAATACTTCGACGTTCGTAAGATCAGACACACGTGATCGAAGGGTTGATTCAGAGTGCAAAAAATGAAATAGTAATTTCATATTGATTAATTTAGAACTAAATTTTTAAAAATTTATGCAAAAAGTTGAATTTATTATAACTCAGTTACAATACTCCACATCTAGGAGAAATTTTGGTTTTAGTACTTTACATGCAGCGTAGAACGTGTGAAAAAAGTTGCATTTGTTGCAAAAAGTTGCACTAGTTATAAGTAATGCACAAATCGATTAAAATATAAAATCATGAAAGAAATTTTACATGAAAATACATTTGATTATATACTATTAAATCATTAATATATATATTAATTGTAATAAACAATGATATTTTAGACAATATGAAACGATCAAAAGTGTCAGTTACAGATCACTATTAAATCCTGGTTATAATTTTAGCTGTTTACCGTCTGTTAATAGTTAGAACATGATATATGTATCATTATTAGATGATTGCATCACATTAGTAGATTAACTTAACAAAGCATGAATAACTTGTTGACGAAACTGCACTTTTAATATAAGGACGAAGCTAAAATATATCACACACAAATGATTAAATAATAGCTTGACATGTTTTTATTCGTTAGTGTTATTTTGACTATTGATATTTACTGTATCATATTTTAAACTCCATATCATCAGAAAAGCTTAAATAAAAAAGTTAATTAGAATACAATTTTTGTTACAAAACAAAACTCAATGGCTCAGTATTTTCTTCGTTTACTTTTTTTAACGTAAATTTGATGCACCATAAAAAATAATTATGTTAATGTATCAAATTCAATGAAAACAAAGTTATACATTAATTACAAACAAAACAAACAAAATAAGACTAAAATACATTACTTTTTAAGAAAGAAAATCTTAGTAAAAACTATTTACTATTTGTATGTGACACTCATATCAATAGTAAAAATATAGATATAAAAGTTGATTAATCGACCCTGTTCTTATCACATTTTTTACTACGTAATGCATATTTATTTACATTTAAAAAAATGTATTTAACATAGAAAACGTGAAAAACAAACGCATCCTAATTCAAGTGTCCGAAATCCACTAAGACGAATATCAAATTGCAAAACAAACAATCGCCATTCAGCTTCGCAAGTGTTTGTAAACATTCAAAACTCCCGCGTCCGCTCTGAAAATTTACCCCTATATTCCCTTCTCACACACACACAAACCAACAACAAAAACCATCAAAACATACCTTTTAATTCACTTTCGCTATTGCGAAAGAGCACACATAAACCGCTGACCAGACACAGCGAAGTGACCAGTCCTAGGCCTAATTCTGCATAATCAAAACAACGCGACTGCGTTCGACGGAGAAACAAACTACCGGTCATCCGGACTGTGACCACTCTTACCTAACAGCCAAGAACCACGATTAATAGTTAAAAGGGTAGGTTCACGGTGTTGCAGGAAACGAGAAGGGATCGAATGAGTTCTATTTACTTACCGTGAAGGGAGCGTGGCAACTGCGACCGCCATCTTGTGATGATCGAAGGCCGTACGCGAGGAGCCGGTTAGGGGCAGTGGGTGGTGAAGGGGAGCACATAATATGATGCTTGGCCGCAGGAGGTAGTAATAGGAAGATTAGGGATCGTGCTGCAATTGGCCTACGGGGTGTAGTACATTAGAATCTAGTGTCACTCTTTGGTAGCTCAAAGATAGCAGAATCTAATTTAATTTTTGCTCGTTGTCTTGAAGGTTGTAATCTAACGACATAAAAAGTCGATATTTGACTAAAATTTCATATCTCATTTCTCTTTATATTCTTAATATGAGAATTTTCTTTATTTTCTTAATAAAGAGAAAATTCTCATATTAAGAATATGGAGAGAAAAGAGATATGACTGTAATTTGGATATTGCTTTTAAGAATGTGTGCGATAATTCTACAGGGGAAATTTTTACTTTAGAGTTCGATCGTGTGATTCTGAATTATCCTTAATTTAATTAATATATATATGTACACTCATGTCCATAAATTAAGGATAATTCAGAATCACACGATCGAACTCTAAAGTAAAAATTTCCCCTGTAGAATTATAGCACACATCCTTAAAAGCAATATCCAAATTACAGGAAGCCATCAAAAGACGCCGATAGTACGTCACAATGACGAGAGTGCAAGAGAGATGTATATAAGAAACGGTAGCAAAGAAGTAAAATTGTTCACAAGCGTTCTGTAAGCCACTCAGTGCCACAATCGAAAAGTTATGGCAAAGAGGACGCATGTCGATGATTTGTTAGGTGGTAGAATTATCGGCCTACTGGAATGTGGGCGTACTCAGACGGAAGTTTCAATGGAACTTGGAATCGCCCAAAGTGTCATCTCTAGGCTTTGGTAACGATTCCAAAATGATGGAAATGTCAGTAGACGTTACAGTACAGGTGTCCGCTGAGTAACAACGCTGAATGCCGACCGGTATTTGGCAGTAACTACAAAAAGAAGCAGACAGGATTTGATTGGATTGGATATGGTTTTGTGGCATTGAGTCCTCTTGGGACATATTATGCCAAACTCAAGATAAAAGTCTAGTATATATAGTCTAATATAAAATGGAATGAGTGATGTCATAATAAAATGAATACTATATACAATTATATATGATAAATAAACCCAATTTCATGTAAAAAGCTAAAAATATTTGGATGAGGATTCTCTCCAACCATGTCTTCTAAAACCAAGGTACATGAATTAAAATATTTAAGTCGTTGCCTATTAAAATGAGAACATTCTATTAAAATGTGTTTCACCGTTAGTGGACAAATACTATAATTACAAATTGGGTGATCTTCTCCGAGGAGGAGGTGTCTATGGGTGATCCTAGTATGTCCAATGCGGAGGCGTGTTGTTATTACCTGCTGTCTTCTTAAAGGTGGTGACAGCCATTGAGTTTTATTTGATTTAATAGCGTGGAGTTTGTTCTCCGTTTGATCACTCCATTCGCTCTGCCATTTCTCTTCTAAAAACTTGTAAATACTGGTTTTTAAGTCACGATAAGGGACGGTATGGTTAATGTTATTTACTGCCGATTTGGCGGCTTGGTCAACTATTTCATTTCCTACTATCTCAACGTGAGATGGAATCCAACAAAATAATAAGTTAAAGTTTTTTTTTTTTAAAGATGATAAATTCTTTTTAGTGACTCTAAAACAATGGAATGACTGTCATGATCAGGATGTTTCAATGACTGTAAAACACTTAATGAATCTGTGAAAATGATACATTTTTTTTGACAATGATCGGATATATTTTCTAGTGCTTTATAGATGGCCATTATTTCAGCGGTAAAAACAGAACATGAATAATGAAGTTTAAAACTGTGAAGGGAATCATTAATAGTGAACGCAGCTCCAACATAGTTTGCCTTTTTAGACCCGTCCTTATAAATATGTATAAAATTAGAGTATTTTTCTAAATGCTTTAGAAATAGTTGTTTGTAAATAATATCAGAAGTATCTGCCTTATAAAAATCTTGGAAGGGGTTTTGAAATTCAAACTCATGATTAAACCAAGGAGAGAAAGAATACAGTTTTTTCTGGGTGACATCAAGTGAAGAAATTTCGGATCCGTTCATTAAATCCAGCATTCTTAAGTGAATGTTGGGATGAAAGATATTTTTGCTTGATAAGGGCGTTTTAAATATGGACTGTGATGAATGGTATGTAATGGGTGATGAGGGATTGAGGAATTTCTAAAATAATATTCTAAGGACAACAACTGTCGCCTTAAGTCCAGAGAAGGTTCAAAAGCGTCCACATATAAGCTGCTTACGGGTGAAGTTCTAAATGCACCAGTACATAAGCGCAAAGCTGTGTGGTGGATAGTGTTCAGAGTTTGAAGAGCAGATTTTCTTGCTGAACCATACACCACGCAGCCGTAATCTAATTTTGATCGTATTAAAATTAGATTACGGCTGCGTTCTTTCTATATATCGTTAAAAGGCAAGTATGATCAGATCCCCATGATAATTTTGATAGAACGCGTAAGATATTAAGAGCCTTTTCGCAACGTTTGCGTAGATTTAAAATATGCGGTTGAAATGTCAACTTCTTGTCAAATATGATACCTAAAAATTTGATACTGTCCACAACATTAATTAAAATATCTTTGAAAAATATTTCAGGGTCAAGGTGAACATTTCGTTTTCTGCAAAAATGAACGCATGCAGTTTTCGATGGTGAAAAACTGAAACCATTTTCATTTGTAAAATTAGTGATTTTGTTAACGGCCTGTTGTAGTTGTCTTTCTATCAAACGAATGTCTTTAGCTGCGCATGAAATTTGCAGATCGTCAACGTAAATAAGACCTTTTACTGATGGAGGCAATTGAGAAACAATATTGTTATTTTAAAAATAAATAAAGTCACACTTAAAACACTGCCTTGTGGAACTCCCTCCTCTTGAATAAAAACATCTGAGAAAACCGTTCCAACTCTTACTTTAAATTATCTTTTCTCTAAAATTTTTTGAATAAAAATAGTCAGATTACCTCTTATTATTGCTTAAAATGTCCTTTAAAATTCCATGTCTCCATGTTCGGTCGTAGGCTTTTTCGATATCGAAAAAAATTGAGACGAGATGTTTATTTTGAACAAAAGAATTTCTAATTTCAGTATCGAGAGCGACCAAACTGTCCACAGTGGATCTACCTTTTCGGAAACCACTTTGAAGTGGAGAGAGACATTTATCTTTTTCTAATATATAAACCAACCTCGCGTTGACCATCTTTTCTAAAATCTTGCATAAGCAGCTTGTAAGGGCTATTGGACGGTAGTTCGAAGGGTTCTTGGGGTCTTTATTCGGTTTCAGTATGGGTATTATGGTAGCATATCTCCATGACTGCGGAAAAGTGTGCTCATTCCAAATTCTGTTATAAGATTTCAGGAGATGATTTAAAGAACTATTTGAAAGATGTTTGAGCATGATGTAACTAATATTTTCTGGGCCAGGGAGTTGATTTGTGAACTAAGGTAATGGTAATGGTAATTTTAGTTAACGTCGTACTAGAGCAACACAACGGGCTATTGACGACGGTCCGGAATCAGTCCCTTAAGGGAAAGATTCGAGGACAACACCTCGTAATTTTGAACCACGGTCAGATGACGAAGCAACACCTGAGCTGGCACCCCACTTGTGAACTAAGGATAAAGCCTTTGTCAATTCGGGAAAAGTAAAATCACAATTATATGATAATATACGGTTTGAAGTGAAATTAACTTTATTCTTTTCCAATGCAATTTTAATTTTTTTTAAACTTTCAGAGTAGTTATTGGAGTTGGATATTTCGGAAAGGCATGAACCAATTGTGTTTGCTATGTCTTTGGGTGCCGATAGTATTTGGTTATTATGTTCTAGAATAGGAATTTGTCTATTGGGGTAAACACCGGAAATTCTTTTGATCCTGTTCCATAGTTGTTTACTTGTGGTCTTACTATTTAAACTGTTTATATAATTCATCCAAGAATCCCTCTTACTATGTCGTCGTATTTTTCGAAATGCCGCTTTTGTTTTTTTATAAATAATATAATTTTCACTTGTTGGATATCTACTGAAGATATTCCAGGCCTTCCCATCGCTACAATCGTCATTCCACCAAGGTTTCTTCTGTTTTTTAGGCGCATTAATAACTTTTTTATGGAAGCGTCAGCACTTGCCATAATTATATATGTTATTTTTGAAGAAACTTCATCGATGTCACCAGTTTCTACTGTGTTAGAAATATCTGCGAGGCTAGTAAAGAGTGGCCAGTTGGCAGTTTCAAATATATAGTTAGTTTAGATGACAGAGGGAGGTTGGTATTGGCCTTCCTATTTTAGTTTTATAGGATAATAGTCACTATTGTAAAGGTAAGGATCCACAGAAAAGGTCCAAAATGGCAAAATTGAGGGAGTGCAAATTGCCAGATCTATTGAATGGTAGGTAAGTGAAGGTGAGTGAAAATAAGTAGGTTGGCCGTTGTTCATTATACATAAATCATTGTCTGTTATTAGTTTTTCAATTTGTTTGCCTCTACTATTAATGTCTGAATTGCCCCAGAGAATATGATGGCCATTTAGGTCACCAAGTATAATGAATGGTTGCGGAAGTTGATCTATTAAATCATTTAATTCAGAAGTGGCGACATGGGTGTTAGGAGGTAAGTATAAATTGCATATTGTTATCAAAATATTGACATGAAGTCTAACAGCAAGAGCTTGCAGATTTGTTTTTAGGTTAATTTGAGTTACTGGAAAGTCATGGGAGGTAAGCAATGCAACACCTCCACATGCTCTTTGGCCATCATCGTAATCTTTTCTGAATATACTAAAATGACGAATGTTGGTGGTATCATTGTTTCTTAAATAGGTCTCCTGGAGGGCGATTACAGCTGGCTTGTGTTTATTTATGGTATCTTTTACGTCATCAATTTTCTGACGAAAACCCCGGCAGTTCCAGGAAAGAAAGAAAGCCATGAAAATAAAGTATAAAAGAAAAAAAAACCTAGTGTTTTCTCGTCCTAGGACGAGATCTGTCTTGCCGAGGATCCTTCTTGGACTTGGGTGGCGAAGTCTCCAAGCCATCACTCTCTACAGAGGAAATATCACTTTATCACTTTCTGTGTTGTATAGATTTATGAGGTCAATGGTAGAAGGATCAGTTATTAAGTTTCTGGATGAAACATCAGGCTGAAGAGAGGTTTGAGAAGAACTTTTTGGTACTTTAATGTTACTTTGTTCAGTTGATATGGCTCTTTTTAAAGAAGAGTTTGTAGATCGATTTGGTTGGTTTATGATTTGTGTATTCGATGAGGTTGTAACTGATGCTTTAGAAAAATAAGGCGTTATGGGTTGGTTCGATAAAGTTTTATGTTTGTCATATGGCTTAAACATAGTTCCATCGGTTTAAGGACAGATAGTTTTGAAGAGTTTTTTAACTATTGAAGAGCAAGATATTCCAATTTTTGGGGTGCGATCGTTAACAATTTTTCGGGCCTTCGTAAATGATATGTTTTGTTGCACTTTAATTGTTTGGATTTCTTTTTCAGTTACAAATTTAGGACAAGACCTGGCAAAATCTGGATGGTCACCTTTACAGTTTACACAGCAAAGAGATGATAATGTACTGATATCTGTCTTATGTTCTGTACCTGAACATTTTGCATAGGTCTCTTTGCCGCGGCAAGCCATGAAAGAGTGGCCAAATCTTTGGCATTTAAAACAACGGACAGGGTTAGGTATGAAAGGTCGTACTGGGCAGTTTATATAGGCTATTTTAACATGCTTTGGTAAACTTGGTGTATTGAATGTTAGTATTGTGTGTTTGGTGGGTATTTTTTGACCATTTTTTGAAATAATGATTCTTTTGACATTGGTTACGTATTGTTGGGACAGGGATTCAAGGATGTCTTGTTCGGTGTCATGAACTAAATAGGATTCAGAAATTACTCCTCGAGATGAATTTAAAGTTTTGTGTGGTGTTACAGTTACAGCTATTGGACCGACGAATTTTATTTTTTGTATATTTGAAGCCTGAGTTCCATTTGAAACCTCAACAAGTACATCTCCTGCTAGTGTTTTTTTTTTTTATGTTTTTAGTTTCCCCTACCATTCCTACTATAGTTTTATGTAGTAAAATAGCTGATATATTTTTTAGGTTTCCCTCATTACTCTTTATTATAAAAAATGCGTGTTCTGATGTATTTTTTCCATTATTTTTATTACATAGGTGCTCCACTGAAGGAGAAATGGGTTTTTGGTTTACCATGATTGAAAATTAAATATTCAGTCCCTGGCGGCACCACCCACCATGGAGTCCAACGAGGGGATACAGGTTCCTGTACCGGTGCTAGCCAGGGACTATACGAACTCAACTCACCTCTATGACTGCCCTAAGGAGCTAGTTGGTGAGCGGGTCCTTAGCCCAAGCAGGGTATACCCACCAGCCGATTAATGTACTGGGACCAAAGTACACCTCCTGTTTATCCGAAGCAGGAGCCGAAGCAATGTATTGGGGCGTTACGTTGCCCCTCAATCACCAGGATCACCTTTTCCGAAGACACAGGTCTCCACGCACGGCAAACACGTGGGTGATATAATCCCCAAGAGGAGCTAAAGGCACAGACGGGCGAAAAGCTTCTCAAGGGGAGCCCTCACCTCCGAAGAGGCAACCACAATGAGGGAGGAAGAAAAAGCAAAAAGCAGAAGGGTAGAGGAGGAGAAGAACGAAAGGGAGAAAAGATCACTCAGGTACCCCGGGGTTGTGAAGCCCGTACAAACCTAAAGAAGGAATGCCACTGGGGGCGAAAGAAGCAGACAGAGCACAGCATCCGATCTTTCTCGTCAGCTACCTACAGCCACGGGTACGACAATTTCAAGGCAAACAGTTTACAGACGTTTGTGACATGTTGGTCTATTTGCTCGCAGGCCTGTCAGATGTGTTCCGCTCACGGCAACTCACTATTGCCAGAGGTTAGCCTAGAGTAGAGAACATGCAATGCGGACATCGTCACAGTGGGCTTGTGTGATGTTTTCCGACTAGTCCAGGTTTAGCTTGCAGTCTGATTTACGGAGGACGTTCATATGGAGAGCGCCAGGTACCCGTTACCAACAAGACAATATCAATGAACGACACCGTTACGGTGGTGCAGGATTGCTCGTTTGGGGTGGAATTATACTGGGCTCCAGAACAAATCTACATGTTCAAATCGGAACCATGAGAGGTAAAATTTATCGGGACATCATTCTGGAACAACATGTACGTTTGTTTAAGGGTGCCATGGGCGCAGAATTTGTGTTTATGGATGACAACGCCCGTCATCACAGTGCAATCATTGTAAACGAATAACTTGAATCTGAGGATATCCCCTGTATGGAATGCACAGCATTCTCAACTGACTTGAATCCGATAGAGCATGTGTGGGACATGCTTGGCCGACGAGTTGCAGCCCGTCAACCACCTCCTACATGTGTTCCGGAACTTCGAAAAGCATTGCTTGCTGAGTGGAGTGATCTTCCACAAGATCAGCTCGATAATTTGATCCTCAGCATGCCTAGGCGTTGTACGGACAGTATTTCATCGTCTGGGAGACATACAGTGTATTAACCATCATACCAACCATGTCATGTTAACTTTTTGTAAGGTCGATATTTTTTGTAATTTTTCCAATGAGCGAAAATCGTAGTTTTTATGAATGGTATCATACATACACCAACCTTTTGGTTCTTTATCTTTTGTTTAATAAATGGGCTTTATGAATAAGTCACGTTTGTTTTGTTTCTGAACCTTTATTTGCAGGAGCTGGCATTATACTTAATTTATGGACATGAGTGTATATATATATATATATATATATATATATATATAATAACAACATAAAATATACAAAATAACATAACACACACAAAATAACAAAATAACAAAAAATAACCAAACAGCCGGGGTGCATTAACCAGAAATCGAAACTCGAAACTACCCATGCAAGCGCGCTGAAGACTTTTGTTACATTTTTTTTAGAAATTCTTGTGTTCTTGAAATTATATATATATATATATATATATATATATATATATATATATATATATATATATATACAGAGAGAGAGAGAGAAAAACGGAGATAAGCAATTTGGATATTCAATTCAATCATATATTATAATATATGATTGAATTGACATGACAGTTTGACAGATATTTTTAAATTTATTTTCAAATTTAGTTTTTGCTGACAACGTTGAAAAGTCAATTTTTGACTGAAATTTTGGATCGCATTTTAATCAATATTCTGAGTATTCTGATTTTTTCTGTACGTATGGTATAGAAGAGAGCGGAGATAAGGCAATTTGAATAGATCTTGACATTTGTATATTAAATTCGTTTTCAAATTTCATTTTTGTTTGTTGTCTAAAGGTTGGAATATGTCAACGTTGAAAATTCGATTTTTATTTTCATGTCTCATATTTTCCATATTCTTAACATGTTGACTTTTCTCTTCATAAAGCTGCTTTTGTTTTTTCGGTACGGTGAATAGGAGCCGAGATAAAGCAATTTCAATAGATGTTGACAGCTGTTTTTTAATTCGTTTTCAATCTTTCAATGGATTTTTCTCTGATTTTGATTTTTAGCAACATTTTTGCATAAGAAACGTGAAAACTAAAAATGTACAACGCATTTTTGAATGATTGGTTTACGAATTTTTTACTTGATTTGGAGGGTCTGAACTGTGAAAAAAGATTTACCTTGAAGGGAAAACTTTATAGAGATTTCAGTGTTGTTGCGAAAGCAAAAATTTCAAAAATTCACTTTTTCTTCTACATTATTCTCAATATCCCTTGAATGAAAAGGAATATTGTTTATATCTTTTAGTTCAGGACTTAGCTTATATATTTAGTAGACTTTATGCAAAAATTTTAAGCAATGGTGCACCTAAGTTTTCCAGTAGTAATGTCCATTTTGTTACCTAAAATTTCAAATTTTAAAATAAATTATAATAATTTTAATTGTTTTTTAATTTTAATGTGTTTTTATAAGTTGCTTCACCTTACGAAGAAAAAAAAAACAATAGGCATTTAAAAGGAAAAGGACTCCGAACGTAGATCGGACGTAGTACGGGCTAAATGACTCACTTACTCATCTGGATACAGATAACTGTGAAACAACTAAGTGATCTTTAAATAACACTTTTCTAATTATAAACCAAATTTAAACAATTCAATAATCATAAGTAAATATCATTTCGATTTTTTTATTCAGTAGTTTCATTTTTTTTAATATTCGATGATAAAATCTCGATTCATTTTCAGCATTTTTTCACAGATTCTAGGTTGCTTTTCTGAACACTTTACGCAGACATATTTCTTGCACATTAATGGCTTTATGACTATTTCGTGAATATTCAGCGACAAACTAAATTAATCGATGCGAATTAAGTTTAATCAGTATTCAAGTACGTATGCTTAAGTAAGCTGGGTAGTGACATGTAAGTAAGACATGGGTAGCAGTCTAATGCAGTTTAGAATATGATAATAAATCAGATAGGTATATCCGGTGAAATACTTTTCATTATTGTCAATCAACCATTCTTATGGGGGGACCACTCAGATGGAACTTAGAAATTGCAATAATTTAGAAGGTAAGTACGATACCCCGACTTACGCGGACTCGGAATTACACAGTTCTTGATTTTTTGTTTGGCAACACTGCCACACGCTATCTTCAATTTTTTCTTCCTGTATACGCATTGAAAGCGTTTCGGACGAAATCTTCGTGCACGATTACGATTCTATGATCGATGGAAGCTGTACCCCGACTTACACATTTTGATTTAAGCGTGTTTCGTCGATCCCACCTATCCCGTAACTTCGGGGTATTACTGTGCACAACAAAACTGTCCCAATATAATATGGTTAAAAATAGCGGTAGGAAAAATATTGGAATAATAAGAATCGATGTTCAGGTAACATTCTATTGCAGTTTTTGGAAGATGATATATGCTTAGATAAGCAAATCTATGTTCTACTAATATTACTTATTGGTTATCATCTATTCGTAAGGGGTGACCCCTCATATATAGAACTTAAAAACTTCAGTCTATTGCAGTTTGGATGATAAACACTCAGATAAGCAAATGCAATTATCTACTACTCATTATTGTCAATCAGCAGTTCTTCAAGGGCCACTTAATATTCTCACAATCCTCGAGGACATTGACCACTCAGATGTATAACTTAAAAATGGCAATAATTTATTAGATAAGTCGATAGCAAAACTTTTGACTTCTCATCTCATATCATCTAAAACTGTTCCAATACATTTTGGTAAAAAATAGCGGACAAAAAGTCTCCACAAATCCCAGATTCCAGGCCTTCCAAATCCGTTACCAACCGAAGAATTCCCAACAGAATCCTCCCCGGCAGTTCCACACAAAGAACGTGGAACAATAGGAACTGTAAGGATAAAAGTTTCAAAGGCGTTCCGAAGGAAAAATCGAATCGAATTCTATTGGAAAAAGTTTTACATATAGAACGCTTTCAACGCTTTCTTTCAAGTCCGTGTAATTACTGAAAGAACTTAATTAAAATTAGCGAAGTTTTACTCTTCTAAACAAATTAAGAGAAAGGAGACTCGGACCGAAGCGTGACAATTTAAGGTCTTTAAGCGTATGAGCGAGAAATTGCGGCGGTTTTTTCTTGGCGAGTACCGCTTTTAGCACACAGGGTTTTATTTACTATTCGGGCAACTGAGGGACCCGAAATCCTGGTACCTAATTGGTTCTTTTTAAGTACCACAATCCCAATCGACGGGCCCATTCGCTCGCCTTATTTTTACATCGGACAATGCTGGGAAAAAATAATATAAAAATCCGAGTTTACTATAACACAAAAGGCCGGCGGATTTAAATTAGGTAATCTGGGAATAGAGAAGAACTAAAAAGAAGCATAATTATCTATTCAGTAATGAACCTTAACCGTCGTCTAACGAAATTTCTTTCCCTATATTCCGAAATTTGCTGTGTTACAGAACAGTTTTACTCCTTTAATGGATTGGGGAAGCATTTTTTTCCCTTTTCAGATACGAAGACTTATGGGCATTCGAGATTTTTCAGGCATCAGTAGAGTTAATTGAAAGTGGATCTAAAGACATACATGACAAATTGGTACAATCTTCATTTGTATACAGAAATTGTACTCTAATTTCCTCCTTCGGAATCTAGGTAATATAAAGTTTGGAAGATTCAAGTCCCTTTGTTTAGAGGAGGTTTTGTTTTCTTGCACTTACGCTCATTAATTAAATTTTTTATTTTTAAATTCTATTGTAAATAATACTTTTTTAAGAAGTACGTGCATGTCTATTTGTTTTGAAGGCGTATATTTTTAACATTCTGCTTACTATCCCAAAACTTTGAATACTTAGATTATTCTTAAATGTATACAAATAGCAACCACTCAAAACATAATCGTCATTCTACAATGGAATCTCAATATCCTACATAAATAGTTTTACGCTTTTCACTCAAAATGGAATATTATTTACAAATAGTAATTTACGTATTGCATGGTATTCAGCAGAACCAACAAAAAACAATGAAATCTCAATAATTAAGTTTTTAATTTTTCTCTCAAAATGGAATGTTATATACAAATAACAATTATCTATTGCATGTTATTCAAAACAGAATCAATTTTATTACTATAAAATCTCAATAACGTAAATAGATAGTTTTAGAAATTTCTCCCGAAATGTGGAAGATGATTTTTTCTGTTTTAATCTAAAAATTATTTCAAAGAAAATGAATGGATTCAGCTCAAATTATGAATGTTTTTGTCTTTATTTAATTAATGTATTCAACCTATCTATATTCTACTTGGACACTATATTCACATTTATTCTTTACTCGGATATCTGAAATTTACTTAAAAGAAACCAATTGAATATGAACAATAGCATGAGAAATTTTAGAATTTAAAACTAAGTACACTTGGCTCGACGAATATAATTTTTAACTGAAATTATTCTTTCCAAATGCCGACTTCGTTGAGTGGGGGCTATCGTTCTCACTTTCCGTTCAACAGGTGTTCGGATCGTATCACGGATGATTGGAATGGTTAGTATCTTACTACAAGATGCAGGTCTCCGACATTATTCCTTCATGCGTATTAAAAACTTACCATGGTGCACCGAACCTTGATATATGGCATTTTTTTTGCCATTCATATTTTCTGCGGACCCCCATAGGTCGGCCCCAGGATCAATATCTGTGGGGTCCCTTAGAGAATGATCGAATGGGTCCCTGAACTCCGTAAGGCCTGCCCTATACGAGACGAATTATCTTTAAAAATAAGTTTTATTCTTCGAAAATACAAAATATTTACAAATAACATCTCCACTAAAAAAATCGAAAGCCATTCGAAGTCGAATAAAACTACAACTTTTACCACCATTTAATTAAAAATGTTATTTTTAATGATTTGTAGGGGTCCTGCAGAGCTTGTTCGAATTTAGTATCGAACTTTGTAAAAGGCCTACCATATACGAAACAAATTATCCCCCCCCCCCCCCAAAAAAAAAAAAATAATAATAATAATAAATAAAAAATGTATATATTTCGTCTTCATTTAGCATTTACAAAAAAAAATCATCTCCCAGAAAATACAAAATCCATTCTAAGTCGAATAAAACTAGAGCCTAGAAGAAACGTATTACCCTTTAACACAATTTTTATTTCGTCTTCGCAGCATTTACAAAAAAAAAATCAAAATCGTTCAAAGTCGAATGAAAACAGAACTTTT
The DNA here is from genome assembly GCA_947359465.1 of Metellina segmentata. Classification (NCBI taxonomy): domain Eukaryota; kingdom Metazoa; phylum Arthropoda; class Arachnida; order Araneae; family Tetragnathidae; genus Metellina; species Metellina segmentata. The sequence goes on along the minus strand of OX375872.1, from coordinate 152,641,986 downwards.
GCTCCAACTACGGACAACCATTTATTACCACCACAACCAACCATCGGAATTTTTTTAATTTTTAGAGGCCCCTCAGGGATTGATTGAATTGAGGGCTCGAGACTTCGTAAGGCTTACCCTGCCTGCCATAGACGAAACGAATCACCCTTAAACACAACTTTATTTCGTCTTTGCAACATTTACAAAAAATTCAAAAGCATTCAGAATCGAATAAAATTACTTTTTATTTAACCACCGTTTAATTAAATGTTTTAGGGCCCAGACTTCGTAAGGCTTGTCCTGCTAGTCCTAGACGAAACGAATTACCCTTAAACATAATTTTATTCCGTCTTCGTAGCATTTATAAAAAAATCGTTACCCAAAAAATCAAAAGCATTCAAAGTCGAATGAAAATACAACTTTTGCCACCAACCACCAATTTACTGCTTTTAAAAAATACACGGCGAAAAAACGCGAAATACGTTGCTCAGTATTCTTCGCATAAAAAGGGGCAAACATATCATTCCAGGAAACACCCGTCACTTTTCCTATCCTTTTATTTTGCAGGGTTCCTAGCTAAAAAGACAGGCAGGGTCGGGAAAGGATAAGTAAAAAGAGAAATCAAAACGAGAGTTGTCATCGATTAAAGGTTCCCTGTCCTTCCTCTGGAGCTTTCCTCCCTTGCCATTCCTTTGCTGCCAAAATCTCTACGCCTTGTATTCATTCTTCGTACCATTTTTGAGCAGTTCTTCCTTTCTATCTATCTCTCTTTTCCTGGCAGTGTCTTTTCTCCCGTTTTCCGGTTCTATCATTTTCTGTCGATATCAGTCGGGATAGAAATGTGTATAGAATAAAAGTAATGCTGACGTTTCCGTTTTTTCCCCCCGTCTTCCCTGCTCGTGGAGACTTAAGACTGAAAAACGAAAGCCGCTTTTTCCTTTCTCTTTCTTATACAAAAAAGGAAGAATGAATTAAGTGGGGACGACAATGTGAAGGGGTATTGCGATCCGTGTGTTTGGATTTGCGTATTTCTGTAATCACATTTCTCTTCGATGATTGCATTAGTTTCTACCTGTAGAGACGTTAGAAGTTTTAGCGGAAAAATTCACTTTATGGTTCTCTGTCTTTAGAAAATACTATATCCGATTCCTTTGGAGCGTTTACACAAACCCAAACAATTTGCTTTACACCGAAGCAACGCGGATGCGGAAGGGACATGCCAGACAATAAGCGAGGTAAAAAAGCAGCGTTTCTTTTTGTGAATCAATCATTTTTTCCATCGTTGATTGGCTGGCGATACCTATGCGTACCTGCGTTACTCTAGTGTAGTTATACAAAATGGAAGAATGAATTAAGTGGAGACGACAATGTGCAGAGGTTTTGCAATACCTGTGTTTGGATTTGAGTATTTCTGTGATCACATTTTTCTGCGATAATTGCATTACTTTCTACTTTAAGGGACGTTTGAGTTTTTAGCGGGAAAATTCACTTTATGCTTCGCTGTCCTTAGAAAACACTATATTCGAGGCCTTTGCTCCGTTTACACTAATCTAAACACAGTTTGTCTTACACTAAAGCAATGCGAATGCGTCGAGGACGTGCCAGCCAATGAGCAATGACGAACATATTTGTTTCCCTTGTCAGTCACTTCTTTTCCCATCGCTCATTGGCCGGCGCGACCTCTCCGTATCTAATTAGTTCAAGTGCAAAAGTGTAGTTTCTACTTTGTGGGAAGCTTGAGTTCATAAAAACCTTTGGAATGTTTACATTAATCCAAACGCAGTTTGTTTTACAATAAGCCAACGCGGATGCTGAGCGGACGCGCCGGCCAATGAGCGATGAAAAAAAGCAGCGATTATCCTTGTCAATCACTGATTTTTGTATCGCTGATTGGCTGGCGTTATCTCTGCGTATCCGCGTTGCTCTATGCTCTAATGTAGTTTCTGTTTACAAGACGTGGTTCTACTTGTTTGTACTACAAATAAAGTGTAGTTTCTGTTTTAGAGACGTTCGAGGTTTTAGCGGAAATACACTTTATGCTCTTCGCTGTCTTTTGAAGAAACTAAATTCTATGGATTTGGAACGTCTACAGTAACACAAAAACAGATTGCTTTACACTAAGCGACGCGTCGACCACTCAACGAAAAAATTGCAGTGAAAAATTGCAAGAAAAGCAGTGATTGACAAGAGGAATCGATGCTTTTTTCGTTTTCTTTCGCTGCTCCTTTGGGAGGGACGAACAGAAGGTTGGTTGTATGGACTTTTACGGTGGAAAGGCCATATATGGCCATATAGCACCCGACACAAGACAGAATACTAAGTAATGAACATACGCATTCAATGTAAGTCTTACTGACAAAGAGAGAAATACACCCGGGGAAGAATCGAACTTGAGCTGTCTACAACTCGCAGCCGACGGCCAAAAGAGCACCTAGCGGGTTGCTTGGTTGTTTTTAGTTTTATGGAGCAAGGGCCATATTGGGCAAAGCTTTGCCAAACTCATGAAGTCAAATAAAATATGTGGTGATGGAGAGTAAAAGAGGAATTGAGAAATACAGTACTGAAAGCAGAAAAAGATTGTTTGAGTATCCCAAGAGCTCGGCTACCATGTTTACTAAACGATATGTTTAACGTGCACCAGCCACCGCGTACACGACTGTCTTTGGTTAGATAGAATCCCCACCTTCTGGTTGATAATCCACTACTCTCCCATACTTTAATTCCACATCTGTTCAAGTTAATAAGACGCCTTGTTTTGAATCGTCAGAGAATTATTGAAGAAGCTGTCTGAATCGTTTTGTAAGAGGCGCAAAGAATACAATCTAAAACAGTGGTTGCAGATTAATTGCTGCAAGAATTATACTTTTGTCAAGTAAATGAACATATGCATACAAGGAAAGCCTTACTGACACTGGCGTCAGAGATACACCTGCGGAGAAACGGAACCTGTGCCGAATACATCTCGCAGGCAGCAAGCACAGTGGGCAAACTTACTGAGCCACCAATGATGAGGAGACTGAAGCCACCATCAAAAGCTTTATTGCTTAGCAAATTAAGCTCATCCTGAAGAGATTGTCTCTGCCGGAACTAAATTTAACCCTCCTGGTGGACGTCTCGACGAGGTATTTCGTCGTCATTAGCGAAAGCAACCAGATCTAGATGGACGAGATATCTCGTCATCAGAAGAAAATTGGCCAGATCTGGGTCATCAAAAAAAAATCGGCAATAGCGTGATGGCAAGATATCTCGTCATTAATAACAATGGTCGTCTTGATGAACGAGACCATCTTTACCAAAATTGGTTTGATCTTGATGGACGAGATATTTCGTCGAATACCACTTGGATGGTTAGTGGACATAAATTCAACATTTGCCCAAGATCCCTAAACGTCTACTTTTCCCTCTTCAGATAATTATTGTCCTAGTTGGAAGATCGGATTAGCAACCAGTAGGTATGAATCCAACCAAAGACCGCCTCGTACTAAGGAGTTTTTCCCACTTTAAATCTGTCGTAGCCTCAAATGTCCTCACGTTGGCATGGCGTGGAAGTTTGGTGAGTATGGGGAGCCAGCTGAGATGCGACCTCTTCTTCTGGATCAAAATTACGTGGTGTTATCCTTCGGGTTTGAGACCGGACCGTCGCCAATAGCCGGCTATGTTGATCCAGTGAAACGTTAATTAAATACCAACCGACCAGAGAATTATTGAAGAAACCGTCAGAACCGTTATGTAAGGCCAAAACGCATAGGACACGAACTGAAACTGTGTTGTTAGATTCATTGAGAGACTAAGCACTAGACACGAACTAAAAGAATAATCCTACTTTGTTCTTCCCGTGGATGTGGGAGTGAGGGAAGATTTCCTGGAACAGTTCTCTCCCATTCCGTGGTCAGTGGAGCAGCACGGACAGATAGCAACCCTTACGGATGTTGCTTCGGGATATTCGGTTGGTGACGTTTACATCGGCGAGGAGAAACATCCGATGGCATTTTTCTTCCCTTGACGACGCTCAGTGACAGATTGACAATGGGAGAAGCTCAAGAAAACGACGTTTCTATTTTATCGTCATATATTTCAAAGCCTGGGTAGTATTGGGATTTATTACTTGCTGTGTTCGGAGGCCTGTTTTCGCCGGCCGATCCAGTTTCCTGCTGAATTATTCAGCCTGGAATGGTTTCCACGTAGCCGAAGAGGTTTTAAGTAAATCAGTGTTTGTGTTTTAATGGTTTCACCTTATGGAAATCGACTGTTTTTATCACTCCTGAACAATTTTAACCTTTAAGGCGAAATTGATCCTTTGGGATAGTGTTTACCGCCATACGGGAACGCAAAATTCAAGCTAAAACCATTAACATTAGTTGAAAAATTAATATCAATATTAACATTATCACTATAATTTATAAATAGAATTTTAATCAATTTTTTTTTATCATTCAAAAAAAAAATTTAACATTTAAGGTCAAATTAATTCTTTGGGGCAGTATTTACCGCATACGACAACACAAAAGTCAAGCTAAATTCATTTATATTAATGGTAAAATTAATGTCAATTTTAACATTATACCTAATTTTAAAATTAGAATTTTAATCAACTGTTATAGGAAACTCAATTTTAAGCTGCAAGGTCAAATCGATCTCTTGTGACTGTGTTTACCCCAAAACGGGAATATATAGGATTCAATAAGTCAGTCTTAATCAACAAATTAACATTAATTTTAACAACATCACAATTCTGAAAATTACTTTTAGCTGTTAATTTAATTTTATAAATAAATTTTAATCAATAATTGTCTATTTTTACCTTCAAGATAAAATTGATTCTTTGTGGCTGTGCTTACCCATACGGGAATACAAATTATTGAATAAATTAGTTTAATCCGTGCACATTAGGGTCACGGTAGTCTAGTTGGTAACTATCCGAATATTATAGCTGTTTATTTGAAACTAAAATGTTCATAAATAAAGTTTGGTCCATCAATATTAAGTTATATGGAAGTCATTAAATAAAACAGGGACATTTTTTTGATAAATTAGCAAAAATTAAAAGGTTTCCATGCGCATTACTTTTCTATATGTTACCAATTGATCAATTCGCATAATAGCTTGTATGCCTACAGAACAAATTAACTGCATTTGGTAACTGTATCAATCAACAAAATAAAGCAAAACCAAATTGCCCTAAGACACCTAAAATTTGTCAAACGAAAGCATGCGTTGTATCCGACAATGTGGTATTGAGATATTTATGTAGAATTGAGATATTTATATAGAGATATAAATATCTCAGATATTGAGATATTTATGTAGTATTACAATGTTATTAATAAAATAAAAATAGCCTACATGTGTGAAAAGTTTACTAAGAAGATGCCAGCACATTAGCATTTCCATACATCACGTAATTTTATTTGACTGGGTGCACTTAAGCAGTTCTTGTTCTCCATTATGTTCAAGTTCCAATTTTATAGGAAAACAAGTGGCAAGTAAAATTAATTCCAGCATACAAAAAAACATCTTCATCTTGTTATTATTTTGAAACACTCCAACAGTAAATTGTATTTCCATATCCCCCGAAGGAATTTGACGAGCGAATCCGCATTCTCTGAGACCCATAATTACATAATTACCGAAAGTCCTACCAGAAAGAAGAATTTAAATAAATTGTCTCAGTCGAGTATTCGAAATGTAACAACGTAGTATTTGTTGTTAGTATGTTATCAATGAAATAAAAATAGCCTATATGCGTCAAAAAAGTTACGTCGAAGATGTCAGCACATTAACATTAGCTTACATTACATATTTTTATGTAACCTAACATACCAAGTAACATACGACAATGTGGTAGTGCGGAAGTTCTTTCTCTCCGTATCTCAATTTCATAAAAAGTAAAAATAACTCCAGCCTATAAAAATACATCTTCACCATGTTATTAAAACACTCTAACAACAATTTTTGTTTCAATATCGGCACCCACAGAAAGAATTTCACGCATGAATCAGCATTCTGAGACCCACTTATAAACACCACATAATTACCGTAAATCCAACCAAAAAGAAGAATTTCAATGAGTTGTCTCCGTCACGAATTCGAGATGGAAATTTCACTTTAAGGAGCGCTCAAGGAAAAAGTGATCCAAAGCAGATCTTTTTCTCCGAGGCCCACCTAGCCTTGATATCATTCTCCCGGCTTTTGATCCTTATCCCGTCTTCAGAGCCGCTTTCTCCGGAAGCTGGAAAAAATATGGTAATTAAATTTTTGACTTTGAAGCGAAAAAGTGAAGATCATGATGATTAATGACGTTCCAGGAGTCTTCGGCTTCTTGTCAACAACGAAAGTGAGTTCTTTTCTTCCGCAGCGGGCGTTTATGTGCGCTCGGCAAAAACCTAACTTTTCGTGTGATCGCGAATAAAGAGGTATTTGGCTTCATTTGTAAAAACTCTGTGTATTGTAAGGAAACTACTATTATAAATGTAGTCTTGGGTTTTTTTGTATTTATTATTTTCCACTTTCAGGGGATGGTTGACGGTTCCATCTGCTTAAAATTGGTTTGGCTAGATATGTAAATACACTGGTGTCCAAAGTATCTTTACATGTATAGAATCACGTATTTCTCAGAAAATTCGAACTATAATTTTATGGATTTGTCTGGAATGAAACATATCATAATAACACATAAATACATAGGAAAAAATTTAAGAACACTGCATGCGATATAAAACTGAAGCATGAAACTTTAAAAATGGCAATAATATGTGACAAGAAGAGTTCAGAAAAAAATTAAGGCTTATGAATTTAGAACGGAATATGACCGCCCCTGATTTGTACACAAATATCTCAACCTGATTTCATACTGGCAATAACCACAGTTTGGGGAATTAAGTTCCACTCCTCCAGCAATTCGGTCTTCAGGGCATTTGTACTACTCCAGCAATGTGGTCTTCAGGGCATTTATATCTCTAGGAGGATATCTCAGAGCAACTTCTTTTCCAAGGTAGTCCCATAAGATCTCTATTGAGTTCAGATTAGGAGATTTTGCTGGCCACGGCATTCGCTCAATGGCTTCATTTTAAAGGAATTCGTCTACGACGTTTACTCGATATGGACGATCATTATCGTCCATAAATAAAAAATCAGATTCATATGCACCTCTGAAAAGTCTTGCATACATAACGTTCTAAGATCTCATCCCGATATCGCTGGCCGGTCACAGATCTTCTGTTGAAAACGTGTAGGGGCGTACGTCCATCGATCATTATTCCACCCCACACCATCACATCTGCACTTCCAAATCGGTCACATTCCATAATGTTCGAAGGAAAATTTCGCCTTCCTGACTCTCTCCAGGTGTAAAAACGCTTAGAGTCAGATGTTAAACTAAACCTCGACTCATCAGTAAAGAGAGCATGAGTCC
>OX375872.1:151846749-152034396 GCA_947359465.1 Metellina segmentata | reverse complement strand
TGATTTACTTGACATTTTTTAGGATATTTTTGAAATCTATTGTATACATATATCCTAGTACAAATGAGAAATTCGTCATCCTTCCACATTTTGAAATTTTAGTTTTTAATATTTTGTAGCATCCTATTTTATTGCTAAATTTTGGGTGTTTTGAAACAATTCTTTTTGCCTTACAACTGAGCGATGCAGTTACCAAACGGAATTAATTTGATTTATATGCATAAAAACCTTTTTCGTGCAATAAAATTTTGGCAATACATAAAACATTAATGTATATTAGACCTACCAATTATTTTTTTAATTGATCAAAATGTTTTACCACATTTATGAAATAACTTCCGAAAGACTTAATAGTTTTTGACCAAACTTTTCATATACGTAGGCTTAGAAGAAAACAGTCTGCAAAAGTTCATAACTAACGGATAACTGCAAGTTTGTTCTGAAAGTCCTCTATTACCTTAAAGAAAATATTATTATTTGACTAAATGATAGAACGGGACAAGAAATCTTATTAGATTCATTATTACTTTTTGCAATAGCTTAAATAGTACTATAAAATTGCTACATTAATAAATGACTGCATACATTAATCTGATTATTGAAATATTAATTATTAAAGAATTTGAACCTAAATTAATTTTCCTGGATTCAGTAAATATTTTGAATGTTTGGGTATGAAACCACATCTCAGACCTTTCCATAATTTTAAATTGTTGCGTTCTTCCTTATACACAGTATCGGAAAAAGTGTCCTAACTTATAATTCCATCTCTCATCAATTCTGAGAGTGGTTTAGGTGGTAAGATGCTATACGACTGTGATACATTTATAACTTTATATAAATAATATTACTATAAATTCATTGATGATTAACTTTTTATCATAATTTTTTTCTAGACTTAGTTACAATTTTGGGTATTCGGGTCTGAAATGGATAGGAAACTACTTAATCTTTCCTAATTACTTTAGACCCCCATCTCTGTCTATAAACATCTTAAAATATTCAATTCTGAATTCCAGCTCTATTTATGATTCAAGTTCTAGGATGTTATAAATTGAATATATTTTTAATACCTTTAAGTAATTAATCTGAATAAATTAAATTATTCACATAACTAAACGTTAAAACATTGATTAATTTTCGTAGAATTACGAATTACTTTCTGTCCTAGCCTTAAATATTCTTGAGCCTTCTCCATATTTTTTTTAATGTTGCGCTCCTGCCTAAAAAAAGTGAAAAATACATTATAATTTATTTTCATCATTTATTCTGGCGTTAATTGAAGTTGTAAGATGGCCTAAATCAGTATTTTATTACTAACTTTTAAATAATTAATCTTATTATTAAATTCCCTAACGTCGAATCGTTGATTAATTTTCTCAGAATTAGCAATTATTGTGAGTGTTAGGCGTACTTGAGCTTCCTCCATACTTTTTGAATTGCTTCGCTCCTGCCTAAAAATTTGTGAAAAATACATTATCTTACGTTCATTATTTATTTAGGCACTAATTTAAGTTGTAAGTTACAACATATTAAGTATTTTATTAATAACTTTTCAGTATTTAATCTGAATACTGAATTAATCGTAGCTAAGCGTTAAATAACTGATTGATTTTCTTTGAATTAGCGCGTTAAGAGTGAAATTTCTTGAATTTCCTCCAAACTTTTTTAATTACTGCGCTTCTGCCTAAAATGGAATGAAAAATTCATCATAATTTAGTTCCATCATTTATTCGGGCACTAGTAAGGTGTAATAAGTTATGAAATTTCCATTTTTATAATAAAATAATAAAATTGTTAATTCAAAGAACTTACAACTAACGTTTAAACATAACTTGACTTTCATAGAATTAACCATAACTTCGGATTTTGAGGTGCAAGAGTATTTGAACTACTTCTATAAATCTTTGAATCGTTATACAAACTGATCATAAAAACAAGCCTTAATTTACAGTTTATCATTAATTCTATGATAACGTTTTAAGATGATAAAAATTCTTATTTTATTAATGGATTTATATGATTTAGCTGAATATACACTGACGAGCCAAAACATTATGACCATCCCCACATTTTTCAATAAACTCGTCTGGATGACTGGAGGGTACGTGATTAAGTGAGAATGATATTTAACTGCTGCTGGAGAAGTTAAGTAATCATTCTTGCACTTACTTTTGCGAGTGATGGGAAAGGCTGCTGATCTATGTGAATTTGATAGAGGGCAGATCGTAATGGCCAGAAGACTCGGAACATTTTTGGTCACATGAATGTCTAGATATTTTTTTGTATTTTAAGAACCTCTAAACAGTCCGAAAATATGTAACTTTCTGATTTTTTGTTGGTTGAGAATTGTATTTAACTGCTGCTGGAGAAGGTAGGGTGATCATTCTTGCACTTACTTTTGCGAGTGATGGGAAAGGCTGTTGATCTAATCGAATTTTATAGAGGGCAGATCGTAATGTCCCGAAGACTCGGATCGAGTATCACCGAAACTGCACGACTGGTAGGTTGTTCACGATCTGCCGTTGTTAGTATTCATGCAAAGTGGATAAATGACGGTGACACCAGCAGTAGACATCAAGGTGTTGGTCAACAAAGAAAAAGGACGACAGAGACTGTCCCGCTTGGTAAAGCAAAATCGGCTCGAGACAGTGGCTCAGCTGACAGCCCAATACAATGCAGGTCCAAGCGGAAGTGTTTCGGAACACACAGCTCAGCGGACACTGTTGGATATGGGACTGTGCAGCAGACGTCCCACTCGCGTGCCTCTATGACCAAGCGTCATCGTCAACTACGCCTACAGTGGGCCCGGGAACATCGAGACTGGACCACGGATGAGTGGAAGAGAGTTGCCTGGTCAGATAAATCCCGATTTCTCATTCATCACGTCGATGGTCGTGTCAGGGTACGCCGTCTGCCAGGCGAACAGTTGTTCCCCTCTTGTACAGCAGGTCATACACAGGCTGGTGGTGGCGGTTTTATCCTTTGGGGGACGTTCTTATGGGCGACTCTGGGACCCGTAGTTGTGGTAGAACAGACCATGAACGCTACTAACTATCTGAACATCATTGCGGATCAGTTGCACCTTTATATGGCGTCTGTCTTCCCAACTGGAAATGGAATCTTCCAGCAGGACAACGCCCATGTCACAAGGCTTGGATTGTGTTGGAGTGGTTCGAGGAGCATACTTTTGAATTTCACTTAATGTCCTGGCCACCTAACTCGCCGGATTTTAATCCGATAGAGCACATTTGAGGTGTCATGGAGCGGCAGCTCAAACACTACCATGTCCGAATATCTCGACTTTGCGTGACCGCTGCTTAGACATTTGGTACAACTTGTCCAAAACCTGTCCAGTATAGTACCAATAACTTGTGGCATCTGTGCCCAGGCGAGTTACAGCTGTTTTGCCGGCCAAAGGAGGCGCAACGAGTTATTGAGTAGGTGGTTATAATGTTTTAGCTCTTCAGTGTATATTGAATTATTGATAATTTTAACCTAATCGGTTTCACCAGAATTTTACAAATTATTTCGGGTTTATGAAACTGCTTTAGTCTCTTCTGAATTGTTAGTTGTTGATCCAATAGCTGTGCTTTTCAATCGGTACGCCGTAAGAGGTACTGGTGTGCTTTACAGATGATAAAACAGTATAAATTGTGTATACTAATTCCTTTGTTAGATCGGCAAAAGTATAAAATATTTTTTGTTGTGTGGAAGAATTTTAGATGATATAAAAAAAGGTTGAAAATCATTGTCCTATGAATAACGTGTGAAAAAATAACATGAATTAAAAATTTTATCATTAACTCTGGCACTAATTTAAGTATTTAATTTCATTTATTTACCCGACAAAAACTAGTTTAAACCATGGAATAATTCTTTGGGATTCCCCAATATATCTTAATATTTAGCAATTGATAATTAAAGCTTAACCATTAATTTGTTTTTCCTTAAACTTCTTGATTCACCTTCTTAATTGTTACTAATGTCACTACACTTATAAATAACATGCGGGAAAAGAACCTGAATTTGTAATTCCGTGATTCCTTCTGGCATTTGTTTAAGCATTCAATTGTTCACCCGAAAAACTAGTTATTTATTAATGATTAAAGTTTAACCGTTAATTAAGTTTACTAAAATTTTAGGATTTATTTGGAGGTGTGTGAGACTGCTTGTGTAGCCAACTTCTCAATTCTTATTCGTTGAGCAACTGAAAACACGAGGGGAAAAAAAACCTGAATTATAACTTCATTAGTTTTGGTACTAGTTGAAAAAATTCATTCTCTTTCATTTATTTAACCGACAAAACCTAGTTTACGCCGCGGAGCGTTTTGTGGGATCTCCTAATCCGTCTGAATTAATCTGAATGTTGAAAATTAACGTTTAACACACATTAATTGGTTTTCTTAAATCTTCTTGAGCCATCTTCTTAATTTTTATTTGTTGCGCCCATTGATGACACGCAGAAAAAGAACCCGAGTTCCGTGATTAAATGTGGCACTAGTGTTTAAACATTCCTTTTCATTTATTTACCCGACAAAAACTAGTTTACGCCACGGAGTGCTTCTGTAGGATCCCCCAATCTCGTCGCAGTAATCACGAGGTGTAATTCCTGCTGACTCCACTGCAAAACATCTGCGCGAAACTTGTGCAAAAAGCAAAACTTAAGCAGATGTTGAACCGAGGGAGAGGAAATTGGGGAGGGCGAGCAAAAACTCAAAAACATTAATGCTTGTTTTCTTATCATTATTCTTTTTTCGGGCTCGACCAATGACACAATCCCTTTCACGTGTGCACCCACCCCAAAATCTTCCCGTGGCGCATTTCGAAGCCTGCCTCTTCGAAGCGATTGACCCAACTCGCAGCGACTGTTGAAGTAGTGATCGTGGACGCTTCATCGGAGTACCGGTCACGGGAATGTTTTTCAGAAGTAGTTGCGTGGTGGCCATGCAAGTGTGGTAGCGATACATTGCGGTGGTAAATTCGTGACGTCAGGTAAAAATCGGAAATTTTGGCGGCAGTGGAAAAATTACGCTGGAACTGATCGGAATTCCGTCGAATATTTTTAGAAAAAATCGATTTTAGAAGAAAAGTCGATTTTTTTAGAGGATGAATCGATTTGTTGGAAATATTTAATAAACGAAAGACAAACTTTTTGAAGCAAGACTTTTCCGATGCTACGAATTGGTTTTGCTGAGCATATCAGAGAATATTTTCGATAAAAACTTTTATTGTTTAATTTTATTTCATTTTAGCCGATTGTAAGATAATATTTTACTACTTCACGTAGTGATGATTGATTTGACTCTGTTTAACTGACTCGCATATAACGAGTTCTGAATGCTGATTTGTTACTGTAAGAGTTAAAGTACTATCAATCTTCACTGATCAACAGAAAATTAAAGAATAAGAATTACTCGAGAATATATGGATTGGAGTGACCTATTGTGAATTATTTTCAGAAAAATAACCAACATTAACAAGATTCGTACCGAATGAAACTATTCCCAGTTAAAATAAGACTCGGGAATTTTTAATTAAAAAAAGTGTTGGGACATTTAGCATGCGCGAATTGCGGAAGTGAACCAATCAATTAATCGACAGTGGTGAACGAGTGATTCTCCAATCGAACAAGAGAGCTGAGCGGGTAATTTTATTTCACCCCTGACTCCAGCTAAGTGCGAGTCAATTGAAGAAGATCCCCCATCTATCACCATTTATTTGCTGCGCGTGAAAAGAGAGCGAAATTCATCTTTGGAAACACCTGTTAGAGAAATTAGCGATGCAGGCATTAAGACTCTCGGTTGGAAAATCCGGCAACTCGGGAAAAAGAGGCGCGAGCTAAAAAAAACAACAACAAATAATCTTCGGAGGCCTCCAAACTTGTCACTAAACCCTCTCCGAAACTCCGTTTCTAATGGCTTGCGCGTAGCTCCCGAACTCCGCCTCACGCGCCACTCCATTGGTCGAGCGGCTCGGTCACGTGCTTCATTTAACTCCCATATTCCTGTCAACCACGGTCGCGATGATTTAGTGTCCGTTTATTTTCTGATTTATCTCCCTGCGAGACAGCTAATTTGGAGGCCCCAGCCTTTTTAGAAAAAGCCTTTTTGTCGCGGAAACTCGGGACTCCTGGCGAAAAAGAGTGACCCGAGAAGGTGATTATGAATTCTAATGTCGTGTACGCCTCCGTGTGCCGCAACGGAGGAGACGCGACGCCGTACGGGTCGACGGGAAACCCCCCGGCGCAGCAGCCGCTCTACAACGGCGGTTCGACCGCTGGTTCCGGCGGCGAGTCCGTGCCCGCGTACTACCACCACCAACAGGCCCCCGACAGGCTGATGCAGCCTCCGGGACCCTCGTACCTGCCCACCACGCTCATGACACCCTACTCCAGCGCACCTGAGATGCGGACGCCGCCCTTGCACCCAGAAGCGACCAACGGTCACCCGCACCAGATCATCAGCGACAGCAACGGCCTCAGCTACACCAACCTCGACCAGTCCCACTTCCACCAGCAACACCACCAGAGGATGGGCCACCCTACCAACCCGGCCCCGACGTACCATCACCACCACCACCACTACAGTGCCGTGGCCGACGTGCCACCTCGTACCGCCGCGTACCACCACCCGTACCGAAACCTGGACTACTCGTACGAGATCGGGGCGCACCAGGCACCTGACCACCCCCAGGGCGTGCCCATCGGCCCAGAAGGGGCCAGAGTGGTCACGGGGTACACTGTACCCCCGGCAACGTACTCCTATCTCGATTCCTTGAGTCTCTCACGAAGGAATGGGTACGGTGGGTACGAGAATTACGACCCAGCTTTGAGAGAGAGTTGTCAAATGAACGGAGGTTACCAGTACGGTAACTCTGTTCACAGGACTCGAATCTCGACAACTCAACCAACTCCAATGCCCACGTATAAGTGGATGCAAGTAAAGAGGAGTGTACCCAAGCCATGTAAGTTACTTTTCAATTCATTCTTGCATCCTGTTCTGCATTGTTACCCACTGTGTAAAAGTATGCTCTCTATGTGAAGGCGTTCAAGTTCTTCAAGTGGAGTTTGAAAAATGACTTGAAATGTTTGGAAAATACTAGCAAAAACAATTAAAAAAACAAGAGTTAATATGCTAGTCAGAATATTAAAAAAAAAACATGTTTGAAAATGCCAGTCAAAATATTTAAAAAACATGAGTTGAAATGCTCGGAAAATAAGTTGCAATCTGTGAAAAATGCTAGTCGAAATATTTAAAAAATTTGAATTAAAGTGCCAAGAAAAAATGAGTGATGTTTGGAAAATAGGTGTTTAAATCTTTTACAAATATTAATCGAAATATTTAAAAACATGAGTTGAAATAGTTGAAAATATAAGTCGAAACATTAAAAAAATCATTAGTTGGAGTATTGAAAATACAAGTCAAAATATTCTAAAAATATGAACTGTGAAATACTGGAAAAGTAGGATATGAAATATTTAAAAAATAATGGTTCCCTCAGTTGGAATAAAATAGTTTTTCTGCTGTAGGCATATTATGTTCACGAAAACAGATCACTATCTTGAAAATATGCAGTTAAGCAATCTCATAAATAATAAAGTTATACCACTACTAAGCAAACGCCCTCATCTTAAGCCGTCTACTACATAAACTAGAATTTTTCTGTTCCGAAATTTTTGTATTCAAAAATGTACTATGATGTTAACAGTTTGTGTGACTTTTCATATAAATATCAATGTTTGTTTAGATACTTTCCAGTAAAAATTAGTTTCTATCAGTTAAGCCAATGAATGATAGGAATTTAGACCAATGAATTTCCACCTGTTACACTAGGATCTTCATTCCGCACATGTATTTTCTACGTAATTCATAAGCTGATAACTTTTCCTTTAATTATTCAAAGAGCATGTTATTGATGGAAGATGTATCAGATTATTGTGAGAGACAATCAAATCATCAAGATCATACGTATAACAGCTCTGATTAACTTTTATATGACTGTATGCATACAAACTTGCTACCTGTAACAAAAGAATATTACGGCTAAGAAAGTATGTAATTTCTCTTTATATGCCTTTAAATTAAAAAAGTATGTAAAAATATTTATTTACAAAATTAAATGGCAGTGCATATATCGCTTTTCATATGGTCACATGTTTCGGCATGAAGCAAACTGACTCGATTTTGAGTGTTATGAAAGATCCAGGCCTAACAATACAAAAGTGAATTTATCCTTATATCCCTTTTCAAAATTTTATCAAAGGATCGTCCGATAAGCTTTTCAGCAAATACCTACATCTGCATTAGATTTTTTTTTAAATACATTTTTAGCTTTAGGGCAGGCCCAAGTGGGTTAACTGTAGTAATAATAAATAAAATTTACTCCGAATCCCTTTTCAAATCTTCATAAGGCGAAAAAGAGTCACCCCACAAAGTTACCAAAACGTATTTTCTGCATTAGACAAAATGACAAAATTTTGCGAGTTCTGTAAAATCCAAGTACACAATTTAACTTATATTTTTCGAATCTTCATACTGTGGCAGAAAAATGCTGTCTCACAAACTTTTCAAAACATAATATCTGCATGAGATAAAATTACAAATTTTGAACGCTTTGGTGAGTTCCAAACCTGTTAACAACACTAACTTAAATGTAACTTGCCATACATCCCTTCCTTCCAAACCTTCATAAAGTGTCAGAAAGGGTCTTCCTACTTTCCTTAAAATTTGCTATTTATTTACAAAATTAAATGTAACTCACTTTACATTCACTTTTCAAGTATTCATAAAAAGTAACTTCTGCATTAGATAAACTGTCTAAATTTTGAGTGACCTGCAAACAATACTAAATTAAATCAAGCCTACCTTATTCAATTCTTCATAAGGTATGATAAAAGGTTTTTAGGTTAAACGGTTTTTTAGGTTTTTAGGATAAAGGGCCCGTTTACCTTAGTATTAAAAAGTATAACTTATGAAACTACTTATTTATAAAATTAAATTTGACTTACCTTGTATCACTTTTCAAATGCTTACAAGGAAATAGAAAAGGGTCGTTCCGTTTACCTTAGAATTAAAAATGACTTACTTATGAAACTATTTATTTACAAAATTGAATGTGACTTCATTAAATCACTTCTCAAATGTTTTTTATTAAGGTATGAGAAAATGGTCGTCCCGTTTACAATGACTTATGGGGAACTACTATTTACTAAATTAAATGTTACTTCCTTACATCACTTTTCAAATGTTCATAACAGAAAATGGTCGTCCCGTTTACCTTAGATTAATAATGTCTTATGAGACTATTTATTTACAAAATTAAACGGTGACATACCTTGCATTCCATTCTATTATTCATAAGGTTTGGATTATTACACTAGGTTTTCAAATATATAGTCGCCACATTAGACAAAATGACTAAATTTTGAGGTCCAAGCCGACTAACAGAACAACAGGCTGCGGTTAGGCAGACCACTATTAATCACAAGCGTGGCATGACCTCTGCAAACATCATTAATAAAGGGGTGTCCTGAAAACGGTAGCATAGAGGTTTGGCTGCGGGTTAGTTGTTTGTCATCAAGCTGTAAACAAATATTAACATCACGGATAAGAGGTGATTCATTACTCATGCTCTCACCCTTGAAAAATGATCCTTTTTTGATAAATGCGATTTACCTACGTCCTCCTGTCTTTACTACCTGGTGAGATTGCTGGTTTCGCTTACACTATTATATTGTTTTAGCAGGAAACGTGTGAATAAGCGTGCGATATATTTCTCTTTGTGAAACCTGATACCGCTTTAGAAGGTAAACGAAATGCTTGATGTAAGTTAAGTATTGTTGACATATAAACATGTTGACAACCAATTGCTATTATTTATTGCATCGCGTCTGTTATGTAAGGAATCGTTGATTTTATAGACATTCTATACCACTAAGTAGGCGAATACTTATGTGTTGTTGTAGTTTGATACAGCTATTTTATCATAAAAAGTAGTAGAAGCATTATGCAAGGCACTTAGGTGCATGATTATATGAGATAAATAAGAGACATTAATGAGTATAAATCGAAGGGTAATACTTTTTACAGTTCCATTACTGAGTGTGTATTAAAAAATTTTTCAGTGATGAAACTTCATAATCAATCAAAATAAGCATATTTATAATACTTAAAATTATTTTTTGCATGTGCGAAAAAATGTTTTAACAAATATGAGTTGATTTTTCCTATGTAATATTTTGATAAGTAAAAAAACTAATATCAAAGCAAAATATGATTAGAATATTTAAAAAAAATGTCTACGTAATTAAACTTTATATTAACTGTCATTACTTTTCTATGAACACTTAAGCCAAATGAAAATGCATTGTTTAATAATCTGATCAGGTATAAGTTCACCATCCTCTTTTATAAGCAAGTTTCCTGAACGTTTTTGTTTTAAATAAAATACTTCTAACTCCACACGAGTTGCGAAAACTTATTTCCCAGGTGCAGCGTTGGAGAAGTTGGAAATGAATAAATAATCTAGAGCATCCTCTCTCTCTCTCTCTGTCAATCGATCCTTGAAACATTTCCTCCAACTGTTGCTTGCAGTGGGTTTATCGTTTTGCTGCTCTTTGTTCTCACGGATTTATTCTTCAGTATGAAAACGAGATTTATATTGTCTGTGAAGAATGTAGTTTGATGTTGCATGCATTATCACCTCATAATCAAAATATATTCCGTCATAAAAAAATATTTACATATTTTGTAATTGAATAAAAAAATGATTTTAACGAAAAGTATTTTATGATTGAATAGTTTTTAATGATTATAACAAAAATATAGTTTATGTTACATACGTTATCACTTAATAATAAAAACATTCAATCACAAAAACATATTTCGTCTTTTTGTGATTGAATTGTGGCAAATGATATTAATAAAAACATTCTACAATTGAATAATTTTAAATGATTATGCTAAAAATATGGTTTAATGTTGTATTAAAATGTTATCACCTAATAATAAAAGAATTCAATCACAAAAATATTTTAACTTTTTGTGATAGAACTTTATGAGAGAATTTTAACAAAAATATTTTATGATTGAATTTTGTGCAATGATTGTAATAAAAATATAGATTAATGTTTTTCATTATCACCTAATAACAAAACAATTCAATCACAAATAATGTTATAATTTTTTGTGATTGAATTTAGGAAATGACTTCGAAAAAAATATTTTATGATAGAATTTTGTATTATGATTACAATAAAAAAAAAGTGTAATATATTATACATTATCACCTAATAATAAAAATAATCAATCGGAAAAATTATTTTAACATAATTTTCAACATGCAGTAGAGTTTTATGTACAGACCGGTAAAATGCCAATTATATGGGATGTTTTTTTTTATTTATTCAATAAATTATTATAACATTCCCGAGAGTCGTTTGCAACAGATCCTGTTCACGTAAATTTCTCATAAATTCGACGATTAGCTTAACGAATTGGAGGATCCCCTTGATATACCATTCTTCAAACTTATAAATTCCTCATTACTCATAGTGACTAGGAAACTTACCATCCAAATAGTAATCTTCCTCCTTTCTTCCAAGCTCAGTCGTGCCGGGTATTTAGTCTTAAACAGACTACAATTTTCATGGTGTCTTGCTTTTGTAAGTGGCAATATCTTTTTGACATACACTATACTATAATCAAACTGAGATTTTGACGATGAATTATTTTTAACGTAATATTCATAATTGCAGAAAGCTGTTGGAGATCCGCACTTTTATTTACCACAAAACAATAATTTCACTGAATTTGTTTAATTCAACGTAAATATTAATGAAACATTTTTATTTGGAGTAAAATTTTTAAATGATTTTTTTCACAAATGGAGACACACATATTGTGAACAAACATTACAAAATTAAAATTTTCAAAAATGCAGTGTCACTACATAAATGAATATTTCATAAACATACAACATAAAATTAAAAAATTGCAGACTTTTGGTAGAAAAAGTAGAAAATTTCATTAAAAGGTTTGGAGTCAGGCCTGACAGTTTATTCCTGTTATAATTGGTAATATTTTACAAACACGGTCAATACCATCTATTGATAAAAATGAATAAGACTAATAACTAGTCAACAAATATCTTTTGCATGGTTCTATCGTTTTCTTTTAAGAATTCAGAAAAGTCTTTCGACAGCGTTGGGGTTCAAAAGGTTAAGCTGCTTTTTCATCTGCTTTCGAAAGTTATTTTCTAAGCTTTGATTTTAGTTATTACGTAAGTCTACAGCTCAATTGCTTGCTAAACAACAGGTGTGTTCGTTGGTGTTTACCTCTACTTTTTTTAGTGTGTCATAGCAAAACGTTTTTTTTTTACTCGTCGAACAATCGTCTAAGCTCCGTGGCCCTTCCTGAAATGGTTTTGATGGTAGCTCTGCTAAAAATAACAACAGCGGGAAAAAATTCTTGAGAATGATACTTTAAGCTACAGTAAGGAGCCAAAAAAGTTACTGTTACTTCCCCCTTGAAAGTTCAATGTAGAAGTAACATTGAGTTAGTTGCCCTTAATTTCTTTAATCAAAGTAAAGAAAGCGAATCTGTTTTTGTGTACTCAGTTCTTTATACGTTACCTAGTTTTTTTTTTTTTTATTTGCACTAAATTTTCTACAAAAATAGTTCACCAAGTTCATTTTTGTATAAATAGTTCACTAAATTCTTGAACATGCTTTTGCATTCATGCTAATAATGAATGAGAGAGCATTTGAAACTTAAGATGAGTATAAGTATGGATAAATAAACCATTAAACACACACACACACACACTTAGTTTAAGTTTGAGCAACAAACTGTTGAATGCGGGTGAATTCAGTGATATCAGACCAAGTCAAAACATTCTTGTGATATTTGATTTACATGATTCTAATTGCTATATTATTTTTTAAATTAATTATTGGTTAGAATTATTTAATTTATTTATTACTTAATTTTAATTTATCAAAAACAACATTTGTACTTGATTTATTAATTATTTGATTTAACAAATTAAATCAATTATTGTAAACATTATCTAATTTATTGTTTATTATGCATATTCATCGAAAAGAGGCTTACCATATTACAACTTAATTGCGCGGCTCTCATAGGCGACTAGTACAGCTCTTGTGTAAATAAAATGTGTATATGAAGTACGATAAAATAAAACTGATCAATGATCAAAAGTAATTAGTTCATTTTATTTCTTGTTACATAGTTATTCAAAAACATAAAAATTTAAATTTAACTAAAAAAGAAGAACATTGTTCTGATTCTATCGAACAATTTTGTAAAGAAAATCTTTAAAAATCAGATTTGCTTGCTTGATCTTGGTTGATGACTTGTTAGGGCAGTTCACACCAGCTCAGTTAAGTGCTGATCAGTTAAAACATACCGATGCTTTTTTTTAATAACTTTAAGTGTTGAATACAAAGACCCACAACAATACGAAGTACCGAAAATTGAGATTTGTCTCATCGCACACTCTTTGATTTTAGGATAGTTTTGTTCCGGAATCAGCGAGCAAGAGATATTACAAACAACAATTTCTAAGGTTTGTCAGCTTTGTTTAGTGCGATACTCGTGCGACTTACGTTGTCAGACCAGCGCTCAGTCGGCAAAGCGATTTTTTCACATTTCTTATGCTGAATCTTTTGTTTTGAGTCAAAAATGTCTCAGCTAAGTTTTGTTTTTTCAGCTACGAATCAGGCTGACCGAGAGGAAGGGTGAACTGTGGGTAAACTTAAAAAAAGTTGAACTAATTTTCAGTTTCTCACTGTTTGTTTTGTTATTAAAGATAAAAAAACATGGCTCTTTCAGATATATTCCTTCCTGAAATGTGACTTTCAAAAGTAATGTAGACTGGCCACCCCTGCTATAAACACTTAATTCATAAATACCAACACATATTTTTAAGTTACAAAGCAAAAATGTTTCCGTCTCTTAGTTTTACAAAAAGTTCTGCATTCATCAGTTTTGTATTGGAAACAAATGGGATTTGGTTTGGTTGAAAATCATTGAATTTTACTCGTACGTAAATTAAAACAAAGCGTTATTGTTGAGTTGAAAATTTTCCAGTTTACTTTTCTGAAACATTTTATAAATAATAAAAATACTAAAAAGGACACAGAAATTAATTTCCTCCCTTTCAAGCATTTCCCAAAGTATCATGTTGAAAACATTTACACTTGAAAAAATGTCATTCGTGCGAATTATACTTATATTACAAAATATAAATAAATAAATTTCATTTCAAACTGAAAGCTTAGGTTTAGTTTTGCAAAAAAAGATTTATAAGTAATGAAAACCTTTTTGACAGTATGTATGTATAAATTTCTTTACCTATTCAAATTATTAAGTCACAAGCTTTTACAATTCAGTTTAGCACTTCGAGTATTTAAAATAGAAAAGCACCAAAGACTAGATAACTATTGACCAGTTCATGGATATGAATTTCTTTACATATTCAAGTTATCACGTTATAGGCAGTTACATTTTAAATTAGCACGATGTAGTATTTAAAACAAACACCAAATGTTTGATAAATATACAAACAGATAAAAAAACCTTAGTCTCAAACTGCGAGCAAATATGTAAAACTTCAAAAAACTTTTTATAGGTTTTTAATCATTATTTAAGTCGTATTTTGAAGTTTTACATATTTACATTTGATAGCGTTTTGACAGTTAACGTGTGTATAAATTTATCTTCACACATTCAAATTATCACGTTACAAACACTTACATTTCAAATTAGCGCGTTGAGATGTTTAAAATAAACACCGAACATGAGATAAATTATCAACAATCAATGTATATGAATTTCTTTACCACTTAAAATTATCACGTTACAAACATTTGCATTTCAAATTGTGTTGGAATATTTCAGATGAGAACCAAACATGTGATAACTTTTTCAGAGTTCGTGTACATGAATTTATTTACCTCTATTGAAACTATTACTTTACAAACATTTACATTACAAATTGCGTTTTAATATTTAAAATGGGGTAACAAACGTGTGATAACTTTTTAACACATCATGTATATGAGTTTTTTCATTTATTGAATTATCACATTACAAACAATTAATTGCATTTAAAATTTCAGCACCAAACATGTGATAACTTTTTGATAGTTAACGCCATTACCTATTGAAATTTTCACTTAACAAACATTTACATTTCAAAAGTTGCGTTCGAATGTTTAAAATGAACACCAAATTTGTGATAACATTATTTAAATAGTCCCACTAAAAGAAAGAGAATAAGAAAAATGCAGTTTATTAGCTTTCCTTTATCGAGAAACATTTACATTTCATCACTGGGACTTACGCATCAGTCAGTGGATGGGACAGACGGACTTTTTTCACCGGCCATAGAAACGAATATATTTCAAAAACGTCTGTTCGAATGAATATTCTATTCTCCTTAATTAGCTTATATTTTTTCCAAGACGGCTTTTAATTTGAATAATTACTAAGACCCTTAATTGCAAAATCGATTTCCAACTCCGAAAGAGATAAAACAAAGGCGGAATCTTTTCCTCGGCAGAATTGTCATGCATGCGTAATGGCACAAAAAATGCCTCGCTTTTAAAGTTGGTGAAGCGTTTTCTTGTTAACTATTGTGTTTTCTAACCGCCAAATTTTAACACTCGCGCCGGCAAAACGTTGATTGATGGTCCCGAGTCCGAGATCATCAACAAGCAGGCGATGCTAGCTGAAAGGCCCGCGGGGAGCACACTCGACAAAATTCCGTGTTGGAAGAAGTTGGGGCATACAATTACGGTTGCGATTTGTAATCGTCTCGTTTTAATTGAGTCCCCACATTCAAACGGAATCGTTCAGCTGTATCGGTATTTGATGCCCAACACGATGAAATGCGATTACTCGAGATCTATCGCTGCCTACGGTAGCACACGTTTGGCTGGGTTGGAAGTGGGACCTATTCTCTCAAAAATAACACTCATACGATAAAATCTTTCATTAGTCGCGGTTGCCCGGTTTGAAGATTAACGAATTACCATCCGGAGGATTGCGAGTTTGGAACTCGGTTCAACCAATGACCGTCGTGTCCACGGGGCCTGGTGCACTTTAAAACTGTCGAGGCCTCACATGTCCTCACGTTGGAGAGTGGGGTGCCTGGTCAGGTGTTGACCTCGTGGTTCGAAATTACCCAGTGTCGTTCTCGGATTTTGCCCTTGGAGATTGATCCCGAACCGTAGCCAATAGCCCCTTCTGTTTCTGCAGTGTGGGGCTAATTAATCACCATTACCATTTATTTTTCGCTTTTGTTGTTTTAACACAATGCGTGAACTTTGTCTATAGTGGAAAAACTTACAAAAACGACATATAAGAGTCATCTTTTAATGTATTTTTAATTATATTGAAAACTTTAAATTCCGATTAATAAAAGAATAATCTTTCTAATATATTATTAATCGTTTCTTAAAGTTTTGCTCATTTTGTTAAAACTTGGAAAACTAAGAAATGATTTATAAAATATTAGAAAGTTGATTATTTTATCTTAGTCGTTTTTCGAAGATTTTCATGTGTAGTTAGATGTACAAAATTTCAGAAAACGACTATCAAATTATTAGAAAATGGTTTTTTTACTAGTAGTTTCTTGAAGTTTCACCCATTAGTTTGGGACAAAGTTCAATCATTTTTTTTTAAAACTTGGAAAGATGATTTTGTTATTACTCGTATTTTGAAATTTTGTCCATCTAACTACTTATGAAAAACTTTAGAAAACGTCTTATAAAGGAATCATTTTTCGAATCTTTTATTGGGCGTTTCTAAAAGCTTTAAAATGAACAAACCTTTTTGAAGTCAGTCGTCAAAAGCCTAATCGTTTTTTAGCTTTGCTCATTTTGTTAAAATTTCAAAAAAACAATTATCTCGAAAGAAGAAGAGACGAAATTTAAACGATTAATATCATCCTCTAATATTCTATTGGTCGTTTTCTGAAATTTTGTCAATTTAAGTACATGTGAAAATTAAAAAAAAAAAAAAAAGCGACTAAAAAACCCTTTTTGCTAATATTTTAAGAGTCTTTACTTAAAGTTTTGCTCGTTTTATTAAAACCTTAAGAAACGACTTATAAAAGATTTGAAAGATGGTTCTTTTATTTGTCACTTTTTGAAGTTTTTCATACTCACTTAATCGGAAAAAATTTCAGAAAACGACTGTTAAATATTATAAAATGTTTATTTTATTTGTCAATTTTGAAGTTTTGTCCATTAAAGGAAAAGTTAGATGAAAAGGTGTAGTTGTATCAGTTGTTTCCATTTTTATGGTGAAGTGCTTGTTAGCGAAGGTTCTCCTAAATTCCTTTTAAAAACTGCCTATATTTGAAGTGACAATTTGAGAATAGATTATTTTAGATGAACTTATAGCTTGATTTACGCAATTGGATGTGTGTTTTAAATTTGCTTCCTTGTTTTTAAGAGTAATTTGTTGCGTTATTTTTTTCAATAGCGGTGCAGTGTTTGGGAAATGGTATTTTTTCTCTAAATTGATGCTAAGAAAACACTTATTTTACTGTGAGTTGTCAAAGGCTTTGAAAGCTCATAACTCAAGATCAAATACGAATTATTCTTATCTACAAAAGACAGGGAATTTGATATTTACCTTTTTATTTGCGTGGTAGTGGTTGTATTTATAAAATCTACATTTTTTATGCTTCTAGTGAAAATTATGTTCGCAAATAAGATATCTATGAAAACGAGAACAGAAAATTTTAGATTATTTTGTTTACTGTTGTTTTTAGATGTTCTTGTAAGACATATTTTAAGTCGAGATTGTGATGCACAGTGCTTAAAATACAAATAACGAAAAGAAAAGTGAACGATGAAAACAAAATAATTAGTTTGTGTAAATGCCTAATTTGTGATGTGATGTTTATTTTTAAAAGGTAATCGTATTACGTTTTTATACTGATTTTTTGTTAAAGCTGCTTATAATATCGGAGCAATTTACTTGGATTTTTAACAGATTTGTATTAGAACTAGATTACCTCACGAGAGAAGATGTTTGTTTACTTGCATTTGAGTTTTAGCTGCTAAATAAAATATTGATTTTCTTTAATTTTCTGGTCTTGATCTTAATTTCAAAGATGTATGTCGAAACTGCCTTTGAAGCAAAATAAAACAGCACTGCAAAGAAGTAAAAATATGTTTGCGTAACGACCTTTTACATTTTCATGTATTATTGCAGATGCCGATAGTCAAATTCGTAAACATATGTAATACATATAAAGAACGGGGTAGCTTTTGTATTGTTATTGAAGTTCAAGCGAACATTGTTTTAAAACTTTCTTTATTAATTGTATATTTATTTATAAAGTAGAGTGGGGGATTCTCCGAAAGTTTCACAAACTCACTGCATAATTCGTTTGCTTGAGTAAGTGGTGTTGTATTTCTATTTTTCGTGTTGAAAATACTCATCGTCATTTGTTTCAATGTTTGTATCTTTCAAGGTAAACAAATCGTCATTGATCTAAATACTAAATACATAAGCTTTGAACCATATTTTTTCATGTACTTGAAGTTGCAGTAATTATTTTCCGTTGTTTGAAAATAATCAAAATCATGATAAAAGAAATATCTATTTGTGTCGTTCGTTATTGTTACACATGTTATTGTTACACATCCGCTGAATGAATATATAATGTAACAAAATTGTGTTTTTAATTTCGATGTACATAATTCTTGTGTTGTTGATAGAGCATAAATTATGAATTCGATAATTACATGAATGTACTAAATTTAGCTTGGTTTCGTTTATTTTCTACAACATTTTTATTGATCAAGTGGTAATTCAATTACACCTTGAACTTTCTAAAATTACGTAGTATTTTCAATACCTGATTTTCATATAATTTTTCTTTGGGGTGTTTTGTTCTAAAATGCGTTACTGTTAGCACTTCATTATTATAGCTGTTTAACTTTTTTTTAATTATACAAACAGTAATTATAACCTTCCATAAATAGTCAAATGATATAATGGATTTAGTTTTCCCAATGGTATTGATAAAATTGTTCATATTTTGGGTTAGTTTTTTTTACTTTGATGTTGCATACTTGAGTGTGTGTTTTGTATATTTTATTTTTTAACACAATATGAAAACTATTTTAATTTGAAAAAAAAGTTTAACACAATTCTAATGTTTCAATATGAATAAACGGATAGATGAATATAAATAAGGTTGTATAAGATAGATTCTCAAGGGCATTTGCATCAAAGTTTATTCACAAAACTATAGAATAACTCTTCAAAAACAAAATTTGGAGTGAAATAGTTTCGCAAACAATCTACCTAAAGCATAATATCGATTTCTTAAATAATCTAGTCCTATATAACTAATGTTCTAAAAAATGTATAGTTTTACGTAGTTTCTTAAACAATATATAATTCAATCTAACAATATAACTTTCGTGGTTCGGTGAGTTTTACCACTTTGCCAGCAATCGTGAGTACTAAGCAGTGCAAGTTCGATTCTTGCATGGATATATTTCTCTCTTCTGTTTCAACAATACTTTATTGTGTGTGTATCTCCATTAGTTTACTTTTTCTTGTTTCGTGCTGCATGGCCAAATATGGGCCCATGTGTCATAAAACCCAATCCAACCCCAACCGATCTACCGACTATGAATGTACCGATCTATTAACCCTCATGGTGGTTATCCCGCCGAGATATCTCGCTATAGGCAAAACCTGTCACATCTTGGTGAAAGAGATATTTCGTCATTAGAAGAAACAGGATCATAATCATCAGACCTTGTACTCGTCATCATCAAAAAATCGGCAATATCTTGATGACGAGATATATCGGTATTAGCGAACCTGGTCAGATCTTGATGGACGAAATATCTCGTTGCAGCCACTGGGAGGGTTAAAACATATAAACCTCAGACACATATACTTCATTCCTAATTTACATATACAGTGCGGAAATGTAAGTATGTCAAAGAGAATCATCACATATCGGAGGTTTTAGACGGAATTTCGGTGAAGGTGACATCCACAATCAAAGGTGAGTTTTAATTTTATTTATATTCTTAAACAATTACAATTGCATGACTGAAGAAATTATTTTATTTATTTTGCGAAATGTTGTAATTGCTTAGAAATGTGTTCAAATTGCAATGAAAATTTTAGGGAGCACGACCAAAAGTCTCTTTTTTAATCTATATTATGTATTACAACGATTTAGTAATTCACTGTAATTAAAATTATACAGTTTATTTTAAACTCTTATTCACCGTAATGGAATTTTAAGTGTAATTTTGAATAGCAAAAATTGTTTACTTGCTTGAGTTTGACTTTAAAAAAATTAGGATCTTAAAGGATAATAATCATGAAAAGAAAAGGCAGATAGTTTTTGCTAGTTCTCGATGTAATCAACATTTCTTTTTTACCCCTAATTATTTATCTACAGCGATATATGCAATATATAGTTATGTGTTTATGATGGTTACTGAAATAAATATAGAGTATAGATATTTAGTATAGAAATAGATATTTAGAGTAATTTACACTTTAAATTTTGTTTTACAAGTGGGTTTTTTCTACTATCGCTGTAATTACGACACTAATGTACTTTTAACTTCATCCAAAATTTATGTATGATATAAAAGTTTTGAAGTAAATAACTCTACTACAGATAATATTTCATTTTCGAACTTTCTTGATGAATAAGGATTTCTTAATGACTAACAAAACTGATGGCAGATAATTTAATTACAAACTGTAAAAAATGACTTAAGAAAACTTTAATTGTAAAATACAAATTATTTGGCTATTGGTGGAATTTTATAACGTCAGTTAAGATTTGAATATATACTAAATGGTAGTTATATAAAAAAAAATGATCAAAATTTTTATCATAACTTTCATGCACATTTCAGTTTTGCTTCAATATTTTATTAAACACATTATCATCAACACTAGTAGCCATTATTTTTTAACACTGTTGAATAAAATTCGTTAATTAACAATCATTTAATTTAGATTTTCTTCGTAAATTCACGGATTGTTTAGTAAAGTTTTGAAAGCTTCTGCAAGTATAGTCCCAAAATTTATTTTAACAAACTTTAATACTCGAATACTGAGTCTTGTGAAAGGTTCATTTTGATGCGATATATTGTCATAAATTGTTATAGCATTAAGTTATTTGATGATACATGCAAGCATTGTTCTCCTCGTAGTGTTGTTTACAACAATTCGATTTGGTACTTGACGGAAGAGAGGAATAACATGAAAAAGTAAGTGAAAATTATATATATATATATTTACTTTTCAGTCCTATCAGAAAAACAATACGCTTGATACGGTGAGTTAAGAAATAAGAGACAATGCAAAACAGTGAAACGTTTGGCAGTTAAACATTCCTAAAGTTTTCTAAAAGAGGTAAAGGCATATATATTTGCATTTTAAAACTAAAAAATTGTAAATTACTTTTTCAAATGAGATTGATTGTGCAGCTTATAAATTTTAAATACATATGAATGTAACACACAAAATCTTTGAAAATATTACTTATTACGTTATGTGTGCATTGTCTTCTTTTGGAATACTAATAATCCAATTTTAAAAGCATTGAAGAATCAAGTCTCCACGAAAATGTAGCCCATTTCAATCAGTGACTTTGACAAAACAATGATAGTACTGTCAAAATTACAAACAGAGGAAGTTACAAAATTATTTTATAATGGTAGAAACAATTTTTTCTCTGAATTAAACGAAAAATAATTCCTTACCTTTCGAATTGAGAAGAGTGTAAATTAGCTTGAAATATTGACGATTTCTTGAATATTTTTTTTCGTTTATATGGGGGATGCAAAGGAATGAGGGAAAAATGCCAAGATGAGAATTTACAGAAATATTTAAACTATTCAAGAGCATTTCGAGGATTAGTAGGTAAGTAGTTGAATAAACGCCACACTGGAGCAACACAACGGGCTGTTGGATCCATCCCTAAGGGAAATATCCGAGGCCAACACCTCGGCATTTTGAACCACGGTCAGTTGATGAGAATAGCACCTGATGCGGCATCCCACTCTCTAAACTTCCATACCTGTGTAACAGACGTTGTTTGGTTCAATCGAGTTTCAAACTCGCAATAATCCGGTTACTAATCCATAACTCTTCCAACCGGAGCTACGGTAGCCCCGTCCTGTATCGGAGTATAGTAATATAAGACTTTATTTTGAGTTTATGTACGTGTTTTTGAATTTATGGGAAATTAATGGATAAAAAGTTTTAATCTACGATTACCAAAAAAATTCTCAAACGTTATTTGTAGTGCCATAATAAGAATAAAGTATAATAAAACTATACTCAAAGTCTAATGAATCGTAGAGTACATGAAAACACATCCGAAGCAACTGATTAATTCAATTTTAGGAAATTGAACTATCGTTTTCAATTTGTTAACTTAGTTTAAACTACTGGGTTGATGAAAAAGTTCGTCCTGTTTATTTGGTAAAGAGTGAAGAAATATTATTTTTTTAATACTAAAAATTACATTTAATGAACGTAGTATGTGCTGTGTTCTCTTCGCAATGCCCTTTCTCTATCTCTCCTGTAGCTGCATAATTCCGCGCTCATAGAGGTTCTGAGGTTTCTGGCTAAAGAACTAACTGATTCAGGTGACGAAACTTTCTGAACCACTTGCGGTACGTGGAATCGCCAACGTAATCTCACCATACACAACACTTATCTTCTTTTAAGTATGCAACGCATTCTTGTCTTTTCGGAAATAAAATACATGATATGTCGAAAATGCTTCTAATTTTCTGTCATTTGTAATGCTTAAAAACATTTTAAAAACGCAACCAAATAACACAATTTTTTCCTAAAGTAAATTCTTGCTAAAATTTCTTCTTTCAAACAGCATTAAAATTTTACACGTGAGAAGTAGATAACACTTTGGCTCACATTATTTCTATTAGAACATATTTGACTTGGGAAAAACTTCAGGTATAAACCTACATCACAAAATATTTCATTTTAATAGTGTTCAATAACTCTCTTAAAATAAATTATTATTAATATTCACTATAAATTCAATTACTAACATTCAATCTAAATATAACTATTGGTATTCAATATAAATTTAGTTATTAATATCCAATAGTAATTCAATTTATTAAGATATAACCATCAAAATATGTGATTGAAGAAAAATTATCCGTTTATTGTAACAGAAGGGAACAGATGGAACCGGCATTTAAGTTTTTAAAAGCTAGAAAGTGAGAAACATTTTATGCACGTAAAATTTTCTTTTATGCGGTGTTTCAACACAGTTTTGGAACAAAACAAATTTACTCACGAGTCTGTTATTATATAGATAATTTAGTTATTAAATTACACTCACTGCTCGATATGTATTGTTTGTGCAGTGGTCAAGATTTCTCTTTGGCAAGGCATATAAAGTGCAAACTATTTAATCTTTCGTCCAAAGTAGAAAATAATTAGATATTTGAACTAAATAACAGATAAGTAGCACTTATATACTTAATTATTAAAATAATCCTTCTTAGCTAGCCATATACTATTAATTGGGCCCAAATTGTATTGATTGTATATGCCCCTCTCCCCCCCCCTTTTTTTTTGGGATTTTTTTATTATTCATCTTTGAGATTTTATAAAATTTTTT
This sequence comes from Metellina segmentata, assembly GCA_947359465.1. Classification (NCBI taxonomy): domain Eukaryota; kingdom Metazoa; phylum Arthropoda; class Arachnida; order Araneae; family Tetragnathidae; genus Metellina; species Metellina segmentata. The sequence continues at coordinate 152,010,696 of OX375872.1, read as the reverse complement.
TATTTTTCTAAATTTTGTTTTGTTTTTGGTCATTTGATTTTCTGCCCATTTTTGTTTCGATTTTACTTATTGCAAGTCTCAAAACTAGAATCAACAGTTGGTCAATTAAAAAGCACTCCATAGAAGATCACTTTAGCAAATGCTTCAAGCAATGGACTTTAGGATAAAAAAACCTAAAACCACAATTTCGAAATAGATTTTTTGAGGAAAGTGTGAACAGATATTGCTTACTTTCTCTATTTTGCAAGGTTTTACGAGGATTAAAAAAAAAGACAAAAAACATAGCTCATGGGTTGTCTGAATTGGGATTTAACACTATTTTTTAATGCAGTACTGTGTTAGGGGAATTTTTCTTTACATTTAAGGACAGTTTTTTATTTATTTAAATGTATCCGGGACCCTAATCATTAAGATACATAAAAAGTAAAATTAAGGTTTAGGTGATAAGTTTCATGTATGAATTCAGTTTTAAATCTGTGATTGAATATTCCTAATACGTGTTACATCATTTTCGCAGGCCCGATATCCTAACTTCCTGCATTCTGAGACCCTTCGACAGGCCGTAGGAAAATTTCCCGGACTACTCTGTTTGAGATGGCTTAGCATATAAGTAAGGTGACTTTTAATTTTTAATTTTAAAAAGATTTGAGAGTGATAGCTATTAGTTTGTCTCCCGATTTCAGTTAAACTTGTGAAGACCATAATATCAGCGTAAATTGTGTACTAAGTTCTGAACTAACCAGTAAGCGAAAGATTTCCTAAAAATAGCTCTGTGTAGTTGAATTACCTCCTTACTTATTCTCTCTCGTTTTTCAAAACATAAGCTTGTTTCGATTCGGCGTAAATTAATAAACTTTTGTCAAGTTTTTAAAGGGCCAATACGAATAAAAGATAGTAATTTTCCATTAAAATAGCTTGAAGTTTAGTTACTGCTTCTTTACTTATTCTCTTTCGTCTTTCAAAGCATTGATTGTTACGAAAAAATACAAAACCTTGTGCTGTATTTTTCACTATGCAACATTATTTAAACTACTTGAAATATTGTTTAACAATTTTCATCTCGAACAATGCTTCATATTTTAGTCTTTTTTGCCGTTGAATTCCTTGTGTTATGCTACTGTTTAGTGTAGAAGTATAGATTTGCTGTACATTTTTCACTATACAACAACCATTTAATGATAGTGATACGGGCATGTTTTTATTACTTTTATCACTAAATTTGAATTGAAAATTTTAACGAAATTAAATAGTATTAAAGTAGAATTCACAGCTTATATAGTAAAAAATATTTGTTAAAAACAAAACTGCCTGATTATACACTTTACAGTTTAAATCAATGAATGAGGATTGTGGCGTAAGTGTGTTTAGTATTTGTTTCTTCACAAACCATCATTAATTTTATGCGCTATTTCAGATTTTAACAGAGCTTACTACTTTTATATTCATTTTGAATTCAAATATCATAGCAAAAAGTATGTGGTACTTAAAGTATTTTCGAAATATCGGCCTTTATCTATCCAGTCAAAAGAAGGAATGCTAACGCTGCAATGTGAATATTTTCGATATAATCATTTACTTGAAAGCGTCAATTACAACAAAATTTATAATTAAATAAGTTTACTTTTGTCTCTAATCATAGATAAGTATATAAGAATGAAATTTTTGCTGCTTATATAAATTTTGTAGCATAAATAGGGTAAACTTGTGTAATAGCAATCAAGAACAAATACGACGCACTTGTATTTCTTGTGCTGACTTTGACAAATAGGATGTCTGACAGTTGATTGGGCATTCAGTGATGGTACTTTGTACTAGTTATTGTTACTAGCTGTTTGATTTGTAAAAAGTTTGTTTGATTTGAAAAGCTGTAAAGGTGATTGGTTTTGAATGGATTTAAATACATTTAAATAATTAGAAAGCAACATATTTATGTAACCGAAATTACAGACCTTTTAAATTTACTTTATTTGGAGTGAAATCTAACACTAACTTAATGTTTTTTCAAACCCGCTTAACAAGTTTAAAGTCCCTGTTTTATTGATTTTGAAATAATTTAGGTGTGTAAGTTGTATGCAATACAGATGAAATTTGATACCAGTTTTCTTGGTATAAAAGAAAGGAATTTTTGAAGCTAAATCCTACACGAACAATACGCTAATCTAAACTTCTTGTTTCTTAAAAATACCGAAACTTAGGACCAACGTCTTATAAAACCAATATTAACTAATTCACTAATGATATTAACTGATGATATTAACTAATTCAAATACTTTTAATGCAAAACCGAGAAACTCTGGACTTACAACTTACATAACCCGTATAATATTAACTTCAAATAATTTTAAATGCATAAAACCAGAAAGTAGGTAGTTTTCATTTTAAAGCGAAAAGTCTAACGAAGGACAAGCTACACCAGTAGATACCAGAAACTCTTTGGAGAAATATCTTGCAGAACCCATACGAAATTTACTTCAGATATTCTTAATGCAAAACTTCGAAACTTTAGACTATCATCTGGAAGAACCTATACTAAATTTGCCTTAGCAGTACTTACCTTAACGTAAAACCCCAAAAATTTGAATTTACAGAGCCTATCTTAATCGTAAACACCGGAAACTTTGGAGAAACATCTAGCAGATCCACACTAAATTTACTTCAAATTATCTTAATACAACCCCCGAAACTTTGGATTATTTAAAGAACACATACTAAATTTATTTAAAATTCTCTTTACTCAAAACCCCAAAAGTTTGGACTGCTTTTAAAGGCTGCACAAAATCCACTTCAAGTACCCTGAAACGTAATTACAAGAAGCTTTGGAAAAACATCTTACAGAGCCTATAATAAATGTACTTCAAATTCTCTTAATGCAAAACTCCGAAATTTTGGACTAACAGAAAGAACATACTCTAAATTGACTAAGAAACTCTTAATGTAAAGCTACGAATCTGAACTAACATAAGGAACCTATGCTAAATCTTCTTTAAATTCTCTTAATTAATTAACGTATCCCCTAAATTAAAATTCTCGTATCACAAAACCCCGAAATTTCGGACCATCGTACCAAACCTACAGAAAATTCACTTAAAATACTCTAAATTATAAGCACCAAAAACTTTGGAAAAATATCTTACAGAATCATACTAAATTTACTGCAGATTCTCTTAATGCAAAACCCAAAAATTTCGGTATATCTTACAAAATTTACTTCAGATACCCACAAATGAAAACACTAGAAACTTTGCAGAAGCATATTACTGTGCCTTTTCTAAATTTACTTCAAATTCTCTCATAGCAAAATTCAAAAATTTTGAACTATCTTACCGAACTTATACAAAATTCACTTCAAATTCTCTCATCGTAAAACTCCAAAATTTTGGACTCTATCTGACAGAACCTATACAAAATCTATTTCAAATACCCTAAAATGTAAATGCCAGACGCTTTGGTGAAACATCTTACAGAACCCTTACTTTTTTTCTTCAGATGCTCTTAATGAAAAACCAAAATTTGAGCTAACATAAAGAACCCATACTAAATTTACTTCAAATTCTTTTCACACAAAACCCGGGAATTTTTTACTATCTTACAAAACATATGTTAAATTTACTTCAGATACCCTCAAAAGTACATACCAGAAACTTCGGAGAAACATCTTACAGAGCTTTTTCTAAAATTACTTTAAATTCTCTCATTGCAAAACTCAGAAATGTCGGACCTACACTACATTTACTTAGAAACTCCTAACGTAAAGTATTGAAACTTTGAAATGACATAAAGAACCTATACAAAATTTACATCAAGTACCCTTAAATGTAAATACCAAAAATTTTATCGAAACATTTTACAGAACCCTTACTTAATTTACTAGACCTCTTAATAGATAATAGATAAACTCCAAGCAGAGATACTCTTTGCTTTGTATTCAATCTTGAATCAACTCCGGAATAAATACAAATCGCATTCGTCTTATAAGAAAGCAGCGTGTCTCGCGTAATACAGTCCTCAATGCATCAGAGCCACGCTTCGTGTATTTCTCTGAAGACGCTGCACAGTTCCACAAGTGAAAAGAAACATGTGTTTCAACCAACACATAATTTACGTGGTTCTTAGACACACAGAACCATTAATTTGGTACTGGTCCGTGGTACTTCAAGCCTCTCGCGGCGAGGCAGTGTTGCTTTTGCGGGAAAAAAATAATCTTTTTCCGTGGAAGATGTTTATTTTTAGACGTTCGGGGAGTGAGGGAAACAGATGTTCGCAGCTAATCCATCCGTTTTTGTATGCACGGATATGTGCGACCCAAACAAAGTTTCACCCGAATTGAACGAGAAGAAACGCTCAATCATGCGCGGAGGGAAGATCAAGCGCTGATGGTAGACAAGAACAAGTGCTGGCGCGAATAAAAAGTGAGCGATTAAAAATAGAATGGACCAGGGAACGGTGACCGGGGATGAAAGACTTACCAAGAATTCTAATCCGTAAGGTGACGAAAGTGAAACATTAGAGCAAGTAGAAGGGATTTTTGCATACAAATTTATGCAAAAAATCCCGCTATATGCAGTGAAGTTCTTGACCCTCCAAGCGGTGGCGACGAGATATCTCGTCGATCAAGATCTGACCAATTTCGCTAATGGCGAGATATCTCGTCCCGAAAGATATGACCAATTTCACTAATGACGATCTATCTCGGCCATCAAGATTTGACCAATTTCGCTAATGACGATACATATCGTCCTTCAAGATCTAACCAATATCGCTAATGACGATACATCTCGCACATCAAGATCTGATCGTTAATTACGATATATCTCGCCCATCAAAATCTGATCGCTAATAACGATATATCTCGTCCATCCAGATCTGACCAATTTCGATAATGACGATATATCTCGCCCATCAAGGTCTGACCAATTTCGTAAGGTGACTAGATATTTTGCCATCAAGATCTGAAAAAATTTTGCTAGTGAAGAGATATCTCGTCATCTAGATATTGCCGATTTTTATGACTACGAGATCAAGATCCGGTCAGAGTTCATCTACTGATCGTCTTTTCTTCTAATGACGAGACATTTCGTCCAAGATGATCTGGTGTGTTTTGCTAATGATGACACATTTCGTCCAACATGATCTGGTCAGTTTTGCTAATGACAAGATATCTCGTCGAGGCAACCACCAGGACGGTTAACCCTGTTGGTGTTGTCTCGACGAGTATTTCGTCATTAAGGTCATGGGATGGTACCTCGTCATTAGCAAAACTGACGAGATCTTAATGGACGAGATATCTCTTCATTAGAAGAAAATTGACCGGATATTTATCTCGTCATCATTAAAGAAATCGGCATTATATGAATGTCGCGTCAGTAGCAAAATTGATGAGATCTTGATGTGGAGATGACTCATCCAACCCAAGACTGTCGTGTATGCGAGGTCTGGTGCTCGTTAAATCTGTCGTGGCCTACACTGTCTTCACGTTGGCGAGGTGTGGAAGATTGGAGAGTGTGGTACCAACTCCGATGCTGACTTCGCCATTTGACCATGGTTAAAATATTACGAAGTGTGCTCGAATCTATCCCTTCCGGATTGATCTCGGCCTTCGCCAGTAGCTCATTGTATTGCTCCAGTGTGACGCACATCCAACGACCTATCTAACCGAGAATAAAATGCTGCTACAATCCGAATTTAATTGAAAAAGTTCTATAAGCTAGCGATTAAGGAGTGACGAAAGTTAATATTTTGATGTAGCGAGAAAGTACAAATGTACATAAGAAAATGAAAAAGAGGTATCGGAATCTTGAAGCACCTAAATCAATCAAAGGAATGTTCTTCAGTGGTATTTTTATTTCCCCGAACAAAGACCGACTGTAATCCGATAATAAAAGCGATACGAGCGAAGATTTAAAAAAAAAATGAAACAAAAAAACATTAAAAAAGGCAACAGGGGATATTTATCAAAAAACAACACCTTGCTTTAAATCGGTGTCTTGAAATGGATGGAAAATGTATTTCGCTCTTGCTTTAGAATAGCGTTAGCTTAATGCTTCGCTTCTAACACTCTTTGCTAGTTGTCTTACATTTTCAGCTATTTCAAAGCTTATAATACTGTAATTTATCATAAATACGTGGTATCGATCAATTTATTTATACCAATCGCGGTGAGTTTGTTCTGTGAAAATTACCTGTGTGTAGTTTATTTTACTATTCGCAATATTTTAATTGATTTTCCTGGTTTAAATTATCATCTTAGATATTTCTTTAGTAAACCGATTTATGAACTTACAGGATTTGGTTGGAGAAAATCACCACCGATTTTTTAATTTTTACCCTCTATAAAATTTTCTCGCTTTATGTATGTTTTTATCCTTTACCATTTAAATTCATCGTTTCATTAAAAAATTTAATTCTCTATTTATGTTGCAAATATGATCTTGTTGTATCCTTATTTATTTATCTGATTAGAAGCTTTAATTATTATTTCTTATTCTCATATTCACAATTATTTTGTCTTGAATCTAAATTTTATCGTCGTCTGGACAAATACATTTTAAGTATTTTATCTTTAAATCGGCTATAAATTTGCATTGGACTTATTGAACTACAAATTGAACTATGCAACCAGCTGAATTTGGTATGGTCTATCTTGTGTTTGGTGTCCTTTTTTGGACCTTGCGCTGTCAAACCCAAACCAATCAACCAAGCTTTGTGAAAATCGAGCAGTTGAAAGTGATTTTGTAGTTAAAAATTACTTTTGTATAAGACTAGGATCGCCAATTATTTAAAACTCAGTATAATGAAAACCTTTTCATCACTGTTTGTCAGTTTCATCTCTAATTGTGAATTTCATCACAGTTGTAGCAATATAGTTCTATTTTAAGGAGTTGATTTAAAGGAATATATGTGGTTGTAAAACTCATAAAAAATTGGTTTTATAAGTCCTGGATAATTGTTTAAAACTAAGCATAACAAAACGTTCCCATCCCTAATTGTGAGTTTCATCATTAATTGTACTTTCATCACTAATTGTAAGTTTCATCACTAATTGTAAGTTTCATCACTAATTTTAAGATATGATTACATTTTATTTGATTGATTTAAGTGAATATATTTGGTTGTGAAAGTCTTAAAAATGCAATTGTAAAATTCTGACAGTATTATTGAAGTTTATTTACAAGGAGGAATATATGCTTGAGACAAATTTAGATATTTATATAGATATTACAAGCTTTATAAAAGAAATCTTTTTAAATGATTACTTGCTTTAGATAAACGAAAGTATTTATATATTCTCACTTTGTATGTGTGGTAATAAAATCGAAAAAAATTCTCCATAGTTTTTATTGATGTTTTCAATTTAAATATTTGTAAAGTGTCTTTATGGAACAATAATCATCATCAAAAACCACTAATATTGAATGCTGTTTGTTTGCACCAGCAAAACGAAATTCTTCTTACATCGAATTTGCAGCGACGATTGAACTGCAAATAAGCTCTTAATTTATACCGAGTCTCAAATAATAGTAATATTTTTTAATAATTTAATGGAGATAACTAATTTCTAGGTATATAGTAAAACACGTGGTGAATTTCTATTGTAAAGTGTCTCGATGTAAGAATAAAAATCGTCAAAAGCAACTAATATTGAATACTATTGGTACCAGCAAAACGAAAATGAAACTCTTCTTAAGTTACGTCGAATTTATAGCATTGATTGAACTACGAATCGACTCTTTCAATTTACACTTACTCAGTAAAAGATATTAACAGGAATATTTTTTTCAAATTATTTAATTGGGATAACTACTAATTTTTAGGTAAATAGTAAACTTTGTGTTGTGTTGAACTTCTATTGTAAAGTATCTCAATGAAACAATAAACATTGTCAAAAACAACTAAGATTGGATACTGTTTGTACCAGCAAAACGAAAACTCTTCTTAATTTACGTCGAATGTATAGCATTGATTGAACTACGAATCGACTCTTTCAATTTACACTTACTCAGTAAAAGATATTAACAGGAATATTTTTTCAAATGATTTAATTGGGATAACTACTAATTTTTAGGTAAATAGTCAACCCCGTGTATTGAACTTGTATTGTAAAGTATCTCGATAAGCAATAAACATCGTCATAAAGAAATAATAATGAATCTGTTTGTACCATCCAAACGAAAATGAAACTCTTCTAGAGTTCCGTCGAATTTGCAGCGATGATCGAACTGCAAATCGGCTCTTTCAATTGATACCGAGTCTCAGTAAATGACCTCCAGCTAAAAGTGTGGAACCGGTTTTTCAGCTCTCGTCTCTGAAAGCTTAATCGAACGTCACATAATGTCAAATACATTCATAGTGTTAAGAACGAGGCGAAAATATAAAAAGATAGTATACGCCGTTATTCAATGTTTTCCAACAGTTACAGAATTGGATCTATTTTTCACTTTGAAACTGATCTTGAGTCGTCGTTAAATCATTTTTGATAGGTTTATTGATTAATAACTTTTCTAGCTTGTTTTTTTATCATTGCATTGCAAGTTTAGAAATAGTTCTGGGTTTGTTGTATTTTTTGAACGACTCTAATGCGTTCTTTTCCTTATATTTTTACATTTGATATTTTCTTTTTCTGTCTCATCAAACAATATATTATTTTCCTTAACTGTGGAATATTTTAATACGTATATACGATTGTGTAAACGACGTCCATCCAAATTCGGATAATACGCACATATATTTTAAACTGACCAATACGTGTGTTCGACCTCCCTTGATGTTCCTACCATAAAGGGGGGGGGGGGGGTAGCCGAGTTGGAATAGTAACGGATTAACAACCGGAGGGATGCGAGAGTTCGAATAGAACCAAAGATAGCAGCGTACAAGGGGGCTGAATCGCGAAAAATATGTAGTGGCCTCAAATGTCCTCGCGTTAGCGTGGTGTGGAAGTTTGGAAAGTGGGGTGCCAGCTCAGATTCGACCTTGTCATCTGACCATGGTTCAAAATTATGTGGTTGACCTCGGATCTGTTTCGTCAGGTTTAACCCGGACCGTCGCCAATAGCCCGTTTTGCTGCTTCAGTGCGACGCTAATTAAATACCTATCTACAATAAAGAAGACAGTAAACATTCAAAATCACTAAAATCGACTGAAAATTCGATTTTTTAAGTCCATAGTTAAAAATTGATTGATATCCAACTCTGTAGATAGTAAAAAGAAATTATGATCAAAAAAGCAAAAAATAATTTGTTGTTTAATAAATAACTGCTTTTCCATTTTTGTGAAGAGTATTCTTAAAAAGACATTGAAAACTTAAGGGAAATTGATGAGCAAATCTATATAGGTGGCTAAATATTTAAAAATTTAAATCGATTATCAATATTATGATTAGGAGAATTAGAAAAGCATTTATGTTCTTATTTTAAAGCTTATTTTTTAATCTTTGCTTAATAAGTTTTATCTTCAGTTTTGGGAATATTTTGTATTGTTGTTTCTTTATTTTACTGTTTTCGTATTGTACTGAATCAGAAATTACGTTGTAGGGCTGTATTTATGAAGATTAATACATGTGCTTTCGAATGTAGTCATCACAAATATTAAAAAACATATGAATTGTATTATTTTGCGTTTTTAATGACTGCTCACTTTGCGGACCCATAATACATTGATTAATTGAGGAAATGTGTGTTATGAAAACAATCTGACTACATGAAGGTGATTCAAGGGATTTAATCAGAATGGATTCTGACTTTGTCACCATCTTAATGGACTCCATACCAAGGTGCCTGCAACAGCCACTACATATCTTTATTTATATTTACAATGTGATTGAACTCCGAGCATTTACACGCTCCCTCAATGGTTTTTATGGATTTTCTTGGTCAATTTTAGGTCTTTTTTCATTACTTTCCATCAAATCCGCCTGAAATTGCGTGTAGAATCCATATTTGTGATAAAAGATGGGGTTCGTACTGAAAATATCGGAGCAAGCACCCAATTTAATATGAAGACGACCCCTTAGACAAATTTTAAATATTGATATTTGTAGAATCGATTGCCCTATCGATTGCTACATTCCCTTTTGTTCTGCGATGTAAATTGTGCAATTGCGATCAGGTGAGTCGTTTTTTTTTACGGGTGTACATGTCACTTCATTAAAAGTTGTCACACTTGAAAATATTTTTGGTATTCACAGAAGTAGATTGATCATTTAGGTGATTCTAAGAGCTTACGTTCCCTTAAAGCTAATTGAAAACATGCAACTTTATAAAAAGTAGACATTTGTACGACTTAGACCTTTTTATCACGATCGAATTTAAGGAAAATTTATATAGTTTTCGCATTATTGTTATTATTATCTATACATTTCAGTCTTCTGAAGACGTATTTTTAACAACGGGAGAAATTCGGTCCAGCCAAAGACCGACGTGTACACAGGGGCTACATTAAATCTGTCGTTGGCATGGTGTGGAAGTTTGGAGACTTGGATCCCAGCTCAGCAGTTCCTCTCGTCATGTGACAGAGGTTCAAAATTACTGTTCTTGGATCTTCCGGATTGATCGCAGATCATCGCCAATAACCCCATTTGCTCCAGTGCAACGTTAATCAACTACCTAACCACCTGAACGCGTATTTGAAAAATCAGCTTGTAAATTTCCTACTGTACTCTTAAAACCGCAATACTCGTGTTTTTCAAGCTCTTAAAAAGCTATTCAATCAATGAAAAACGCGATAAAAAGTTGTTTTTAAAGACTCGGGGCCTTTTAAAGCATGCTGTTTTTAATTATTTTGTTTCTATGAATACACCTGCTTCGAAAACGGAGCTCAGGAAGCGTGAGAAAAAATTAAATTAACCTAGCGGGTTTTCTTGGAAATTCCCCTCCCTAAGTAAAGCAACCAAGCTACAAGTCGGTGATTGCAGTCGCCCTTACATGAATATTCATAAAGTTTTTAGAGCAGAAGTTTTCCGTCTATATTGACGGCCGAAATTAGAAGAAGTTAGCCCCAGGCTCTGCATTCCCCTCCGAAGTGATTTGGGCTTTGATGGGTTTCATACTTCCTAATTGCACATTTGCCTTGCCACCTAAAGAAAAAACAGCTCGCATTTTTTGAGAATCTCCGAAAATTTAATAAGTTGCGAAGAGTTTTTTTCGGAGTGCCTTTTTTTTTTTGTTAAAATTAGCCGTTTTTTTTTTTTAAATTGTTGCTTCATTCTCTTAATAAGCTGACGGGTATGAGATGCGTTTTTTATTAGCACGTTAAATAGCTTCTGTGTGGGAGACACTGAAGTGAAATGTTATCTATTTTAAATAGGTTTGATTGAGATTATTTTACGTATATACGAACGCAAATGTGAAACGCTATGAGCGCCTATTCCATTGGTCCTTTTACTTGTATAGAACCTTTCTTGGGGACAATTCAATTGGTTCTTTTCTTGGAATAGAATCGTTGGGGCGCGCACGCGATTCTATTTGTCCTTTCCTGGGAATAGAATCCTTCAGAACGATTCTATTTGCTCATTCTGTAGAATAGAATCATTTAAAAAGGTTATATTGTACATTTTCACGAAATATAATCCTTTGAAACGATTCTATTGGTCCATTCAGTAGAATAGAATTCGTTGAAGAGATTCTATTGCTCCTTTCATTTGAATGGAATCCGTTGGAAGAATTCTATTCCCTATTTTCTGATAATAATATTCTTTGGAAAGATTGTATTGCTCGTTACCTTAGTGTAGAATCCCTTGGGAAAATTCCATTACTCCATTCCTTAGATAATAATTCATTGGAAAGATTCTATTTTTCATTTCCTTAGAATAGAATCATTTGAAAAGATCCTATTGGTGTAAGTAGGTAAAATCTCATTTTGCAGGTAAAACTTCAGGTTGTCATGATGAAATTATGGCTGTGAACCTATAGGGTTAAGACTAATTTTGCAAGGAATATTTATTTGTTTACCTTCCCTTTTAATTAAGATAGTAAAAATATTGTTAGTTACTGTTACAATAATAGTACTAAAGCAAAACCTTAAAATATATCCCGGGATTGTAAATATTTCATTAATCTTTGTATTATATGAAATATATTCTTTAGGGGTACCATGGAATCCTTACCATGTACATTGTTGTACATTGTACATTGTTACATTGTACCATGTGTATCCTTATTTGTATCAAATTATAAATATTTATTAAACAAACATTTTAATATTAAAAAGGCTTCAAGAGCAATAAAACAGGATTGCATAATGTTGCGTAGAAAATTACGAGTGTGAATTTTATTTTAATATTTTATGCTTTTAAAAAATCTGTTGAATCTGTTGAATTGAGAAATTTTTTGTACAAGAGCTAAGAAATTTATAAGATGACAATGTTAAATTACCGTTTTTTAAAATATACTGTTCTTGTCTTGGAATTTCCCCTTTTTTGGAAGTCGAAGTGATTCTTCACAAAGTAAAATAATTTAGTGCAGAATGACATTACAATAGCTTGTTATTTTACCATACATTGGCAAAAATTAAGTACATTTTACGAAGTGTGATTAATGATAAAATAAGTTAAATAAAATAAAAAATAAGTTCACCATAACACGTGAGAGATTTTAAAATTTACCCTGAAATCTATGAAAAGATATAGCATTTGCAAAACATTTGGAGCATAAATTTTACATTTGGATTAAATATTGTATGTATTATGATTTTTTCTATCAAAGATCTCTGATATTAGCATGCCTGCACAACCAAATATGTGAAATTTTACGCAAAAAAAAAAAGAAGTGAAACATATTTTTCTCTATTACGGGATTATTAAAGAAACGATATATTATTTGGAAAACATTTGCAGAATACATTTTACAGTTGGATTAAATATTGTATTAAGATTTTAGAGAGACATTTAGAGATATTTTAGAGAGATTTGCTTTGTTTTTTCAGAAATCTCTTATATTTGTGTATCTACACAAACAAAAAATATGATGTGAAACTTCATGCAAAACAAGTGGATAACAGATTTTTTTGACCGGATCTTTATAGATCAAATGCAGAATTTAAAAAATATTCAAGTCTACATTTGTTATGGATTAAATATTGTATATTACGATAACTTCCATTAAAAAAATCCGTATATTAGGTGCCTACACAATTAAATATACTGAGAAACTTCAAGTTGAAAAGAAGCGAATAACAAATCTTCCTATTGGACAGGATCTTTATAGATAAAATATGGCATTTGTGAAAAATTAAAGTATAAATATCTCATTTGGAGAAGAGGTGATGAGATATTTGTGTCTACACAATCAAATGTCTTGTGAAACTTCAAGCGAAAAGAGAGTGGATAACAGATTTTTTGGCAAGAACTTTATCGATAAAATACGGCATTTGTAAAGAGAAACTACAAGTATAAATTTTATGCGGATTAAACATGGCGTATTGTGTTCATTTCTACTCAAGAATTTTTATATCTGTGTGCCTACGCAATTAAATGTCTTGTGAAAATTCAGGCAAAAAGTGGATAACAGATTTTTTTACAAGATCTTTATAGATGAAATACAGCATCTGCAAGAAACTCCGAGTATGAATTTTAAGTGGTTTATATAAATATGGTGTATTATAATGGTTTCTACGCAAGAGCTTTTATATCTGTGTGCCTACGCAATCATATGTGTTGTGAAACTCAGACTTCGCTCCCTGGGAAACTGGGAAAGAAAATTATAGATTGCACGGTGCGCCTTCAAGTGTAACACATCGCTCGGAAAGGAAACGAGACATTTTACAACGAAAATGCATTTAAACACCAGATGAAGCTGGTGTTGAATAATTCAGCAGCTCCCAGAATAATAACGGGGTTCTACTTTTATAAGACAAATCAAAACGTGTCTAGGGCTCATATAACCCCTGTGGAATATGTTACGAAATAAAATAACTCGATAGGCTTGAAGGAAATTCTTGAAATTTTATTTTTACAATGGCAGTGCTAACTTTTTCAAAACCACTATTTTCGGAAGGCATTGAATTTCCACAAAAGGTCTGTTACAGTTGTTCTGTCTATTTTGTTGGTTAGAGTGCCCACTTTAAGCTAAACAGTTTTTGAAGATATTGAATTTCTATAAAAGGTCTATACCAGTTGTTCTGTCTATTTAGTTTGTTAACCTATTTTTGTGAATTTAAATTCCTTCACAAGGTCTATAACAGTTGTTCTCTCTACTTTGTTAGAGTTCCGACTTTAAGTCAAACTGCTTTTGAAGATATTAAATTTCCACAAAATGTCTACTACAGTTGTTCTGTTTATTTGGTTTGTTAGAGTTCCTACTTTTAGCTAAACATTTTTGGAAGGTATCAAATTTCTACTTAAGGTCTATACCATATATTCATTCTATGTATATCTCTATTTTGTTAGAGTTTCCACTTTAAGCCAAAATGTTTTTGAAGATATTAAATTTCCACAAAATGTCTACAACAGTAGTTCTGTCTGCTTTGTTTCTTAGAGTACCTACGTTTACCAAACGTTTTTCGAAGGAATCAAATTTCCACAAAAGTTTTTCTGTCTATTTTGATTGTAAGAGTTCACATTTTAGGCCAATGATTTTTTAAATTGATTTTAAAGATTGTATAGAAATTAATCTTCTTATGAGGGTCTTGAAAGCAAAACAGATTTATTCGCAATATAAAAAATATATGGTTGTATCCTATAAGGGTATTCAGTATGACCCAAAGGAGACATAAAAATTACTTTGCTATTCCAGCCCTTAAGAAATTCAACAATTGACTCATCCTCACCAAAGATGTTCCGTATTTTCTGTCGAGTACTTTTCATTTGAACGCTAAAAACGCAATCATTGTTCATGGATGTTTAATACACTAAACTCTCTCAAAATATCATTTTTAAATTTCTTTAAGGATATGTTTTTGTGTTGTTTCTCCTTTCTCACCTTCGTGAGTTCATGCACCTTCAAAAAGTTCAAGACAAGTATGGATTAATATACAGATCCTTCCTAAAAGATCCTCTGCATATATAAATTATGAGATATGTCTAAACAAATGTTATTTATTAATTCGGGAACAAATTTTTTTACCTGGTCCATCATAATTTGATTGAGAAAAATGTTTAGAGTTGGACAGAAATTTGGGAGTAACACGTAGACGCTTTAACCCTCAGAGAGTTTCGACGGGATATCTCGTCCACAATCTGGTCAATTTTGCTAATGACGAGATATCTTGTCCAAAATTCTGGTCAATTTTCAATCAGGTCAATCTTTCTCTTTTGTTCAATTGATCAGATCTTCGACAGATGTGTCGTCCAAGATCTGGTCAATTTCGCTAGAGACGAGATATCTCGTCGAGACGAAAAGTAGGAGAAACAACTTGACCATTTCCCAGAACTAGTGACAGTATGGAACATGTATTTTCTGCGGAGGCTGGCTACTACAGGACCGTTTCCGATGCGATGAACCACCAGTAGGCTCCGAGGGGCTCACACGTATATATCCGTTCTGCAACCTGTAGTAGTTTTTTCTGCACGATCCAGTTTTGACCTTCATAATCAGTAGCATCTTTCCTGGGATTCATTCAGCTAATAGATTTGGTTGGTTGGTGGGTATTTAATTAACGTAGCACTGGAGCAACATAACGGGCTATTGGTGACTGCCCGGGATCAAACTCGAAGGGAAAGATCGAGGACAGCACCGCGTAATTTCGAACCACGGTCAGATCACGAGTTCACACCTGAGCTGGTACCCCTAACTCCAAGTTTCCACACCACGTTAACGTGATGACATTTAAGGCCACTACAGATATAACGTGTACAGTACCCTTTGTACACGACGGTCTGTGGTCTGATTCGAACACACAACCCTCCACTTGTTAATCCGTTACTCTTTCAAGTGGGCTACCGCGGTCCCCTAATAGATTTGGTTATTTAGTCATTATGTGCTTATTGTGTGGTTAAAGCAATCCTACACTGACAGTCTGAGGGTTAATATTGATGATACTGAAATGATATTGCTTGAGTTAGTGGTAAGTTTTAGATAATTGATTTTGCCATAGGTAAGCGAATCTCCATTCGATAAAGCAATTTATGGTTATGTATTGCGAATTATTATTAAAAATCACTTTATTGATTCGTGATTTCCATTTTACGGTATGTGTGATTGAAACGAACAGCTTATTCTTCTTTCCTTTGCATGCAGCACTGATTTTTTTAGAAATTGCTGCTTACTAAACTTTTTCAGGTGAAATGTGGTAGATTCTGATACTTCTTAGGTTGACGATGCTAAAACAGAGCTTGGTCAAATGCTTAGACTTCCTCAAAAGCTTAATTTAGCAGTTAAATTTGGTGTAGAAACTGGACTGTGACATCTTTGCACTTTTGTCAGTTCACAAAGCTTTCTTGTCATTCATAGATTTTATTTACCTGTGCAATTACGACTTCTGCTTTATTTTGAAAATTGCTGTTTTTGTTCGCGTTCCGATAGTTGTCCTTCATGTTTTCTTAATGTTTAGTAATTGTTCCCCAAGTTTTGACCTTAAACTAATTTTTGCGATTCACTTCTGTAAACTAAATTCATTTCTGGTATTTTTGTAGTGCCTTTGGAGTTTTGTCACACAGACTTGCAATTGAAAGGCTCCTGCAAGAAAATGATAAGTCACTTTCCAAATTTGTGAGGCTAGGAAGTTTTAACGTTCAAACGTTCAAAAATTTTAAAAATTATAATGATTTATCCACTATTTAAGAGGTTAGTTATCTTGAATTTGCAGTGTGAAACACTCATTTAAATTATCATAGTCTTTTAACTCTCTTGAATATTTTATTTTTATTTGTTTCATTACAGAATTTCCATTCTGTGCCTTATCATTATGTTGCTAAGAGTTCTTCAATTAAACTATTTATAAAGGTTATGGCGTAACTTGGGATTGGCTGTGAACTGTTCACTACAGTCCCGTCTTTACGAGATTAAAAGGAAATGCGATTTTTGTTGTCAAATTATGAGAGAATGTCAAACACTTGTGATCGTCAACGCAAAGAGATATTACTCTTAATAGCTATCAAGACCATTAAGCAATGATATTTCAGACTTACAATAAAATAATGCCCAAAGTATGTTAGAATTTTTGGATAGCTGTAAACCGTTCTAACAAGACAGCTTTTGCATAGAATGGTTAATACTTGATAACCCTCAAAGTTAAAAGCAACCCGTTATTAGATCTCAGTTAACAACGAATCTCTAGTCGTACCATCACAGCCTCCAGAAGTACAGGCTGGTAACACTCCTTGTGGTTGTCTTGACAAGGCCATTAGAAAACTATCCAGAGCTTAATTCACGAGAAATCTCGTTATTAGAAGAAATCTAACCAGTTCTTGATCTCGGCATAATCATCGAAAAATTGACAATATCTGAATGACGAGATATGTTGTCACTAGAGCAAAATTGGTCAGATCTTTATGGATGAGTCCTTTCGTCAAAACCACTTGGAGAGTTAAGTCTCCGTATCTTTCAAAACTTACTGATATTCTACAATTAAATATTTCGGAATCGTGGTAAGCCATTTCAAACAAGCCCACTATTGCGTCACTTGGTAACAAAGGAACTACTTGATAACACCCTACGCTAAAAGCAACCCATAATTAGATCCCTGCTAATGAAGCAGCTTCTGTCGTAGCATCACAGCCTCCAGAAGTACAGGTCTAACTATCAAAACCTACAGACATTATACAATTAAGTAATTTCCTAAAGTTGATATAGTTTCGGAATCGTAGCAAGCCATTCCCAACAAGCCCACTCTTGCATCACGTGGTAACAAAGGAAATACTTGATAACCCTCGACGCTAAAAGCAACCCGTAATTAGATCTCGGCTAATGACGCTGCTTCTGTCGTATCACCACAGCCTGCAGAAGTACACAGTCAATGTCAAGTACTCTTGTGCAAAACCCCTCCAAGCGTAGCCGCGTTTTTGGACCTCCGAAATCAAATTTCCTGAACCCTTCCTAAGGCGATGGTAAAAACTCTGGTGAAGTGTTCAGTTTCTAAAAGCCGGTCAGTTCTCAAAGCTATCAATTTCCCCTACCCTGCTAGGCCGGCCCAGCCGAAGCGAGGTTCGTTTGGACCTGATCGCAAAAGGGCAGTGCTCGTCAACGTGCAGTTCACTTATAAATAACCACACCCAAAGAGTCTCGGAGAGCCAGCCATACGCTTTAACCTAGATATCGACGGTCTCGAGCTCTCGAGACTGGAATGCTGAGAGCGGATTGAATGGCTTCGCCAAGAGCTGTGATGTTTATGAGCAGCTTATCGTCATCTCAATGGGCTTTGTTAATACATCACTGATGAGTGAGAAGCGTTATTTTTTTGCAATTAATCATCTTAATGGAAACTGAAGATCTCGTGGCGGTGATGTGACATCGATTCAGTTTGCGCTTCCTTTTTTACGAGTGCTGAAGAGCCTCGGTTATCCGAACGCCGGTTTAAGCGAATTCTTGAAATGACGTTTGTTTTTTTAATGCTGGGACATGCTCATAAAATGTGCTACGTACTAATTTATGAGTGATAATATGCGAGAGTAAAATACTAAAAATAAAATGTTGAGGACAGTAGAGGGTTCTCACTCTTCGAGTTAAAACAAAAATTATGACATTTAAAGGCATTTTACAAGGGCATTTTTCAGTTTTTATGGACAGTATATAAATATATCTACCTCTCTCTATGTGTGTGCATCTGTATATTTGTTTCATATCATCAGGTTGGGTAATTTTTGTTAATTAAGGTCGTACTAAAGCAACACGACGGGCTATTGACGACGGTCCGGGATCAATCCACTAAGGGAAAGATTCGAGGACAACACCACGTAATTTTGAACCACGGTCAGATGATTAGGCTACACCTGAGCTGGCACCCCCATCAGGTCGGGAATAAGACATTAATTTCCTATCTGGGAATTGACAGTTTCTTCTAGGAGTTGAAACTTGTGGGTCATTAATAAGGTCAATGCCCCATCAATATCATATATATATATATATATATATATATATATATATATATATATATATATATATATATATATATATATATATATATATATATATATATATATATATATATATATATATATATATATTATATATATATATATATATATAGGCATTTAGCATCTCCGAAAAAAAGTCAATTAAGGAGTTTCTGCATTAAGCCGAATGATACTTTGTTGCATACCTTGCCAGATCAGAAATAAAAAATTAATTATATCTATGCATTGGCAGGTTTATGAACAAATTTGGGTCACAATGTCAATGCCCCATCAGTATCTATATATGAGTATGCATAATATCGGCTTAAATACTCATTTACTGACAAAAATACCTTTTATGTATATAAAAAAAGAAGTGGAATTGACCATTGTGTATGTTGCGTTAGTGACCCCAATTTTTTATGCTGTGGCTCATCACCGTGCTGCCCTTCAATTGAATTATTTACCAAAGCTGTGGCGTAATTTCGTAATGGCTGTGAACCGTTCACTCCAACAACTTTTATTTTACGAGGTTGCCAAGGAAATGCATTTTTTTTAAATCAAATTATGAGGGAATGTCAAGCGATTACGATCGTCTATCGAAGAAATGTTCGCCTCTTAATAGCTATAAAAACAGTCATAGTGACAAAGATTTCAAAGATTTCAGATTTATAATGAAATAATTACCAGTGTTTGCTTTCATTTCGGGATGACTTTTAGCCGTTCCAACAAGTCCGCTCTTGCTTAGCGTGGTAAATACTTGCTAACCCTCAATGTTTAAAGCAACCCGTAATGAAATCCCAGCTAATGAAGTAACTCCTGTCGTTTCATCAGTCTCCTAATGTACCGGCAAGTCTTCGTAACCAATAAAACTTACTGACGTTTCATACAATCAAATAATTTCTTACGGTTGATATAATTTCGGAATAGTGGTCAGCCATGCACAGCAGGATATGTTTATTGGCAATAATTAAGCGCAGTCTTCTGAGAACTACTAGCATTCGAACCAAATCTCGCTTAAGTCATTTCGCAGTAGTGCGAATTCGGGAGACCGGCCAAAGGCCGGCCCACATACCTTCTATTCATGTGCTAGGAAATCTGTAATGTAATTTTCATGGACGTAATCTGGAAGTCAAATATCTTGTACAAGGATGCAAAGTAATCTTGATGTAAAATAGTATGGGATAGATGAAATGTACATGGATAAACTGTATTTTATACACACAGGGATGTAATGTAATCTTATTGTACTAAAATATTTTGATAACATCGTTACCACCACGCCCAAGGCACCTATCTGCAAAATCAACGTTTCTACAAAAACGCGTTCAAAGTTTTGATGCTTCGGGAAAAATTGAGTTACGATTCAAAGGTAGTTTTCTTAGGAAATCGGCATTTCCACTAATAATCAAGATAACTCGTGGCTTTGTCACGGTATAAACATGAAATTGTGACTCGAAAATGCAGTTAGATGAAAATTGCCAAAATGCAGATTGGTGCCTTTGGCGTGGTGGTATCGATATATTTTATACAAGCATACAGGGTGTCCCTTAATTCATGGGCCAAACTTTAAGGGTAAGTAAAATACATACAAAGAAGCATTTTTTGTATAGCAACATGGGGTCGGAAATGAAAAGTGTATGTGGAAAAACAAAAAATGCTGAGGAAATGAAAAAAAGCTTTTGACTTACATAATATTTATTTTAAGAGCGGACGATAGAAACGTTTTGTGACGTAGCTTAAAAAAATATATATATATATATGAATTTTTGGGAAGAATAATATTGAATAATAGAAATTTAGTTAGTTTGCACTATCAAATCGCCTGCAAAACAATTTTATTGAGTTTGAATTGCATTACGCGAGCTGCAAACGATTCTTTGCTGTTAGAGAATTAGCTTGCTGTTAGAATCTTTGCTGTTGGAAACGATTCTTTGCTGTTATTTTTGCGTGATAGAGAATTTACCTTTTTTGAGAAAGCAGACATGCATCTTATGTACTGGGTTGCGAATTGTAACGGAAGAGAGGCGTTAAGGTTGTACCAAGAACGCTTCCCCAATCGAACAATACCTGATCACAAAAATTTTCCGCATTTACACCGCTAGCTTTGCGAGAGTGATTCTTTTCATGTCATTATCTATCGTCTGTTCTTGAAATATTATGTAAGTAAAAAGCTTTTTTTCATTTCCTCAGCATTTCTTGTTTTTCCACCTGCATTTTTCATTTCCGACCCCATGTTGCTATACAAAAAAAAATGCTTCTTTATATGTCTTTTACTTACCCTTAAAGTTTGTCCCATGAATTGAAGGACACCCTATATAATGTACTTCACTGGGATGCAATGCAAACTGGATGTATAATACTTTGCAAGGGATGTAATGTAATCTGGATGTAAAATACTTGCATAGGAATGCACAGCAATCTGGATACAAGATACTTTATCATCATTTTAAATACGTCAATTTGGTTTTGAACAGAAGGCTTGTATCAACCTCAAGGTCCCAAAGAGTCTGGATTCACTTCTGCCGGGAACCACGACCAAGTGAACCCCAATCTCGCACAATCCCTCTGTAGGAATGCAGGAGAGGACCGTCTGTCGGGTCCACATACCTTCCGTCGGAGTGCCAGGAAATCTGGGGAGAGGCAAAAGAGGGAGGACTCTCCCTACAGAAAAAGAGGGCCTCGTCAACAATTTCTACATGTTTCTACCCGATTCATTTCACGGTATGGGCCTCTGACCTCTGCGCTGGGGATGCGGCAGTTATTACTATGCCATCAATCTCTGCCCACCATTTTTGGGGGCTGGATTGGTTAAGCTCTATCTATGCAAAGATAGAAGAATCCCACCCCTGGCTGAGTATATTTAGAAACGCTCGCGTCTGGCGGGTTTTAACCCTCTGAGTGTCTCGAGGTTTACGAGTAGTGTGGCGTTGCTTTTACCCCACAGTTAATGACTAAATTGCCACATCTTTCTCATTGGAATCATTAACAAGATTCTATCGGTCCTTGGAATAGCTTTTTTCTTTGGAACGAATCTATTGGCTCGTTTTGCAGAACAGATTCCTTTTGGAAGATTCTATTGGCCCATTCTGTAGAATAGAATCCATTGGAAAGCTTTTGTTTCTCATTTCCTTGGAATAGAATCCCTTGGAAAGATTATTTTGCTCATTTACGTAGAATATAATCCACTGGAAATATTCTATTACTCATTTCCTTAGAATAGAATCCTTTGGAAAGATTCTTTTGTTCATTCCTTTATAAACGAATCCTTTGGAAAGATTATATTGTTCAAGACATGGTCGAAATTGGTTAGAAGTCCTACAGGGAAGACTCCAGGTTGCAAAGTGGGTTATACGCATGAACCCTTCAGAGGGTTCTTGCGTACCACCAAACTACACTTGATCAACGTTCTGCCATGCTTGTCTTGATGTTAGAATCCTCACGTTTTTATGCGTATTCTGGACCTGGCTCAATGAAGTCAAACTAAACCAAATTTAGTAGCTTTTGGCCCGGCCACTCACTGGAGCCGTATGTGACGGTCTTCGTTTCTGTACCCAAAACGTGCCAGTACGCATACGCATCTCAGGAATTTTAGTGTCATAGTACGATGTGGACCAATGTGTGGCATGCCTTAGAGTTTATAGATTGTTAAAATTGTGCATATAAAAATGTTGGATACCTCATAAACAGGTGGCACAAGCCACTCTCAGATTTTAAGAAGTAGAAATACCTAAATTTATAATTTATCTCCTTAACCTTATGAGAGCATCTGACGTAAATATCCACTCTGAAAATCAGCAGTCTTCCTCGCATGGTTTGAAATCAGTTTTGAAGTTTTTGAATCGTTCTTACAATTTCTGTATCAATAGATATAACATCAACTTACATATAAGGGTTATTATAAAATAATCATAACCCTGTAAGGGGTTCACACGCATGATTCCACCTTACAACCTTCAGTATTCCCAGCATGAGTTTTGAAGCTGCACCAATAGAATCTTTCCAAATGATTATATTCCAAGGATAGAAGTAATAGAAAATGTCCAAAATATCCTATACTAAAAATCAGCGATAGAATATGTCCAGAGGTTTCTATTACAAGTAAATGATTAACAAAATCCTTCCAAGGGATTATGTTCGACAGAAGGGGCCAGTATAAGCATTCCAAAGGATTCTATTTCGTGGAAAGAAATAATAGAATTATTTCCATAGAAATATTCTATTCTAAGAAAGGGACCAATATAATATTTATAAAGGTTGATGCAATCCATGAATTCTTTAAAAATATGTGGTTATTAAATCATTATGAGAGTTATGGATTAAAAGCAACGCTACGAACGACTCAGAAATCTAGTGACGCTTAGAGAGTTAAAAGTCGTGGTTGAAGATGTTTTCAGCATTTTATTTGATCACAATCAAATATGTATTCGTTATTTAAAACCATTTGCAAGTGTCTCATTTCATGTTTAAGGATAATATAAAACAATATAAGCATTGAAATTATTTCATATTCTTTATAAAACAGAAGTCACGACTGTAATTTTTTTATTACATTTCTCTAGTCCGTAAATATAAAATAAAATAACTAAAGACGGCCGGGAGCAAATTTTGAATTTTACATTCTGAAAGGATATTTAGCATATCATAGGCTTCGAGCAGAAACTCACTGAAATTTTTGGAGGCACTAAATGAGTGATTTATTGTCATGCTGTAATCTGTTTAAGCAGCGACTAATAATAAGACTGATAATAACACTTTAAAAATACTAATATTCGTAATATTTTTACCTAAGAACTATTACCTTGTCTTTAAGCACAGCTGGGCACAGTGAAGTAATTTGAAAAAAAAAATGAGTTTCTGCTCGAAGTCAATGCTATATGCATATCGACCTTCTCGATAAATATAATCTCTCCAAATATCCTTTTAATAAATCATTGCGGTAATTTAGCCATTATGTGTATCCATCTGGTTTTGACGAAATACCTCGTACATCACGATCTGATCCGTTTTGCTAGAGACGAAATACCTCGTCATAAAGAGAAGCCCCGGTTGAAAGAGTAACGGTTTAGCAACTAGAGGGTTGCGAGTTCGAATCCAACCAACAGCTCTGAAAAAAATAGGTTGGGCAAAAATGTCCCATGCTGCATGAAACCAACTGAAATACGTAAAAGTGCTCAATAGAAACGAATGCTCATAATATTTGTAACTATATGAATAAAATAAAAAAACGTTGCTCTGAATTCTTTCATGCCTCAACCTTTTACATTATCAAACACTACAAAATGTAAATTGAGTATTATCAAAAGTTCAGTTTCGCAGTTTTTCTTTTGAAATGAATCGCTTTAAATCAGTTTTAATGACTTCCTCATATTATTTTAACTGTCAATTTAAGGAATATTCTGTCCATTTGTTTTTCGTGTGCATGAAATAATAAATTTCAGACTACAATTCGAGTCAACCAGGAAAGTAATTCTGCTACGTTGTAAGAATTGTGCTAAATCACACGTTCATTGAATATATCTACTGTAAAAGACAATAAAGAAATAATTGTCTGAACTGCTGAGTAAGAAAACAATGATTTTTTTAGCATTTCACTCAACACACCAAAAACCCTCTGCCTAGAAATAGCAGCTCAGCAAGACAATAGACAAAGACCATTCTGAAAAGAGATGTTCGTCTTTTCTCACACAATATATGGTACCTTTCACTTTTTGCAGTTAGTTTTTTGTGTCGAAATTTTATTTCCCAAATTAGAAAAAGTTTAAATGGTATTTATATACTTATACACGTGTTTCGTTATTATTCAATATGATTTTTTAGGTATAATTGTAAAATATATTACTTAATCATTTGAATCTGAAATTGTATTGTGTTTCTAAGTACAAAAGCCATATAGTTAGCCTATTGGAATTTTGTTGAAAGGTCGTTTTGAAGTTTGTGGATTTTAAAATTATCGTATTTTCTCGATCAACATATGGTACCATTCGCTTTTAAAATTCGACTTTATATTTTCTAAGAAAAATTACTTGTGCTTTACATATGAGAATTTCATAGCATTCTAGAATATATCGTAGCACTATATTCTAGAGCAAGATATGAACCCGCGTTTCTTTTTGGGATTTACGTTTGTCCTGATGACCGTGACGCCTTGCTCCTGCGAAATGGCTATTGATGATGCATTTTTTTTTTTTGCATCGACGAAGTTTTAAAATCGTTACTAGGCATTGGTTTGAAGGCTTTCCAATATTTACTATCAAAAATTTTAATTCTGTATGTCAACCATCCACCCAGGTGCAGAATTATATTCAGTGTTAATATAACACAACTCCAGACAATTGCAATTGTTCTGCAGGCATTTGGTCCGAATTTTGAAAACTGCAGTCAAATCAAAAACAGACGTAAAACACATTTATCGGCTAAATATGTATTACATATTTATAATAATGAAACATCAAAATTAATTAACTTTCTTTACTTAAAACCAAGGCATACTTTCAGAATTTGCAATTCTGTCGATATCTTTTGAAGTTAAATATTTTGTCATTAACATAGAAGTTGTGTTATTTATCTAGTGTTTGTGGTAATTTCGGCGGTGTAGGGAGGTTGTTCCGTAGCTAGAAAAGAAAAAAAGATGTACCAAGGAGCGCGCTTTGCACTGCAGATCATCGTAACTTACGATTAAAAAAAATTGGCAAACATTTTGCTAAAATTATGGAAAAATTGTTCAGCAGACTTTTTTCTGCGATGTACGTCACAGTTTTAAGCACTTTCTGCTCCCGGGACCCTCCTGATGGGTGTCTCGTCATTAGCAAAGCTGAACAGATCTTGAAGAACGAGAAATCTAGTCAATCTAGAATATTAGTCACACTATTCTAGGACGACATATTATAACTCGCGTTTCTTCTCTTTTCGGAACAGGTCTTCATGAACGAGATACCTCGTCACAAGAAGTAAACTGACCAGATCTTGATCTTATAACTATCAAGGACAATTTCTTCAACCTGACGAGATATCTCGTCATTAACAAAATTGGGCAATTCCTGATGGACGAGATATCTTGTCAAAATGCATTGGACGGAAAAGACTAAAAACGAATAGCATATATTTCAACGCTAGCATATTTAAATCAGACCCACTTTCGCGTTCCTTGCTAATGTTTACCAACTTCCTCCTAGCGAAAGGTTTTCCGTGTACACACATAACTCCCTCTAGCAGGATGAAATTGATAAAAGCACACTTATGCACAACATCCCTCTTTCTGAGCAGGAGTCTCGGTTGGGACTATTCTCAATTTAGGAATCACCCCAGTAGTGGGCGGTCATTCAATACAAAGACAACATATCCGTGATCCCTTTCCCCATCTTTTTTGTGTGTTCTCAGTCTTCAATCTCTCAGTCGCCAGTTGACGAAAGAAATTGTTCATAGTTCTTTCTTAATTCAAACACAATTATGGGGAACAGTACTTTTTGAGCAAGGATGTACAGACACGTTAAGACCAAAGTCCTCATGTATTTATTTCGATATATATGAGAGGGACACCCCAAAAAGCATATTAATGCTTATTAATTATAGCATTCAAACACGCAAAGCATCTAAAAAGCAAAGATCTAAGCACCTAGAGTGAATTCAAAATCTTTTTTGGTTTGTAATTAATTTAAATTTCCTTTGATCTTGAAATCTATATGTATTAAAAAAAGTTTTCGCCCCCGCAACCGCAGGATTGAAAACTCGCTTTTTTTGCTCGATTCTTAGACGATTTCCCTAGAAAGTAAGGATCAGAAAATTACTAAATTAACATTGTTTGTTCAAAATTGTTTGTACAGGGAACAAGATAGAGAAGATTTTTTCTTATGCGGCTTTTTGTTTAGGGTGCATTAAGTTTCATAGTTGAAAAAAACGAAATTTCTTACGCGAATGAGCAAAACACGTACAAATTTTTTCGTCTTCAGCCGTGAGTTTTTTTAGAGTACCTCTAAACGTGAATTTTTGCACCTTGCCGAGTTTTATTAGAAATTTCAATTTGGTTCCTGATAATATTTTTTTAATCCTGATAATTCGGGAAAAATGGGAAAATTTTCGTTACTTTTTTGTTAAAACTGCCATACCTATAGCTTATTACTATTAGTTTTTAAATTTTAAAACATCATGGGAAACCTTAGAATGTACTCTTTCTTATGGTGTAATTATTTTTTTAATTGGTTAATAAATAAATTCCATGCGCTTAAAAGTTGGTCAGACAAATTTCGTATACTTTAGATCGTAATTTCCGATACAAAACTAAAACTGTTATATTTATAGCTTAATATTATTTGTTTTAAAATTTGAAAATTCCACGTGAAAGCTTAGAATGCACTCTTTCTGAATTTCTGAATTTTCATTGAAGCCGAACCGTCACCAATAGACCTTTGTATTACTCCAGTGCGACATTAATTAACTACCTATCTACCTTATTAATATGCATGACTGACGAAGTTTTTGCACGGATATATAGTGGCCCAAAGAGGCATTTACGAGGCCAAAGAGGCCCTGCACATTTAATGCATTATCTAACAACAACTTACAAATTTTTTTTATATCTGACTTAACCGATAGAAGTTTAATATACTGTTTTCATTAAATATATATAGCCGGTTCTTATCGCTTTCATGTTGATGAGTTCAGGCCTTACTGATATGGTTGCATTTTCAGCCAAAATGGGAAAAGTGTTGCTAAATGTATCTAGCAAAAGTTTCACTTTTCAAAAGCGCTACCAGGATGAAAATTACTCATGTTTATCATCCTTGCTGGACGTAGGTAACGAGCAACAATACTAAAAATAAAAAATAAAACAATCTCTCCAATCCACAAGACCGAACTTTGGCGTCTTGGAGAGGTTGGTTGCTTAATTGACGAATTCATGTATTGTAGATATTATATATGAATCGATGGGTAAAAAGTACACTTAATGTTGAATCTTATCACACCGAACAAATTCATTTTTGAACGAGTTTTTTTGGGGCAATGAATGCTCCGACTGCGCGACCAGGATGAAAATTACTCATGTTTATCACCCATACTGGACATAGGTAACGAGCAACCCCATAATAACAAAAACCAATCACTCCAAACCACCAGACCAAAGCCGCAGAACAGCATCCGGTAGGTAAAAACGAACGTTCTCTTCTATTTTAATTCTTGTCGCAAGGGTACTGACACATCGTGATGTATCACCTTCACGACATTAATCCTTCGCTCACTCTATAAAATGAATCCGGAAATTTGAAAAACTAATTTAGACTAGACTGTTTCTTGCTGACAACGCAAGTGAGCGGCATCATTCCTGTCCCAAATTCCCTCTTGCGCAAATCATGCCAATAATTTATTATCCCTTGAACTCCTGTTTCGAAGCCAGAGGTTCCGGGAATTTCGCTTCTAGGCACTGGACGTAGGAACGGGTTCCCAGGATCTATCAACATTTAGACAGTCGCCATTTCTGGAGAAGTTCCGCAAAACTCAACTCCTTTGGCTCGTCGAACAGACCCTATTCATGTCTACTTTGCTCTCCCTGCCGAGATAAATGAAGGCTTCAATTTAAACGTTGTCTAAGAAATCTAGATATTGTTTAGTTTACCTTGTTAAGTTGTTGCTTAGTTTACCTTGTTAAGCATACGATAACATTGTTAACACTGTTAATTCCGCAGTTAAATAATATTTTTACGTTTACAGTTACATTGTTAGCATTGCTAATTTCTCAGTTACGTAGTTTACATTGTTAAAAGTTTACGAGTACATAGTTTATGTAGTTGAAAGTTTACAGTCAGATAGTATCATTATTAAGTTTACAGTTACATAGTTTACATTTCTAAAAATTTCTCAGTTACGTAGTTTAGATTGTTTAATTTAGTTACATAGTTTACATTGTTGAGCTTACACTTAAATGGTATTAGTGAGTTTTCAGTTAAATAGTATCATTGTTATGTTACAGTTACATAGTTTACATTGTTATGTTACAGTTACATAGTTTACATTGTTAAGTTTACAGAGTATGGTTTACTATTGCATTTGTATTTCTTTTCCCACTTTTAAAACACAATGCTATTTTAGTAACGAATTGGCTTTCTGTTTTGTGGTTTGGGTTGAGTGGTGTGTGTGTTTGGGTCCTCAAATTTACTTAAATTTCACTTTAAGTAGTCCTTAAATTTCAATTTATCTTGAATTTACGATTATGATTTTAAAATAGAAACAACCATCGAGATAAACAAAGTCTTCAATTTAAATTGTCGCCTAAGAAACCTTGTTATTGTTTAGTTTACCAGTTTCATAGTTTACGTTTTTAGTTTGAATTGTTAAGCTTACAGAGTTAAATAGTTTGGATTGTTAAGTTTACACAGAGAGACTGGTTTTGTTTAGTTTACCAGTTCCATAGTTTACGTTATTGAGTTTGAATTGCCAAGCTTACAGAGTTACATAGTTTGGATTGTTAAGTTTGCACAGATAGAGAGACTGATTTTATTATTAGTATCACTTTTTCTTTTCATTCAGTTTTTAAAGCATGGTACACGGAATACTGCTCTAGTAGCAGATTGACTTACTATTTTGTGGTTTGGGAACTTAAATTTAACTTGATCTTAAATTTACGACTATGAGACATTTTAAAATTGCCCTCTCTCTACCGAGATAAAAGAAGACTTCTATTTAAATGTTGGCTTAGAAACTTTGGTATTGTTTAGTTAACAGTAACGTATTTTACATTGTTAAGTTGACAATGCATGGCTTTCATTTTTAAGCTTACAGAGTATGATTTACAGCTGACATTTGTTTTTCTTTTTCTTCAGTGTTTTCGAGCATAGTACATGAAATGTTGCACTCCTATCAGTTGACTTAGTTGACTAAGCATTAAGAGCGATCCACTAAACAAGCTTCAAAATAATGCGCAACGTGTATATCGTCATACTAATTAACATAACTCGTAACTGCTATACATTAACAATGGAGTTAAGAGTTTTGCTAATTAGCATGACGATATTAAATATTACTCTGTATTACTCTATTCCCCAAATCCTCTTTTTCCCCTTTCACGACATTTTTCACCTGACTTTGTTTTGTGTTTGGTGTAACTTGGCCAAATATGGCCCATGCTCCATACAATTCCAAACCAACCAAAAAGCTGTAGTTTTTACGGATAGAAAAGAAAATCCCACTTAACAAGCCATTTAGGAGCATACCTTCTTACACAATTAAGCAATCCGTGCAAATGAAGCACCATTTAACCTTCTGAAAGGAACATTCTTTGGAGCATTAAGAGCGATCCACTCAACAAGCTTCAAACACATCGCAACGTGTCCATTAAATATTACTTAGCATTATATTCTCCAAATCCTTTTTCCCTTTTACGATATTTTTCACTTGACGTTGGCCAAATATGTCTCATGCGCCACAAAAATTCCAAAGCAACCAACCCAAAAAACGGTGATGTTTACGGGAGAAAAAAAAAATCTCAATTAACAAGCCATTTAGAAGCACACCTCCTTACACAATTAAGTAATCCGTGCAAATGAAGCACCATTTAACCTTCTGAAAGGAAAATTCTTTGGAGCATTAAGAGCGATCCAGTCAACAAGCTTCCAAACACCGCGCAACGTGTATATTAATTATTTCCTTTCTCCCTCACTTATTTACAACCACTCCCTTCAATCACCGCTGCAAATGATCTAATTTGCGACATCGGGGGAAGAGGTGACGGAAGTCAGTTAGGCGATTATGAGTCTTAATCAAAATTCTTCAGCGAATTCCGATCTTACGACGAGGCAGAGAGCACCTAGGAGGACTTTCTTCTGCCCTGCGAATCCCAGAAAAGAAAGTCAAGCAATTGAACGAACTGTTTGAAGAAACTAGGGGGAGTAAGTGTCAAGACGAAACTCGCTGGGTTATTAATCATCATGATTACTTTAAATGAAATAGGCCGACAACCAGTGACATAATGTGAACTGTAATAATTAATCACGCTCTCTGATCAAAGGGGTCATTTGCATGTTGAGTTTCAGACTCTGGGGAGAGGGAGATTTTTCGATTTGCTAATCTACTCAATTTGCATACATTTTTAACGCGGAGGGTAAAGATGAGCAGTATCATGTAAGCTTTTATGATGGAATTTTTGACTTTAACATATTTGGAGCGCAGTTAAAGATACAAGCTTAGCCAAAATAATAGCTAAATATAAATAAAAGCGACAAAAACGAGATTTTTTGATTTGCTAATCTTTTTAATTTGTATACGCGGAAAGTAAAGGTGAGTAGTATCGTGTTAACTTTTCGGACTGAAACTTTGAATTGAATATATTTTGAGCTCAGTCAAAGATAAAAACATATCCAAATGTAAACAAAACCTTCGAAAAAGATTTTTCGATTTGTTAATCTAATCTCTATTTTTTCCGTTTATATAAAAATTGTGTACGCGGAAAGTAAAGGTGAGTAATATCGTGTTAAGTTTTCGTATTGAATTTAAGACTTGAACATATTTTGAGCTCAGTATAAAACAAAAACTTTGCCACAGAATACTTCAGAGTAAATATGTTTAGTAAAAGAGATTTTCTGATATCCTTTATCTACTCAATTTGCATACATTTTTTAACACGGAAAATGAAGATAAGTAGTATCGTTTCTAACTGAATCCTAAGACTCGAGAATGTTTCAAACTCAGTAAAAAATAAAAACTGCCAAAATAATACTTCAATTTACTTAAAAGCTTAAAAAATTATGGATATTAGAAGATATTTTTTTACTCTAAATTTACTTAACTTGTGTACACTTTTATGGTGGAAAATAACGATGAACAGTATCGTAAGTTTTCGGGCTGAATCTTTGATTTGAACAGTAATTTTTTTATTTTGAGCTCAGTAAAAGATACAAGTTTAGCCAAAATAATAGCTACATATTCATAAAAGCTTCAATAAACGATGCATACGAGCGAGTAGTGACACCACTATTAGAAGAACCTTTAAGCTCGAGCTTTATTTTTGTTCTGATAATGGTGGAGGTGCTGTACGCAGTAATAGCTATCAGCTATTTTATTATTTTACTATCTTTATTAGTTTTTTAATAACAGTTAGACTTGAAGAAATTTGATTTAAGTTAAAGATAAGAACCTAACAAAAATAATAGTTGCATATACAAAAGCTTAAAAAAAAACGAATGTAAAAAAATTCAGTGGTGACAACACTGTTTAAAACTTACCTTATTAAACTCGAGTTTTCCTCGTGTTTTAATTATGTCCAGATGGTAGACGTGTTTTTCCGTTGTAAAAGCTATCAGTCCTTGATTGTTTGTTCTATTCTGATTTAGTCGCTTTTTTTTTTAAGTTCTTAAATATTTATCTTCATTTCGAATTGTTTTGGGCACTAGAAACATACAAAATGGTTATGTTTAAATATTTCTATTTTTTAGTCTAATATCACCGTATGTTTTAGAAACTCATCTAAATTTGGATTGATTGTTTATTGATCACATAAATATAGTATATTCGGTGTTAACTTTTGTGTTCTTTAAAAGCACACTTCATATACACGTTTTATTTTAATTTATATTAATTTTAACTGCCATATTTAAATTAGCAATATCTAAAAAATTTAAACAGACCTGTTTTACTTTCTGTATAGTTTTGGTAACAATGTCAACTTACCACTAAGTGTTTTTGGAATAAATATATATAATAATTGAAAAACTAATTACTATATTTTATATTATTTTGCTTGAGCCCTATGACTAAATTCCCGCCCATGATAGGTTCACTTTTGAAGTTAATTCAATGAAGAATCCATTGTTCTTCAAAACCACCAACTTCCCGTTAGTACGATCAATTTGTATGATTCTATTATCATGGGATAATTTTGATTTCAAAGGAAATCTGGATTGATTTTGAAGATAAAATCACTAAAATCATTCATTAATTCATAAAGATTTAACAAAAATCCAGTCTTTTAAAACCTCAATTTCACGTCAGTACGATCAATTTATACGATTTCACTAATACGGAACAGCTTCGATTTAAAAAAAAAATCTGTTGATTCAATATTTAGGAGACAAAATAATCATTAAAATATTCAATGATTTATAAAGTTTTAAGAAGAATCCGTTGGGTTTTCATAACCTCAACTTCCCGTTAGTATGATCATTTTGTACGATTTCGCTAACACGCGCGCGAGACAGGTTGGATTTTTAAAAAAATCTGTCGATTCAATTCAGGAGATAGAATAGTCATACGAATCCATCAGTGATTCAATAAAAATGTATGAATAATCAATTGTTTTTCACAAGGATCAACTTCCCGTCAGCAGCATTCTATTTGCCAACTAAATTTGATTCCACTAAAACGAGACGGATTCCATTTAAAAAAAAGTCTGTCGATTCAATTCAGGATATAAAATAGTCATACGAATCCGTCAATGATTCATTTACGATTTAAGAAGAATCAATTGTTCTTCAAAAGAAACATCAGTCTCCTGTTTATACCACCAACTTCTACAATTCCACTAACAGGGTTTAAACCACGATGCAACAAAAATCTGTCGATTTAATTCAGGAGATAGAAGAGTCATGCGAATCCATCATTGATTCAATAAAAATTGTATGAATAATCTATTGTTTTTCACAGCGATCAACTTCCCGCCAGCAACATTCAATTTCCTAAACAAATTTGATTCCAATAAAACAAGACAGGCTCCATTTATAAAAAAAAGGTCTGTCTATTCAATTCAGGCTATAAAATAGTCATGCGAATCCGTCAATGATTCAATTACGATTTAAGAAAAATCAATTGTTCTTCAAAAGAAACATCAATTTCTGTTTATACCACCCATTTCTACGATTCCACAAACAGGGTATAAGCCGCGATCCAGCAAAAATCTGTTGATTCAATTCAGAACTTCTCCCACCTTGCCACGGTCGATATGAAGCAGCAGACGGTCTGGAGAAAGAGGCCTCGACAATAGTAGCCCATCCCACTTTAATCAACCACAAATAGGGGTATTTTCTCTCCCATTGCAGCTTGTGCCGTAATTGTGGGTAATCCATTGCTATTGTTGTGGTTTTTCTCTTTTTCTTTCAACGCTATCTTTCTCTGGGCTTGACAGGCTCTAGACAATATCTTCCGGCTGAATCTTGTTCTTTTTTGTGCCACTCCACTTCTTTTACCTCTTACAAAACACCTAGTGATTGTCCGCGACAAAATGGAAGATCTTTTTCGAATGGGTTACCCACCCATGCATAGTGCCTTGATTGCTTAAGAACGAAGTGGAGAGTGACCAATCAAAACGCTTCTGTAACTCAAATAATTTCAAGGGTATTAAAACTCCGAAGCCCGTGTGTTGTTTTACTATTATTAAATAACCATTAATATTACATCTGTCAAGAAACTTATTCTCATGTATTCATTTAAAAACATGTACTTGGAGAAATAGACGGTTTTATTGAAGATAGCATTTAGTCATAGATTTTTTTTGTCTTGGGTTGTTTTAGAGCTGTTCTTCACTGAAGCGGTTGGTTGGGTTACTTTTTAGGATTATATTTGGTAGAGCTGCGCCAAACAAAAGATGGAAAATTCAAAACAAATTTGCAAAACTACAACTCAAAATTCAATCATTTTATGATTATGAAATTACTTAAGGGTATGAAGTCTAAATAAATTTTGAACAAGTATGTCAGTGAAAATAAAGATAAATTTCTGTGGTAAAAATCATCCCTAAAAGGTCTGATATTGTGATCATGACATTGCACCCCCTAAAAGGTCTTCCTTTAGGTTGTTTTTAAACCTACAAATCGTGTTTCGTGCGGTTGTTAAAAATTTGACACTCAGTCAAAATGTGTCTAACAACAAAATTACTATAAGTTTGACTCAATGGTTTTCAGAGTACTGTTTATATGTATAATGCTTATGAACTATGCAAAGTTTTTTCATCCGTGCCTAATTTTTTCTACTTAAATTTGTATTCTGGAATATTGCAATTGATGGTTGAATAATGCGAAGTTATTAAAAATGTTTAGTATTGAAATAGCTAATGTACATTTCAACAGTTAGGAAATCACATTTTAAGTGAGTTAAGAAACGAATCTCCAGATTGTATTCGTCTATAGTTATTTGAAAACTTGACTTTCACAATCAAAATATGTCTAATAACAAAATTATTATAAGCTCAACACAATGAAACAGTTTCTCCCAGTAATATCTATATGTAAAATAATTATAACCTAAGCAAAGTTTTGTCAACTGTACCTCATTTTTCTACTTAAATTTGTATTGTGGAATCCTGCAATTAATGTTTAGATATCTTGGAATTATCGAAGAATGCTGGGTATTGAAATATTTAATGCAGATTTCAACAGTTAGAAGTCACATTTTAACCCTTCTGTTGGTTGTCTCAACGATATATCTCGTCATTAAAAGAAAACTGATCAGATCGTGATGGACGAGATACCTCGTCATTAGAAAAACTTACCAGATCCTGATGGACGAGATATCTCGTCATTCGAAGAAAAATGACCAAATCTTGATCTCGTCATCATAAAAAAATCGGCAATATCTTGATGCCAAGGTATCTCATTAGATTTAATTGAATATGGTTACCATTACTTGACGTTGCCTTGGTTTTGTCACAGTTTGACTCCTTAATTTCCTTCCCTTATTGTATAAGCAACTAAAAACATTGATATTTTTTATGAAATTTATAAAGATGAACTATTTGTTTCACAAAATTCAATAGAGCAGATTAATAGTAAGTTTCAAAGGATTCAACCTGTGAAATTTTGATCGAAATTAGCACAATCCCAAACCGCAAACTAAACCCGCGTTAGTGCAGTATGGGTATGTTCAGGCTATGTATTCCGGGAGGTGGATGTGAAGCCATTTTCTATAAACCTCTTACCCAACGAAATATTTGACCTACGCGTTTCTTTGCTAAACGTCTTATCAGAATTCAATACAGTGGTTCAATAGTAAGTTTCCAAGAAACTTCATGTATTCATGTTAAAAGAATACAATTCCTCAATTTATAAAAGCATCATCATCTTTTTTTATTCGATACTTTCGGGACCTAGAAAATACAAAAAGTCCATACTTAACTCGACTGTCGATTTACCTCATTGTATAACATTGCTTTAACAATCCTGGTGGTTATCTTGAAGAGGTGCTTTATCATTAGCAAATCTGACCAGACCTGGATGGACGGGATAGCTCGTCATTAGAAGAGAACCTGACTAGATCTTGATATCGTCATCGTAAAAAATATCGGCAATATCTTGATGACAAGATATTTTGTCATTAGCAAAACTGCTCAGATCTCGATGGACGAGATATCTTGTCGAAACTACTTGGATGATTGAGCCCGAAAAGCTAACTTTACGAAGCTATATAATGTGGAAACTTAGTAATCTGGGAAAGATACTGTTTAGAAAACGAAATTGAAGATAAAGTATATTTAAAATGAAAATATAAAGTATATTTAAAATGAAAATATAAAGTATATTTAAAATGAAAATATAAAGTGTATATTTAAATTGAAGATAAAGAGGTATATTTAAAACGAAGATATGAACATTTAAAATGGAGACAAAGCGCATTTAAAATGAAGACAAAGTGGATTTAAAATGAAGACAAAGTGGATTTAAAATGAAGACAAAGTGCATTTAAAATGAAGATAAAAAAATATATTGTAAAAATAATTTGGATAGAATGTATTAATTATAGTGTCATATTAATTTCTCAATAATTTATTAACAATATTATTAATTTTGATTGAAACTACTTATTTACGATGCATTAGATTAAAAAACATCCAAACTATTAATAATTCCTGTTGATGAATATTTCAGAACGGAAGTGAGACAAGTGGCAGTGAATGAGAGTTTTCTACTGTCTCGTGGACCAAGATGTGAAGATTCATGTTCGTTTCCACCGAAGACAAAAGTAGTCTAGAGACACGTTACTAGAAATTTTGGTCATATGATCCTGAGCACATTAAAAAGTTACCATTGCTCACTCTACTTTAATATTTCCTTTATGCCCCTTCTACAAACTTCCACACCAACGTGAGGACATTTGAGGTCACGACACATTTGACATGCAGCATGGCATTGGAAAATACTTCACTAACACAGACAAAATTCAGATGATTTATAAAACGTTTTCCAAGAAAATTTACTATAGTTTTAATTGAATATTTCTGAAATGGCCCCTATTTAGGCATTGGTGCTTGTCCCAGGTCTCCTTTAGCTACAGCTTATAAAGAACAACCACCAACTAGTTACAGTAAATTCTTTTGTTTTTATGGCATATTTATATTAAAACCTTTAAAATAAATAGTTGGCAACTCTGTTTTTTTTCACCCGACCATATAAGATGCATTTTCTGTCAAACTAAATACAGGTGGATGTAGTGTTTCTTCGGAGATACGTGTTCTGAACATAACGTCAGTTGACGTGTTTTTCTAACACGATTTCAGCTCTATGTTAATAATAACTCTAAAAAACAAATTTCGAATTGATAGAATTATCAGCTTTGAGCAGGAACTCACTAACTGACAGAAGAATGTTCTACTCTACACCCATTTATTGACAAATTATTAGTTTTTAGGTCAAAAAGTCAAAATCAAACACATTTTGTCAGCGTTATGTTGATATCTTTTAATAAATTTCAACACGATAATACATTTCTCCTGAAAATAAATATTTACTGCCTCCGAAAAAGCGTCAGTTAATGAGTTCCTAGCCGACAATATGATAGTTGATTGGTGAACACTAATTCGATTAAACACCGAACGTTGCCAAAAACGACGGTAAACTACATTTTAAGATAACCTGTTATCTTTAATCATCCTAGAGCCTTTGTACAGAAATAAGATCTTTGCAGACCGCCTGGTTTGTTTACATTGAAAAACCCTCTCATAACAGGGCCTCGGTAGCCTGGTTGGAAAATTAATGGATTAGCAACCGGAGGGTTACGAGTTCGAATCCAACCAAAGACCATCGAGGGCAAGCGGGGCTGATGGAAGTTAAATCTGCCGTGGCCTCCAATGTTCTCACTTTGGCGTGGTATGGAAGTATGGAAAGTTGGGTACTATATCAGGCGTGACCTCGTCAACCGACCATGTTTCGAAATTACGTGGGTGACCTCGAATCTTTACCTTCGGGGTTGATCCCGAACGGTCTCCAATAGCCCGTTGTGTTGCTCCAGTGCGACGTTGAATAAAATACCTACCTGATTACCCTCTCATAGCAACTCTATCGGGGGCCGAAAGTTCGCACGTGGGGTTATTGTGGAAGTTTGGAGTGGATGCCAGCTCAGGTATAGCCTCGTCACCTGACCTTGATTCAAAATTACGTGGTGTTGCCCTCGGTAATGGTAATTTTAGTTAACGTCGTACTAGAGCAACACAACGGGCTATTGACGACGGTCCGGGATCAGTCCCTTAAGGGAAAGATCCGAGGACAACACCTGGTGTTGCCCTCGGATCTTTCCTTTAAGGGATTGATTCCGGACCGTCGTCAATAGCCCGTTGTGTTGCTCTAGTACGACGTTAACTAAAAATTACCATTAGCATTTTTTACCATTACTAAAAACCAAAATCTGAAAGAAACTAAACCACTTCTCATGAGCGCATCCTGTTTTAAAAGATATTTGAAGTTAAAATCTTAAGTGCGAACTCTTAAATTTCAACAGTCACTTCAAACTGTTATCGAAAATATCATTTTAAGCCAACATTTACAAATTTAGAAGTATGATTAAGTTTGCCATTTGGCACTTGGATATATACAACAAACTTCAAGGATTATCTAAAAACAACTTCAAGTAATCAATTCAAACCAGATACACAGGGAAAATTCCGCCGTGTTTTTTAAATATCGGAACCCTCGGATCTTTCCTTTAAGGGATTGATTCCGGACCGTCGTCAATAGCCCGCTGTGTTGCTCTAGCACGACGTTAGTTAAAATTACCATACTTTACCTTCGAGATTGATCGTCACCGATAGCACGTTGTGTTTCTCCAGTGCTACAGTCAATTGTCTACCTACCTAATCTCTCATAGCCACCGTACATTTATGCTCTAAACGTAGAAAATTCCTTTTTTGTATTGTGTGACTCTAATAATTTGATCACCCCGCTGTAAGCAAGCAGTTCCGCCATTGCATGCGCATTAAATATTTTGGAATCAGTCCATTATCATCTCGGAGAGACTATTGTTTTGCATCAACACTTTCATCTCGGCTCCCCTCGGAAATTGTGGCCCCAGTCCTGGAGACTGATACAATCTGAGACATCCGAATAGTGACATCTTTCATCTGTTCCGCCATTCTCTAGCTTCAGACAAAGAAACCTCAACAGCTCTTTCGGCACCTTACCCATGAGAGAAAACAAGTAAAAATAGTTCGCTGGAGCGCTAACAATATCTTGACTACTCTAAGTACCTCAAATTATTATGTACTTCGTCTTTCAGTGATAGAACAATATCCCGACTACTTTCAGTATCTTAAAATATTTTGCGCTTCATCTTTCAGTGTTTTAGCAATATCCCGACTACCTTATGTACAATCGCGGGGGAAAAAACCCAACCCCCCCTCTCTTCATTCGAGCAATTTTTACAGAAGAGCAAATTCAAAGATTGTGTTTAACAGGAACTAACATCTCCTATTAATTCAAGTTCATAACATTTGAATAAGATCCGGTTTTTTTCAAATTGAGCAGTAAGAAAAGCAATTTTCCAATAAGAACCCCCTATTTCGACAATAGGATTTCCCTATTCGACTTCAGATACCAAGTTTCATGTGATTAGGACTTGCCGTTTCGAAGTTATGAGGACAGAAAGATTGGAGCACCTAATGTTAAATCAGTTTCTTAAACTTTTAAGGATATCTTCCTAAATAATATTTTTATAGTACGATGCTTTTTTTTTGTACCAAGTTACTGTTAAACAACACAAACACAATCTATCTAGTATTTTATTTTAAGAATTATTTTTTTGCATTCAATAATAATTATTAAATTAATGTTTGAAGAAATTATGAATTGGAACCGTATTATATTTTTATAGGAATCAATTTAGAACTTCTAGGGGCATGGCCTTGTAAAATTTCAGCTCTTTCCGATAATTAGTTTTTGTGCTACATTAAATTTTCTTCATTCTTGCGATTTTAGAGGGTAACCAATAGTTTAAAAAACAATTGAAAAACTCGAATAATCGTTCTTGGATCTCGTTTGAACTTGCATAGTTAATATAGTAATGTAATTCTTAAATCGTTTGCACTTTCGTAATAAGTATAATTTTCGGATTGCTGAAAAATACGTTTGAAATAGTGTTCAAATTTGAAATTCGGGTAGCGATAAAAGTACAGTTAATCTCGATCTACCGATAGCATCTTTTTATGTGAAGATGATCCCTGAAATTGAAACTAACTTTAACATTGAATATCTCGGAATTTTTTTATAGTTAAGTCATGATATTTATTCATTATATATATATATAACATTTTATATTTATATTTAGACTAATTTAACTATGCAGAATCTGATTACGGCATCGGAACACGGTTTTTCCCATTAGACATTTTGTTGTTTTTGCAAAATTTTATATGAAGACGTCCCGTTATGCAATGTTTCTGGCTTTGAATTTGTGGAAGACGTTAATCCCTATTGAATACCTTTGACTTTGCTCCAGTATAAATAGTGCTCGAAATAAAGGATGTGGTTCGTTTTTTTTCCGTGACTTCACATGAAAACAGATTGATACATTTTCAAGTTTTGGTTGATTACTGAATTATAAGGTTGAGTAACAATATAATTTAGTTTTTTAACCATCCCGGTGGTTGTCTCAACGAGCAAATTCGTCATTTGCAAAACTGTCCGGATCTTGATGGACGAGATATCGAGCCAATAGAAGAAAAATGACCAGATCTTGATCTCGTCATCCTGGAATAAATCGGTAATACATTGAAAGACGATATCTCGTCGAAATCACTTGGACGGTTAAGGAACTAGGATGCGGTTGGGAGATTAACGAATTAGGAATCGGAGGGTGGCAAGTTCGAAACTGGGTCCAGCCAAAGACCGTCGTGTGCAATGGGGCTGGTGCACGCGTAATTTGCCGTGGCCTCAAATATCCTCACCTTGGCGTGGGGTGCCAGCTGAGGTGTTGACCTCATCATCTGACCGTGGTTCAAAATTCGCGGTGTTGCCCTCATGTCTTTCCTTTAGGAATCGATTCCGGACCCTCTAGTCTGTTGTGACACCCCGTTAATCACTTACCACCTGATTTTTGAGAATTGATTCTAGTCACAGATTTAACCCTAATACCGAGCCTTACCCGTTGTAAAAGAGCAAATTTTATTTAAAGGGGTCGCTTTACGAAAAACAACATGCTCTCGTAAACCTTGGGTAAGGAGATCAAGGTTGTGAGACCTACTTCACCATAGGTTCTACTAGTATTTTTCGTTTTCCATAACGCATTCCACTTCTCAGTGGGATCTGCATGTCCTTCGCTTCCTGACAACGGTCTCCAACCTTTCACCTGCACCCAGAAGGGCATTCAGATACAACGAAGCCCGAACACAGCGCTTCTTTGTTGTTTTAATGTCTTCTTGAACCCTCTTCGTTCGACGCATTAATCATCATTTAGAGAATTCAAGTTCCCATTCAAGAGAGTGACTCGTGCTCTCACTCCTGCTTTGCTTTAGCAAATAGAATTAGGAAACAAATTCGGGGGATTCGACACGTGTTGTTTTTCCTTTTTTAGAGACTGTTCAGGTTTTTTTTAATGATGTTCCAACAGGAGAACGGCTGGAAATATCGAACGAAGAACGGAATTAATTCCCTTTTAAAGGGGGTAGCCTAGTTGGAAGAGCAACGGATTAACAAACTGTGAGTTGCCAGTTCGAAACGCAGTCCAGCCAAAGACCGTCATGTACAATTACTGTCGTGGCATTGAACGTTTTCACGTTGACGTGATGTGGAAGCTTGAAGAGTGGGGTGCCGTCTCAGGTGTTGACCATGTCCGACCGTGACTCAAAATTACGTGGCACTGTCCCCGAATTATTTCCTTGGGGATTGATCCCGGACCGTCACCAATAGCCCATTGTGCTGCAGCAGTGCGACGTTAATTATGATACCTAACCTACGTGGACAGTCGCCAATTGCTCGTTGTGTTGCTCCAGTGTGATGTTTATTATTAATTACCACAGGTAGTTGAGTTGTTCAGTTTTCTAGTGTTATGTAGATGTGCTACAATTGTCAACTCGAATGTACAATTGTTAACTCGAGATGGATCAAACTTAGAGTTATCTTGTGTTATTTAAAAGATACTCATATCACAGCCGCGTGCTACAATTGTCAACTCTAAATGACTGAACTTAGAGATGCTATACTATTGGTTGAGTAATCACTGTTTTCTAGTGTTCTTTATTAGAAACTCATAACCACT
Source organism: Metellina segmentata (assembly GCA_947359465.1). NCBI lineage: Eukaryota > Metazoa > Arthropoda > Arachnida > Araneae > Tetragnathidae > Metellina > Metellina segmentata. The sequence goes on along the minus strand of OX375872.1, from coordinate 151,968,281 downwards.
GCATATTACAGTTTTCAACTTGAGATGATGGAACTTAGAGATGCCACAGTTGGTTGAGTAATCACTGTTTTCTAGTGTCTTTATTAGATATTGATAATAGCTGCATGTTACAATGGTCAACTCGAGATGACCGAACTTTTAGGTATTGCTTTTTGGACTTACGGCAGTGTACAACAACATTCATACTAAGACTTTCAGATGGAGAGAGTGATTGTTGATCAGATGATGCTATCTAGATCAACAATTTCTTACCGACTAAATCCGTGATTCTTAATGGGGAGCAATTTAATTATATAGAGATCCTTTTTGAAAATTGTTGGATATTCTCCTGTTCTACACCGTTTAAATATATGCAAATCCATCGTATGTAAATCAGATTAGATTTGCATATGAAACGCCATTTTATTTAGAGTTGTATATATAAACGAAGTCTGTTTTATATTTCTCTCACTGATCCAAATACTGGATGTTCTGTATTTTTTTTTATGAGTTGTTTTATCTGTAAAGTCTTATATTTTTATTAAATTTTAAATCTCACCGTGGCTGTCTAACTGTTATATATTATACATCCTACACTTCGCACTTTGTCTACATTGTTAGCTTGTTAACCTAACAATGGTTATGGGCCCAGGTACGAACAAGGATTGCATGCACAGTCAGCCGGTGAGTGAAAGTTCTTGCCCAACCGACGGAAATATTTTTCCTGCCATTTAAGAAGTACGCCTGTGGCCGGGGGCCACACGCCGGGTGGTTTCTGTTTTCTGAAAACCCGGGTTCGTCTGCTGGCATTGACCATGATGGATTCAGTGCAAATAGAGAAACTGAATGCGGGGAATTATTTCTCGTGGATCGACGACATCAAGGCCGTGCTGATGGAAAAGGGCTGCTACCAATTCGTTACAACGCCTACGAAGGATCTAAAGCTTGAGGAATCTGCTACACCTAAGGAAAAGAGGGATTTCGAGACCAAGCGAGATCGAGCCTACGCCACCTTGTACCTCAGCATCGACAAGGATTATCGTCTGCTAATCTCTGGTGAAGACGATCCGTACACTGCCTGGATCAGCTTGAAAGACCACTTTAAACCGGACTCGAGGAGTCGCGTGATTGCACTCTTGGACGACTTCTTCGGAAGCAAGTACTGCGATGAGGAAATCGGAATTTACGGTGCGCGATTGAAACTTATAGTTTCTCAGCTAAAAGACGCCGGTCATCCACTGGAGGATCTATATCAAGCTTTCCAACTGATCAGGTATCTACCAACTGAATATCAAGGTATTGTACAATCGTTATATCGTCTACCCAAAGAGGAATTCACTTTTAATAAGGTATTAAGTGAGTTAATATGTGAAGAAAGTAGAATTAAACAACTTAAAAAAGATAGTATCGGGATTGATAATTCTGCGTTTAAAGTTAAAGTAAACAAATTTAAGCGGAATATAAAATCGATAAGGGATACAAAATTAGGGCCATGTTTCAAATGCGGTAAATTAGGCCATATTAAGGCTAATTGTATGCAGAACCATAGGACAAAGAGTCAACCCTGTACTTCGACTAACAATATAGTAGAAGCATTTATTAGTCAAAATGATGGGTACCATGACAAGTTAGCATGGGTTTTTGACTCTGCAGCGTCTACTCATTTCTGCAACAATAAAAGTTTATTTACGAAGTTTGAGCCTGTTTCTGACATGAACATGTCATTGGCCGTAGGAGACTCAACATGTCCAGTTGAAGGAATTGGAACAGTAAGGATTTGTTTTAAAAGAAATGGCCAAGAAAAATTAATTGATCTTAAAAATGTCATGTATTCACCAAATTTAAGAAGAAATCTTCTATCAGGAGCAGCTTTCATTGGAAGTAGGGGGAAAATTAAGGTTTATAATAAAAGTAATGAACTATTATTTTATGCAGATCGGGTTAACGATCTGTATTATTGTAAACCAAGTTACCCTAACCACAATCCTGTATTTGCGATAGGTAGTGGGGAAAGAGACCCTGATACAAACTATGATACAAACACTAGTCGTGAGTTGGAGCTTTGGCATCAAAAGTGCTGTCATATAAACTGTCAGTATATTATTAAAACCAGTCAAAAGAATGCAGTGAGCGGTTTACCAACATTTAAATCACAAAAGGTGGAATGTGAGGACTGTAAAGTCGCTAAAACTAAAAGAGTTTCGTATAAGCCAATAGCGCAAGTTAGGTCCCGTAAACCACTCGAACTGCTACATATGGATTTATGTGGTCCGCTGCCTACAGTATCCAAGGGCGGGCATAGATATTTCTTGTCTATAACAGACGATTTTTCACGCAAAGTTGTTGTATTTCCTTTAAAATCAAAGACGGAAGTATTTAATTGCTTTGTTGGATTTCAACGAAGGGCGGAAAGATTTTTGAACACTAAAATACTTAATGTAAGGACTGATAACGGTCTTGAATTTGTTAACAAAGAATTTTCTAAGTTTCTAGATTCTGAAGGAATAAAGGCAGAAAGAACTAATGTATATACACCGCAACAAAACGGTGTAAGTGAAAGGTTCAACTATACTGCTCTTGACGCCGTAAAAACAATGTTGAAATCTAGCGGGTTATCGAATAGTTTCTGGTCTGAAGCTTTATTATGTTTCGTTTATACCTGGAATAGGATTTGTCATGATAATCAAGATAAAACCCCTTTTGAACTATATTCGGGAAGGAAACCATCTGTAAAACATCTAAAAGTTTTCGGTTGCATAGCTTATGTGGGAACTCCGAGGCAGTTGCGTAGTAAGTTAAATATGAGAACTAAGAAAGGGATAATGATTGGGTATGCCATGCAAACCAGGGGTTATAGAATTTTCATTCCTGAAGACAATAAAGTCATAGAGACTATAAACGTTACTTTTTCTGAGTTAAATAATAAAAACCAAAGTACTATCGAAAACCAACATTGCTTTAATTTTATCGAAGTATCTGAATCTGATTCGGAGCCGGAAGTAGATACACCCGAAAATGAATCTTCTGATTTGGACCTTAAAATTGAAGATTCGGGAGGTACCAAACGTAACAAGTCTCCTCTAAAGGATTCATTTAAGTCGTATTTAAAAGACCCAAGGGATTTGGGATGGATAAGATCAGCTTCTTTGAGAAAGGACGAATCGAGATGCGATATTTATTATGGATTTGAACATTCTAAAACCAGATTAAGATCGTATAACGATACTGAAAATTACTGTAGGGCCAATAATATAAAATATGATCGAGATTTTTTTGATTTCAGTGGTAAAAATCATTATTCAGGTCCAATCCCTAAGCCAGATTGTAGCAGTCAATCTGAGGCTTGTTTTGTTAATGTTAAAATCCCTTGTAATTTTAAAGAGGCTTTAAAATCACCCCAAAGAACTGAATGGCAGAAAGCCATGGTAGAAGAAATGGACATGATGCATAGCAGAAAGGTATGGACGTTAGTTCCCAAACCTGAAAGGGCAAGTGTCTTAGGGAACAGATGGGTTTACACTTTCAAAAAGGATGACAATGACAAAATTGTAAGATTTAAGTCGAGACTAGTTGCACAGGGGTACAGGCAACTAAAAGGAGAAACTTATGATGAAGTTTTCAGTCCTGTCGTTAACTTCTCTGTTATTAGGATGTTTTTTTTGCAATTCTAGTTTGTTTATTAGGTTGGTATCATTGCCAATTGGACATAAAGTGTGCTTATTTATATGCTAATTTAAACGATAAAATTTTTATGCATCAACCACAAGGTTTTGTGGATTTAAATTTACCAGATCATGTATGTTTATTAAATAAGGCAATTTATGGCTTGCATCAAAGTGGTAGGGAATGGTTTTTTGAAATTCATAATGTTTTGGAAGAGATAAATTTTAAGAAATTGGAATGGGTCAATTGTGTTTACATATTTAATAATGAAGTTGTATTGCTACTGTATGTAGATGATATAATATTATTTGGGAGATCTAATAAGGTAATCAATAGTGTAATTGAAAAACTAAAAGTAAAATTTGATTTAAAAATTTTGGGTAAAACTAAAAGGCTTTTAGGAATTGAATTTGAGGAACAAAAAGGAAAACTTTATATACATCAACATAGTTATATAAGCAAAGTTTGTGATATGTATAGAGAGTACAGATTTCCTCTTTCCTCACTTCCTATTGCAAAGGGCATAATTATGTCTAAATCAGACTGTCCAAGTACTGAACAAGAATTTTCTGAAATGTCTGTGTTACCTTATAGAAATATTATTGGTTGTCTTTCTTATATTGCTGGTCGAACAAGACCTGATATATGTTTTGCTGTGAATATATTATCTCAGTTTCAGGAAAACCCAGGTTATAAGCATTGGAATTGTCTGTTAAGATTACTTGGATATGTTCAAAACACAATACGTTATAAATTGGATCTTTCTAACATTACAAATTTTAATATTTCATGTTATTGTGATTCAGATTTCGCTTCTAATAGAGACGATAGAGTGTCAATGGGTGGAATCATCTTGTTTATGGATTTAGTACCTATTTTTTGGAAAACCTTTAAACACAGATGTGTCTCATTATCCACTATGGAGGCGGAATACATTTCATTAACAGAAGCAGCTAAGGAATTGATGTGGTTTATTCATATATTAGAAGACTGTAAAAATTTAAATATATTAAAATATGAAAACTACAAATATAAATTATTTTGTGATAATGAGGCTGCGATAAATTTTTCTAAATCTCCTATTGAAAATAGTAGGACCAAACACATAGATGTCAAATTTCATTTTTTAAGAAATCTTGTGTATGATAAAATATTTACAGTTGAACATATAAGAAGTAAACAAAACTTAGCTGACATTTTTACTAAAGCATTAACTAGAGAAAATTTAAATATATTCACATCAAGGATTTTTGTCTGAACTTGATTTATTTTGAAGAATTTGTTTTGTCAATCTAGATGTAATGATTAGAAGGTATTTATATCCACCTATTAAAGATTTTTAGAAGTAAAGATATATTTTGCTTCGAATGTCTCATATTTTTGAACCCATTTTTTAGGATAAATATCTTTAGAACATATATATTTTGACAAAATAAACGAATTATTTTGAAAATGTAATATGGAACTTTCATGGTTATTTTTGAAAATTGTATTTTTGAATGTTTCTAGGTTAAGAAATATTTCAGCATTTTTGTATCAATGCAATTGATGTATTTTGATTTGTGTTTAGATATTCTAAGTTTTTCGTGAACAGGAGAAAGGGGGTCAATTGTTGGATATTCTCCTGTTCTACACCGTTTAAATATATGCAAATCCATCGTATGTAAATCAGATTAGATTTGCATATGAAACGCCATTTTATTTAGAGTTGTATATATAAACGAAGTCTGTTTTATATTTCTCTCTCACTGATCCAAATACTGGATGTTCTGTATTTTTTTTTATGAGTTGTTTTATCTGTAAAGTCTTATATTTTTATTAAATTTTAAATCTCACCGTGGCTGTCTAACTGTTATATATTATACATCCTACACTTCGCACTTTGTCTAGATTTTTAGCTAGTTAACCTAACAAAAATAATTGACAGAAAAAGGGCTGAACTGAACTTTATCTCAAAAGAGAGGTTCATTCCGCTCAAAATTGAATCGTCACGCAGTTTCCTTTCATCACTTAACTTTCCAAGTTTTATTGCCAATATACAGGGTTTGTCCGTAAAGTAATGAGACTGGGTCTGGTGAAAAGAATTTATTCATCTGATCGGTACATATTGTTAAAAGTCTTCAAAATAGTCTCCTTGGGCGTCGATACACCTCTGCCAACGCAGGTCCCACACTGCAAAGGCTCCCTGGAAGTCAGAGACCTCTTTCAGAGACTCGGTGACAGCTCGTTGGATGGAGGGAACATCTTCGAAACGGTGACTTTTCAAGGCTTTTCTTGAGCTTTGGGAACAGGAAAAGGTCTACCGGGCATACATCGGGGCTGTACGGTGGCCGCGGCAAGGTTGCAACCCCTATCCGGGGGCCACGTAGGCAATCACAACGAAGGCGGTGTGGGCTGGAGCTTCCAGCGATCGGCAATCTCCGGTCGTTTCTGTTTGACGGCTCTGTGCAGGACTTTTTTGCAGAAAACGGCGTTGATGGTTCGTCCCGGGGTTACAAATTCTTTGTGGACCACCCACTTTCACCACATTTTCGTTCAAACCACTCGTTGAAGGGCGTCCAGATCGCTCCATGTCTTCAAGGGTGTCCCGTCCGTTCATGAACTCACTGAACCACAGGAAAAACTGAGCCCTTGACAGGGCGTAGTCTATGTGAGCCTCTGGAAGCGGTTTTGCCCAGGTAAAAGCAAAATTTAATCGTGTTGCGCTGCTCCAGCGAACGCTCCATTTTTAACAATTTCTGCCATGACAAAAACTCGAAAACAGCTTTTGCGTCACACGTGATCCTCACTGCGTCAGAGCTCGGAAGCGACTGCCGCCCGATGCGTTGCTTAGGTTAGACCCCCCATCACAAATCCCGCACCCAGGGAGCGCTCTACTGGCGACTGGAGCGCCGCGCGGAGGCCAGTCTCATTACTTTACGGACAAACCCGGTATGTATCTCGTCCAAGATCTGACCTATTTAGCTAATGACAAGATATCTTGTCATCAAGATATTGACGATTTTTTTATGATGATGAGATCTAGATCTGATCAGTTTTTCTGAATTATTCTTCCGTATTTTTCTTTTTTTTCCAAAAAAGTTTCACAAAAATTCTATTATATTTCGATATACCACTTGTGGAATGAGTATAAATATGACTAAACTTTTTGGCCTCGTACGTTTTTAGCTATCTAAAACTAACTATTAACACTATAATATAGAAAAAGGATGCACATGGATTATTAGTTATAGTTGCAAAGTTACAAATTTCATAAATAATAATAACATACTACCTTGTGACTTCAAGGATCTCTTACCAGCATAACAATTGATAAACTTTAATAAAGTATTAAATCACTACTACCCGGATCATAACAATAAACTTAATAAACATTTATTTTGAAGAATGGTAATTAATAATTTTTAATTAACGTCGTACTAGAGCAACACAGCGGGCTATTTTGAAGAATGGGAATTTCTAGTAAAATACTGTATTTTCAATAATTTCAAATCTAACTGTGTTAGGATATTTTTAATCCAATAGATATACACCACGACTCTATAATTTTTCTATTATACTCTTCAACTTATTGCTGCATAACAGGTAGGTAGATAGTTTATTAACGTGCCACTGGAGAAACACAAAGGGCTATTGCCGACGGTCTGAGATTAATCCCCAAGTGATAGATTCGAGGACAACACTACGTAATTTTGAACCACGATAACAGGTCGGGTATTGCAGTTATAAGAGGGCCGGATATTGACAGATGGCTGCTTTTTAATTATTCAAAAAATAACATGTTTTGTAGACTTTTGGGGTTTTATCTGTCAGCAGGAGGTGGTAGCTTTTTGGACTAAGGAAGAATAATTTTTAATTTCATATAGCAATGTAGACGAAATAAAATGCAAATACAACGGTAGGTATTAATTAGCGTCGTACTGGAGCAACACACGGGCTGTTGCCGACGGTCCTGGATGAATGAATCCCAACAGAAAAGTTCCGAGGACACCACGTAATTTTGAATCACGATGACGAGAGGAAATACAACAGAAAACAGCGAACTTACGATGTTTCTAATATGAAAAATTATACTATTGTTAATGTTCTCAGATATTGTCTTCTCCTGAAACACTCTTGGTCCACAAATATTAAGTCCCTCGAAAGTTATTGCATGAAACGTGGTAGAAAACTTTGATAAATTTGCAAAAATTGATGGGTTATTTGAGCTCTATTTTTAAGCTTAATTCAAGTAACATTTTGTGTGAAGATCAGACTAACTCCTATTTGGTAAGTGCATCGCTAAATTGGGAATGAAAAAAAACTTGCGCCTAAAATGTTGCCAAAAAAAAAAACATTTAAGCAAAGATTTTGAAATTTCTCATTTACCCTTAGATATACAACAGATTTCATGAATTATCAAAAAAATTTATTTCAGTTAAATTAATTGAAAACAGATTGCGTAAGGGGGGGGGGCGTGCTTTGTATAGAACTACTATTGATTATCTACTATATCCTTTTTTTATATATTTGTAACTCGTCAATGATCCTAATTGAATTATTCTTTGTGCTATCCACAGAATTTTGTATCAGTTTTTAACGTTAAAATTAAAAACTCAATTCTTCGATCGATTTTTGAAGTATACGGACCCTTAACACTTCTAGTGGTTGTCTCGACAATGTATCTCGTCATTAGCAAAACTGACCAGATCTTAATGGATGAAATACCTCGGCATTAGAAAAAACCTGACAGTCGGACTCATCGTCATTAAAAAATTGGATGTCTTACTAACGAGGCATTAGCAAAATTGTTCCGATCTTGATGTACGATATACCCCGTCATTCGCAAAATTGTTAAGATCTTGATGGCCGATATACCGCGTCATTAGGGAAAATGGTCAGATCTTGATGGACTATATACCACGTCATAAGGAAATTTTGTCAGACCCTGATGGACGATATACCACGTTAGGAAACCTTGTCAGATCTTTATGGACGATGTACAACGTCATTAGCAAAACAGGCCATATCTTGATTGACATGATATCTTGTCCAGACTACTTGAAGGGTTAAAAGACTTTAAATTACCGGAAGAATTGACGTATCCATGAGAAAAAAGTTGGGTCGTATAGCATAATATTGATCGAAAGATGAATATACTTCTATGAAACATTAACTAAAAAGAAATAAATGTATAAGGCAAGGGAGGAGTAATTAATTCGAGTAATAATTTATTTGCTTCGTTGCTTTCTAAATCTCCACTGTGTATAGTCAAGCAACTATAATATATGTATACTTAATATATTACGCGTTTAATGTAACGATAACTTAAAAGAAACCTTTCTCCGAATACCGTTAAATCATAAAAGGAAAGGACTACATCCTAACCCTTATCTCAATATCACTTTTCTGTCAAATATAAAATCTACCAAAACAGCACGTGTCACTTCAATAACTGAGTATGTATGAGGAATATAGTCCTGATGTGAAATATATATTTTTTCTTTTAGATTTTCGCTTTGAAGTTTTGATATTTCATTCTGATTGTTGAAACAATAGCAAAATTGTGTTACTACAATAACAATCGCATTACGAAAATATTTCAGTACAGGTAAAATAATTTTCAGGGAGATGTCTGAGGATGTGGTCGTAATTCTGTTCTTCGGGGATTATTGTTTTCTCAAACCTTTCTATCGATAACTTGGTTTAAATACTTGCTTAGGGAAGAAAATAGGTAGGTAGATATTTTAATAACGTCATACTGAAGCAACACAACGGACTAATTAACGACGGTTTATAATCCATCCCAAAGGGAAAGTCTGAGGACAATACATCGGATGACGAGGTCGAACCTCAACTGGCATCCCACTCACCGAGTTTCCACATAACGCCAACATGAAGACATTTGATGTCACGGAAGATTTAATGGCCACCAGCCACCACGTACATGTTGGATGTAGTTCCGAACTCGCAGCCATTCGGCCTGTCATCTTCTCGTGCAATGTTCCATCACGCATGTTCACGAACCCGAAGCACCATACTGAATTGATCTTTTCCCATTGGGTTTATTTGCTCTAGTAAACATGGGGTTCCAGGATACCCCAGCGAACTTTCTCATCGTTCGTTTCTCCATTTTTTCTAGGGGCCACGGTAGCCGGATGGGAAGAGAAGCGGATTAGCATTGGGATGGTTGCGAGTTCGAAACCAGATCCAACCAATGCCGTCATGCACCCGGGGGCTGGTTCACGTTCAATCTGTCTTGGCCTCAAATGTCCTCACGTTGGCGTGGTGTGAAAATTTGGAGATTGGGGTGTTCACCTCGTAATCTGACCGCAGATCAAAACTACGAGTGGTCCTCGGATCTTTCGATTCGGAGTTGAACCCGAACAGTCACTTATAGTCAGTTGAGTTGCTCCAGTTGCGATGTCCATTCACTACCTACCTATAGTCCTCTCTTTTCACTATAACTTGACATTGTTTGCCTTGTGTTTTGCGCAGCATGCCAAGGTGTGTCCCTTGCACCATAAAACCTAAAACCGACCAGGCCATAACTGATTGAATGGAATTTGTTCTACTCCATGTTGTGTTTCGTCATCTGACCTTGGTTCAAAATTGCGTAGACTTACTTACGTAGTCAATAACTAGTTGTGTTGCACTAGTACGACGTTGGTTCAAAAATTACGAATTACCATCTTGTGCTTTTTTTTTATTGCTGATTTGACTCGATATTTCGAATTCGTCGCCTACTCATTTTAATTTCGTCTTGCTTTTGGCGCCGCTTGTCCATTGCAGGGCCTTGTACCATGAAACCCTAACCAACCAAAAACCATAACTAGGTATATATTTTAAGTAACATCACACTAGAGCAACACATCGGGCTATTGGGACGGTCCGGGATCAATCCCGAAGGGAAAGATCGGAGAAAACACCACGGTGAATGCAGCTGTAGTTTTGCGAAAATGGTGTGTTGATTCTTTTTGGTGCGATCGTATGGGTATAAAATGGTATATCGTATGGGTGGTGGGATCGTATGGTCGCAATGATAAAAGCAAAAATGGTGTCTCGTCTCGACACCTACGTGTTTGGGATGCTTCAAAATCTGTATTTTTGAACTGCGCCATTTGCAGCTTCAAACACCACGGTAATTTTGAAGCTGCAAATGGCCCAGTTCAAAAATAACGATTTTGAAGCATCCCAAACACGTAGGTGTCGAGATGAGACACCATTTTTGCTTTTATCATTGCATGAATACCCATACAATCGCACCAAAAAGAATCAACACACCATTTTCGCAAAACTACAGCTGCATTCAAAGCCGATTTTTCAATTCAGTGCAAAGATAACCCATCCGATGTCCTCGAACCTTTTATTGCACTGTCACAAGGCACCACCGTCTTCACGTGTGGGACCCTCTCTCATTCCCTACTCGCGGATCCCACGCGAAGCGAAATAGCGTATACACGTTTGCCGCCCTATCTCCAAAACATAGAAAAAGCCAAAGTTGGCGAGGAAAATGGTTTTCTTATCAATAGTACGTGATCCATTAGGCTAATTTATTGGCGGTTGGAGTCTCGACCACAGATTCGGAAACAATGCTTCGTTAGCTCGCCAGCAGAGTTGAATTGCAAATCGGCTTGTTGCATAGGACTCGACAGGTTAAAGGCACGATAAGACAGTATGTTCTTTTATTCGGAAATTGGCTTGATATCTCTTCTTCCACTCGTCACAAATCACTCCGAGTGTCCTAGTGACAGGTGGTCCATTTGGTCCGACTCTTCAGCAAGGCGTAACAAGTTCGATAGCGGAGTTAATGACTGTGTTATCAGCCCTTGGCGGAGGTTATATCTCGTGGTGATATAAAAATTCTTCACTTATATAATAGCGTGTGGTAGTTATAGCACTCCGACCACGGTTTCCTGCTTGACGAGTGAATTTTCTCAGAGGAAGTCATTCATACACATGACTAGTCTTCCTTTCTAATTCACACGAATGCATTTGGTCAGTCGGGAGGGTACAGCAGTTCCCGAGCGTTTCAGTCTTAAGTCGAGTGGTTATTTGGTGGTTTCAAGGACCATATTTAGCAATCTCCGTAGTAGCCCAGTCGGAAGAGCAACGGATGGTTGCAAGTTCAAAACTCGGTCCAGTTAAAAACAGTACGGGTGCTGGTTAAATCTATCGTACCCTCAATCCTCATATTGGCGGGGTGTGAAAGTTTGGAGAATGGGGTGCCAGCTCAGGTGTTGACCTCGTCATCCGACCGTAGTTCAAAATCACAAGGTGTTGTCCTTGGAATTTTCCCTTTGGGAGTGATCCAGGATCGTCGCCAATAGCACGCTCAAAAGCTACGTAAATTCAACAGCCAACTTCCTACCTCATTATATATTTGTAGCCTCCAGTGTCCTTCGTTGGTCTTTTGTGGAAGTTTGGAGAATGGGGTGCCAGTCGAGGTTTTGACCTGTCACCGGTCGGTGGCTTAAAATTACGACGCGTTGTCTACGGATATTTCCCTTCGGGATTAATCCTGAACTGTACTGTGTAGTTTCTCCCTTACCAGCAAATACCTGCTGTATTTCAAACTTAGCAGTGATGCTCAGCGATCTCTAATTTGTTCTGGGGTGAGATCTTATCTTTGTTTTTCTTGCATTAAGGCTGTTCTTCGGCTATTTTTAAGTTTGGTCGGGATTTAATGTTACTACAATGGGTCTTTTTCACGTCTCTTGTCTTCAAAGCCTTTTAAGGGATTCGGGAATGTAGATCTTGTATGTAGGAGGTTCGAGCCTCAAAACGTTTGTGAACGCGAGGTACCTTACTGATCTATACTTTTCCCATGGGGTTTACTGCCTCTGATAAACTAGGGGTTCACGACCCAAGGATGCCCAAGCGATCTTTTTCAATTTTCTTCTGTCCATCCCTTCTTTTCACGTTTACTTGAGAGTGGCGAAGCTTGGCCAGACATGGCCCATAAAACCCCAAACCAACCGAAAGAATTGCACCTCTGCTTGCACTCAAATCTTGTGACTCAGCTCTTTGTAAGCGAAATTCTTTCATAATTAGCAGGTGTTAAATATTGGATACTTAAAACGTTTGCGTCTGTGAAATACATCTGGTAAAAGAATGATTTATCGCTTTCGGATGATGGATTTTGTGGGTGGACTTCCCATTGTATCCGCAGATTCAAAGATTCCTGAAGAAAAAGCAGATGTTAATTGTTCTAGCGTGGTTTAAAGCGTTGAAACGTTTCATATCTTTAGTTAATTTCTCATTTCACTCATCCGTGACTTGTCAAGATATTACACATTCACATCATGATTTTAATCAATAGCCCGTTGTGTTGCTCCAGTGCGACGTTAATTAAAATACATACTTACCATATTGCATTAAAATGATTGGTGTCATTTGAGTACAGGCTTGGTCAACGCAAAAAGTTTTGCAGATCAAATTGACGACTCGGTGCTACCGGACTACGTATCACATAGTACTTGTCCTTGTAAATATTTGTCTTGGTTGGCTTTGAGTTTTCTGATTGAATGATCGTGCATGTTTTGCTATGCTGCACCGAGAATGTTTGTCGTGTAGTTGGATTTTATGTAGATAATAATAAAATGTAACTTAATTTTGAAATATTTTAAGGAATTTTTTTACATTGTATAGTATAGAGTGTACATAAACACTGCCAAAATTTCGTTGTGATTAGATTCGAGAAACCTTTAGGAGATAGTTTATTCGAAATTAGGCTGTTTTTCCTTTTGATATGAATGCTTAAAGGTATTGTGCCTCCTTAGTGCGATATCTGTTTTTTTCTTATGAAGGGACTTTGCACGCTGACTCGCCTAGTCTCCAATAGAATCTATTTTCTATTTTTACTCAGAATGATAATTTTCAACACTGCGCCGCACTATAGCTATAAAGCTGTAAATGTAGACACGGGAAATTTGGAATGTAGTTGAATAAAATGGGAGCTTCAAAATGAAAACAAAAATTTGCACAAAATATAAGAGCATTACTTAAAAATTTGAATTTAATATACGAGACATTTTGCTAAAAATCATTTAACTGATTAATTTCACATTTTTGTGTTATTTGAGTAATGTTTTTTGGTTTTAATTTTCGGTGTAAATGCTCTGTTATTTTTATTTCAGTCATTTTTTTAGTAGAAAATGAATGAGGTGACTCAAAAAGTTGCGAACAAGTTGCCAGTGTAAATATTTGTCTTGGATCGTTAGTTGTTTGGGGTTTTAATGTTCAAGGGCTACATCATGGCCACGCCAGACACAATAATATTTGTCTTATAAATTGATTTTTAGTAAGTTCCAATAGAATATCACTTAATTTTAAAATAGTAACCTAATTGTTTTGTATTGTATAGTATAGTGTATACATAAACATCGTTTAAAGCTTCATTGCGATATATAGCAAACTTTAGTAGGTAAAGTTTATTGAACTTACGTTGCTCGTCCTCCTGATTTGAATACTTTAAGATACTGCCCTTCTTTCGTGTTGCCGTCGATTTTATTCGTCTTTTGCCGTCGATTTTATTGTCTCAGGAACTCAGTCCCTACTTCACTTGTTTTGAAAATATTGGACTGACCCAAAAGTTCGTCCCCTTTTTTTGATAAAAATGCAAGAAAATGTATTTCATTTACTAAAAATTACACTTAATCAATTTAGTATGTGCCGTTCTATGTTCAATGATCTTTCTCCTTCTCTGCGGTACCTGGAATCATACAAGTTCTGAGGTTTCGGGCTAAAGAACTGATCTAGGTGTCGAAACTTTCCGAACCATTTGCGGCACCTTGAATCGTAAACGGCACCCTCACAACACATATCTCCTTTTGCGTCTGCAAAGCTTTCTTGCCTTTCCGGAAATACAAAAAGCATAATACACTACCCTACAGTAATGGACCGGACAGCAGAATGTGATGGTATAAGGGAAATAATACATGCTTTAATAGGGGATGGTCCCCCCACGTGCTGCAATTACACTAGCAACCCTTCTGGGCATACTTTCAACAAGGTTTTGATACACAGCTATGGGTATTTGTGTCCGTTCCTGCTGCAAGAATGTCGCCAGCTCAGCCGTAGATTTTGGACGTGATTCCCTGGTCCGTAAGCGTCGCTCTAACTCGTCCCGCAAATGTTTTATGGGCTTAGGTCGGGACTCTGAGCAGGCATGGGAAGACGTTTTACATCCATATCTTGATATCACTGCTTGACTTATGCTGCAACATGACATAAAGCGTTGTCGTCCTGGAAGTAACATTCGTCCATTCCATAAAATTGCCAGAGCGTAGGAAGAACCTGATTGTCCAAAATGTTCATGTAGGCGTTGGCGTTCAATTGACCAGGAACAACATACGAAGGTCCCAGGCTATACCACGAAAAACACCCCCAAACAAGTAGTCGGATTTTATGCAAATCCGTTGACGTCCGGTCCATTATTGTAGGATAGGGTATGTTGAAAATATTCCTATTTTCAATGAATTTGAATGCTTAACACAAATTAAAAAACACAACAGACTAACAGAACTTTTTCCCGCAAGTACTCGCTGAAATTATTTCAAGCATCGAAACTTTACACGTGTGAAGTATGTAGATAACACTTCGGTTATGCGATGCAATGCCATCTAGTGCCTAAAAAGGGACGACCTTATACATTAACCCAATACTTTCGCCGCATAGCCGAAGAAGCGAATGGGAAATGTAAAATCTCAATGGAAAGCTGTTGGAGGAATTAAACGTTTCGACCAAATGAGTTCTTGTATAAGAAAGCTCTCAGAAAATTGGCTGCAAGTTGTTCTTGTATCTCAAATGTTTGACGTTTCGGCACCCACCTAGTAGTGTGGGGAAGCGTTTGCGGTTCAATCTTTGAGTAGCTCCAAAGCACCATGCATGTCAGCCACCTCGGAATTCGTTTAATGCTTCACCACGCGCGAAGTGCTCGTTGCGAATGATCGAATTAAATAAAAAAACGATTTGCAAACGCGCCAAACTTCGTCCTCTTTTAACTACGAGAAACTGCAACGCTCGTACTTCTTAAACACGAAAATACTTATTCTGAAGCAACTTACCTCACATATTTCGGCAGGGAATTTCCAATCACTCTGTAAAATATTAAATTCAAAATCAAAGGGACATTCACTATATTTCACGGATGGAATAACATTATTAGTGTCAGATAATATACAAATATACATACCAAATGATAAGATGCTTCTTATTAAAGGTGTATATACGTATTTACTAGAAATCGCCAAAATCGAATATCGAATTTTATAGCTACAAAATACTTTCCAATCTTTCAAACGATATCCAGATCTTGAAAATAATCGGAATAGTTTTCTAGTTACAGGGTTCAATTCAAGTTTACAAAGCTTTAAACTCAATTTCTGAATAACTGTTTTTGGAAAAAGGATGCTTAATTGAAATGGTGATAACTCAACACTGAATTAATCTATTGTAATTATTTTTATATCATTATGATCTATATAATTTAGTAGACCCTCAATCATAGTTATTAGCTAAGAAATGAATTTTTAATTGATTTTTGAATGTTAAAATTCCTGAAGAAATGCTTCTTTTTATGCTTCCTTGTTGACAAAAATTCGTAAAAAATCTATTCCTTCTAGCAAAGGGATCAACATGAAGAATAATTTTACAGGAATAATTTCCAATCAAATAGAATATTTCTGAACAAATTAAAATTTGAGATATTACTGTTGAAAAAATATCTTAATTCGCTAATTATATCTAAATCAATAATTAATGATTAACTGAATCTGTTTTTTTTTTCACAGTGGAACTATTTTAAGCACAAAACAATGACCTGTTGTAAAATAACTATATTTTTAGTATCAAAAATAAAATCTTCCAGTGTATTAGAACACCTTAATTGTGACCTCAAGATTGTGATAAGAAAATTATCGTCATGCTAATTAGCTAAACTCGTAACTCCACAGTTAATGAATAGCAGTTACGAGTTATGCTATTTAGTATGACGTCATGTTTCTGAAAATTTCAATGCATGCTCTATTTTCTAACTTATTTTGAACTCATTTCCGTAGTGCGTTTACTACCACAGCAATAAACGAATCATATTTCTCGAAGTAATTCAAACACAATTCTTTACTCTTTAAACACAGTTGGAGAAAAAAAGGAACTGTATATCTGCTGTATGCATCTCTTTCAATTACCTATTTATTTTCCGTCTAATTTTCTCAAAAATGCTGTTCGAAAGACAGATTATTCCGTTTCAAAGAATTTAAATAATAGTTTAACAGAAGGGAAAGAACAAGTGTGTGTTCTCTCTAATCTTTGACATGAGCTCTTGATCACGGCTTTAGATATAACTGTGGTCCTTTCTTTCAATCTCAACATCTATCTAGTTTGCGTACTGACTCCTTTTCAACAATGGACACGGGATATATTAAAATTTCCATTGTATTCGATGCTTGACCTTAGTTTTTGTACGGCCTATAAATTTCCTTTATAATCAAAAGAGAAAGTTTTAGAGCAGAGGTTCTCCAACTTTCCAGTTTTATTACTTTGACTCTGTTTTAGCTGTTTTTATTGGTTATGTTTAATCTTGCGCTTGGCACGGCTTGCAAAAAAAAAATCGAACTTTTCAGTTCAAGGACTTCAATTAGACATTTCACGTGAGCTTGGTATAGAAGTTTGGAGAGTGGGCTACCACCTCAGGTTCCCTATGTCAGACTTATATTAAGTGTTCTGCAACCCAACTCCAAGCAATTGCAATTGTTCTGCAGGCATTTTGTCCGAATTTTGAAAAATGCAGTCAAATAAAAAACAGACGTAATATACAATTATCGGCTAAATATGCATTACATATTTGTAATAAAACATCAAAATTAATTAGTTTATTTAAAACAAAGGCATACTTCAGAATTTGCAATTCTGTCGATCACTTTTGAAGTTAAATATTTTGTGATTGACATAGAAGATGTGTTATTTATAAAGTGTTTGTGGTAATTTGGGCGGTGCAGGGAGGTTGTTCCGTAGCTAGAAAAGAAAAAAAGTGTGGAAAGAAGAGCGCTTTGTACTGCAGAACATCGTAACTTATGATTGAAAAAACATCGGCCAAAATTTTGTTAAAATTAAGGGAAAATTGTTCTGATACGTATGTCGAAGTTTTAAACATTTTCTGCTCCCGGGCTCAGGTGTGACCTTATCATCTGACCGTGGTTCAAAATCGCGTGCTGTTGTCCTCGGATGTCCTTTCTTTGTATTGATGCAGTGCGACGTTAATTAAAATACCCACCTACCTACCCATTGAAATTAAAGTTTTTCTTTTGAGGTTATACAATTAAATGAGGCATGTAGACCTGTATAATGATCCTAATTTTCCACCTTAATACATAGCCCATCGTGGCTCAGAGGATATGCCCACTTCGCTAGCAATCTTTGTTGTAAGCGGCACCGGTTCCATTCCTGTGCATTCCTCCCTGGGTGTATTTCCCTCTTCTGTGTCAGTAAAACTTTCATTGTGTGTTGATATTGTATGTCTGGCACAACAAAATCCCAAACAACCCAATCACTTTAATTCAGGAAGTAGAATATTTATATCTATGGCTAAGTAGGTTATAAAATGTTGAGACTTCATATTAAAGATTCATTATCCACATAATGTGCAACGGCTATAATACCGCCATAACTATAAAAAAAATTATAGTTTTGTTTAAACTTTAAGTACATGATTGTATGATTCATACATCACATGCGTATTGCAACATGCATTTAGTCTTTCTACACAAAAAAATTGTATTTTTTAAAATAATTAATAAATAAATTAAACAAAATTTTTTAATTAAAATGGATCGTTGACTTACAAATTGGTTTGTTGAGTTTTACGGTGCAAGGGTGATATTTGGTGAAGCTGTGCCAACTATCGGCTTACAAGTAAAACTTACTAAGTAATAAAATAGTCATAAGAAAACGAAAGGGAAAAAATTGTACTAGCGCTAGCTAAATTGATTAAGTGGTTCCCTTGAAAAAACCTAACTTGCAAGCAAATAAAAAATTACTTAGTGGACGTCGCCAGTCTAAAATTCACCACATTCTGGTTTAAAAGTGCTAAAAAAAACCATACCTTGTAAATTTGGACTTACTATGTTTCACCTATACGCCAACATATGCAAGTCATCAGATCTAGTTTCAACAGTAAACACTGTCATAAGCCCGCTGTTACTTGGTGATTGAATTCATTCCTTCACTTGTAAGCCAACATATGCAAACTATAAGATCTATTTTCAGCATTAAATACTGCCGTAAGTTCGCTGCTATTTGGTAATTGAATTCATTCATTGACTTGGGGGAGGGGTTAAGCGAACATATGTAAATTATAAGATCTATTTCAAAAGTAAATTCTGCCGTAAATCCGCTGCTATTACTTTCTCCTCAGTGAACATCTTTAAAGAACGCATTGAAACAGGCTTCGCATTAATCCTATGGCTTCCTTCGCTTTAACCCAGTCGTAAACGACAGTTCAATGTGTGAAAGAAACGTGAAAGAAGAGAGATACTTTTTTTTCCAATGGCGGGCACATATGAACTTGGCCATTGGCCAACAAGACACATACTATTTAGGCTATATTTGGTAAAAATGTCAAGAAAATGCATACACACAATGATTTTTACTGATAGAGAAGAGAGAAATGCTTCCAGTGATGAATCGAAACTAGCCTCTATAACTCGCAGGTTGCTAGTGCTATGGGAAATCACATGGAGCCATGACGACCCCCTTTTTTTCATGCAAACCAATAAAATGACATAGTGGACAATTCACCAGTATAAAATTCACCATATTCTGGTCTAGAAAAGCTAAAGACTCATGCCATCAAATTATAACCCTGCCTCACATATAGGTCGAGACTTGAAGTAAAACTAGCGAGACTTGGAATAGGTCACATATATTTAACTTGCAGATATTTGCTACTAGCTCAGAACTAGCTCTGACGTGTCCGACATGTGATACAATCCTATCCTATCCTAACTGTTAGACACATTTTAAGTGAATGTCCTGACTTTAATACTATTAGGCTCAACCACTTTAGTGCTACTAATCCTAGTACTACTGATTTATTGAGTGATCCACCTTAACCAAATCTGTTTTTATTTATATCAGACATCGGTTTTTATAATTTTATTTGAGTTTCAAATGTGTGTTTCTAAGTACTATTTTACCTCAGGAAAATTCTGATGATTGGTTTTAAATTTACAAATAAATCATGATAGAACTTATCTAATTACCAATAGTTTGGTGCTATCCATAAAACTGTCCCTTGTGCCATAAAAATTCAAATAATTGATTACTATATTCCGACGTATGTAAATTTTAAGATCGGTACAAAATTTTCCTTGGTAAATTCTATCGCTTCTACTTGTGACGTGGTGATTGAATTCATTTAGACAAAGCAAAGACGAAATTCCCTTTCATTACTTTCTTTTGAGATCTATTTGTACTTTCTCCTCCACGAACCAGCTTAAAGAACGCTTTATAACCGGCTCCCACTATAAATACCCGATAATCCCAGGCGTGAAAGAAACATAAGATACTATTAAACGGCAAAAGCTGGCAGATTTTTCCCACATAAATCACCCGATTAACATCCCTTTGGTTGTAGAATGTGTCCTCATCGCCTTTGACAAGACACCATTAATTCAAGATAAAGAGGAATTGCCTCAGCCCAGCCATTGAAAGACCATTAACACTCTTCCCCCACATTGCTGGTCTTTAATAATGACGCTACGGGAGGAATATTTATTTTCCAAGAAACTTTTTATTCTCTCACTTCTTGCATTTTACCTTTGATGTTAGGCTTTGCTGGTACAATCGTTTATTTGACTTTGCCCTTCGGCTGTTGCCCGACGACAGTGCGATGAATAGGCCATGAAATTCCATTGCTGAAGCACCCAAAAGATTGTTGCATTGCAAATCCACTGACAATTAATGTCAATAGCTATTTATATTCGTAACAACAAAGGATGTCAAAATACTACCAAATTTGAAGCTTATTGAAGCCAATTTCTTTCCAAAATCTATTCCATCATCATTAAATTATTCAGCTTTTATGCTGTTGAAGAGGTTCCATTCTTAGATTAATGCTCGATCTATCGCACTTCTGATACGATTAATTGCGCGTAAAATTCCATTCATGAGGTACCTAAAAGATTGAGGTATTACAAAACCACTGACAATTCATGTCAATAGCTATTTATATTCGTAACGACAAAAATCTGTTCCATTACCATTAAAATTTTCAGTTATTTTACTTATGAAAAGATACCATTCTTGTTCGATATATCGCACTTGGGAGACGAAAAGGCGAAAACTATCCAAACCTACCTAGTCAAGTTGGAATAACTGACATTCCACTATCGAAATATTCATCTTTGATACTATTGAAGACATTTCTTTATTATGCACTATCAAGCACTGTTGAAGATATTCCGTTACTGTAAAAAGTTCAGCTTTTTTTCTGTTACAAACATTCAGTCATTGAAGTATTAAGCTTTTATTCTGTTGAAAACATTAAATCATTTAACCATCCGAGTCTTACTCATATGGAGAAAATATGGGAAAGACAAACATAATTTTCAGTTAACAGAGTGTTGAATACTTTTTTAAAAGTAGTTTGTTCTATATATGAAACAAGACACTCATTCAAAACAAACGGATTATTGGAACATTGTTGTTATTCTACTTTTTATACTTTTAAAACAATTAGAAACAAAAGCAAAAATCATTGTTTTTGCTTGGTAGTCATGTAGTTACTTTATTTGTACAATCTGGGATTTATTTTGTCTATTTCCACGTGGCTTGATTTCGTTTCTATTTCTTGCTTTAGTAAATAGGATTTAGTATAGGCATGAAGTAAAGCATATTTTTAGCTTTTTCCGTTTTAAAGGTTATGGTGAATATAAAACTATAATCATGTAGAAGTGTTGTAGGTTTGGTATCTGGTCTCAATCTATACACATACATTCTGACGTTGCATGCCATAGCTGGGAAATAAAACATTCGAATAAACACTTTTTAAATGTTTCCAACTCTATATGCTACTGCTGAAATTAAAATAGAAACATGTTTGTAAGTGAAAAGCAAAGAATTTGCTGCAAGAATTTCTCGTTAAAATCAGCAGCTTCAAGCGTGACAGTACAGTTATAAGCATTAACAGAATCGTGATCCATTATAAGAAGCTATAACTCATCAATCATAATAATTTAGGAACCAATTAGAATACGAAATACTTTCTTTGCACCACTGACCTGAGTCTTTGAAAAGAGACTGAAAAATGCTTGCTTGAATTTGAGAATTTTATTTTTGAAGAAACAAAACATTACTTTTTAGTCCTGTTCTTTGATCTCTTGAATGTTTAGCTCCAACGTCACTGTAAAAATGTTAAATTTAGTCAAAATATTCTAGAGATGCATGGTTAACATAGATGCAGCTTTTCTCCTCCCTCTTTATTGTCTTGTGTTTGGCGCAGCTTGGTCCAATATGGCCCTTACGCCATATAACCCCAAACCATACAATCGAATCGTTATGCTTTTCCATCACTCAAATAAAAAGCTTTTTGTTTTTCATGAGATAATATGCTCGCTCCAAGAGCTCGCTCCTTGATTCCTCGGAATAACTTCTTTTTAATAGACTTCCTATGTTTACCTGCTGTGTAAAGCATGTAGTTAGAACAGCTTGTACTTATAGCCCGCTGCCGATGGAAAGAAACAAAGCAATTATGTGTCATATTTTTATTACTCCTTTATATCTATGTTAACTTGTTACTTCTAAAGTTGCTATTTGTGGCTGGTAGGAAAATTTACATGTGATAGTAGACCTGAATAAATGTCGTCAATTACCGCTTAATAATGTTAATAATTCCTAGGTGTTTTTACTTTTCAAAAGCTGATGTGTTAGGTTCATATTTTAAAGAATATTTTATCGATATTTTGAAATACCATTTCGTACCATTCGTGGTAATTCAGAATGGTATTCTTATTGCGCTACCCAGAAATATTTTCAGTCAGACAGTTAAGTTAATTGGCTGCGAAGTTTAGAGTCATTCGCCGTATTCACCAGACCTTGCACCTTCAAATTTCTATTTATTCCGATCCTTACAGCACTTTTTAATGGAAAAAATTTCAATTCCTTGTAAGACTGTAAAACACACATATAACGGTTATTTGTCCAGAAAGAAGAAACGTTTTGAGAGGAGGGAATTATGGAGTTGCCTTAAAGATGATAGTAGACAATGGAACAAAATGCTTTTCAATAAACTTATTTCTGTTAACGAAAGTCGTTACTTTTTTACTTAACCCTCCAAGGTGGTTTGGACAAGAAATCTTGTCCACCAAGATCTGATTAATTTTGCTAATGACAAGATAATGCCGATTTCTTTTATCATGAAGTGATCAAGATCTTGTCACTTTCTTGTAATGACGAGATATCTTGTCCATCAAGATGTGGTCGGCTTTCCTAAAGACGAGATACCACTTGTCGGGACAACCACCAGGAGAGTTCAGAAACAACCAAATTTTTTACCCAACCCAATAGCCCGGGAGCAAAAAGTGCTTGAAACTGCGAAGTAAGTCGCTCGCAGAACAAAGTTTTTGTAGAACAATTTTTCTTAATTTTATCAAAATTTGGGCCGATTTTTTTTTATAATTATAAGTTACGATGTTCTGCAGTGGAAAGCGCGTTTCTTGCCACACTTTTTCTCTTTTCTAGCTGCGTAGCAACATCCCTACACTGCCCCAGATTACCACAAACACTTTATAAATAACACATCTTCAATGTCAATGACAATATCTTCAACTTCAAAAGTTATCGATAGAATTGCAAATTCTGAAAGTATACCATTGTTTTAAATAAAGTGAGTTAATTAATTTTGATGTTTCATTATTATAAATATGTAATACATATTTAGCCGATAAATGTGTTTTACGTTTGTTTTTTATTTCACTGCAGTTTTCAAATTTGGACAAAATGCCTGCAGAACAATTGCAATTGCTTCGAGTTGTGTTGCAGAATATAATTCTGCACCTGGGCCCAACAATAGTAATCACTGTTTTAATAAAAAATAATCGACCGGATCGCCCATAAAAAATATAAATTCTTAAACAGAACTATATTTCTGTGATAACCTGTCTCTCTCTCTCTCACTCACTCTCTTCAGAAACATGTCGATTTCAATTTGTATAGACTTGTACCTTTTCGACTAAGACTGTTTTAATCAATACTGCACACACTATCTATAATATCCTTAGTTGTGTTTTATTCCTGCAACGAAGATCTTTAGACCTACTTTCCTGTACTATAAATTTACTTCTGAATGTTTATGTATAGAAATACTCATTTATAAACATCAAATGAGTATATTTGTTCATTAATATATATATATATATATATATATATATATATATATATATATATATATATATATATATATATATATATATATATAGAGAGAGAGAGAGAGAGAGAGAGAGAGAGAGAGAGAGAGAGAGAGAGAAACTTCTGTGTCAACTTAAAAATCGCCACTTTATACCAGCTCGAAACGTTATCTTGTATAAAGACTAGTTTGTATTACATATTTAAATAAACAAGACGTATCACGTCATGAATTCAACGGCATAAAACGGACAAACGAGAACACGTGTCACCAGGTTCTTAAACATGCACTTCTCAAGATGCTACACGCTCCATGCTTATGCAAAAATAAAAGCAAAAGGGAAAGTCCCTTAACGACGCTTGTAGCTCATCTCCAATAAAAGAATCAAGTAAAAAATAGCAGATTCAAAATGCATCGAAACACTTTGTCAACGCACAAAATCTGTACCTTGCGAATAACTGCGTTTTGATTGATGACTCCCGACTAAAGATAGTGACCGTGGAGCTACTATTCGAAGAGGGCAAATTTTTTCTGGGAAAAATAAAACCTTTCTAGCAGCAGTCCGATTAGTGTTTAACAACTTTTTTATAAATTGCCTTCAATAATAATAGTGCTTTTATTCCACCGCTGTGGTTAGTAGTCAATTTACTATGAGGTTATATTAGGCGTCTGTTTTTTCATTTCGTCGAGTTTGAAAATAAAGTATCAGTGGGTTAAATTGGAAAAGGATTTCTTTATTAAAATGTGAGTGGATAACGAGGTTAGTAGTCAATTTACTATGGGGAAGTATTAGATGTCTGGTTTTTTTTTTCCCATTTCATTTCATCAAGTTTTAAAATAAAATATCAGCAGAGTTGTAAAGTATTTCTTTATTAAAATTGGAATTAACATAAGTTTGTTTTGAAGAATAATTTTATGGTGCCTTTATACAAGTGAATTAGCAGGGTTATCTTGTCAAAATATTTCTTTTTTGAAATTTGCATAAACGCAAATTTCTATTTGCTGAATGATTTTGAAGTTTTTGTAGAAATAAATTTGCAAGTGTTGCTTAAAGCGAATCGGCAGGGTTCTATTAAAAAAAAAGTATTCATTTTAATTTGAATGAACACAAGCTTGTTTAAACGAATAATTTTGAAATTTGCGTTGAATGGAGAAAAATTTGCAAATTTATGATTAAAGTGAATTGGCAGTTATATTGAAAAACTTTTCTTTTTTCCAAAATTTAAACTGACTCAAATTTGTATTTAATGAATAAGTTTAAAATTTTTGTTGAAGGAAATTCGTATATAGGAACCTGTTTCTTATTTCATACAAAACAATAATGTAATACATCTAAACGTATTTACTCCGAACACTGCATTCTTCATTAAAGTTTGCCTAAATTAAATTTCGGCTTAACGAATAACTTTGAAATTAGCATTCGGAACACTTATAAATTTAACTGAGAAAGAGTGACTGATTTTTCTGTATTTTTTTAATTTGGTCGAGAGTATATAAAAAACGAATTTATAATGTTTATCTCAAAATATATCGTTCAATCGATATTAGGAATTGCATAGAGTGCTGACTTTTTTTCTTATTTTTTAAGTTAAACAGTATGAATTCGTTTTTTACAGTTCTACTACCCAAAACAGACCTTTCAATCGAAATTAATGTGTATAATGCTTATTTTTCTTTTCTTTTTTAAAGTTTTTCACACTGTAAAAAACGAATTCATAATGTTTGTCTCGTAATATATCATTCAATCGAAATTGGGGGCTAAAAAGAAATTTCATCAAAAAATAGAGAAATTTCTTTAAAAAATAGATACATTTCATGATAAAATAGATAAATTTCATGATAAAATAGATAAATTTCATGAAAAGATAGAGAAATTTCATGAAAAAATAGAAAAGGAAAGTATGTAGGTAGTTTATTAAATTCAAACTGGAACAACACAATGGACTATTGGCGACGGTGCGGGATCAAACTCGAAAAGAAATGAAAAATAGAGAAATTGCGCAAACTATATGAAGAAATAGTATCGTATAGAATGTATTAAAGAATAAAAATGTAGGCAAAACAAAATCTTAGATAAAGCAGAACTAAAGTTAACGAACTCACGGTGTTGGTTGGGTTTTATGACGCAAGTTACATATTTGACCAAGCTGAACAGACACAAAACAATGTCAAATAACGAACATACGCACACACAAAAATTTTTCTGATGCCATAATAATAAATATAAATAGGAATCGAACTTTCTCCACCAAAACTCCCGAGTTGCAGTGGCCAAATCCTCTGAGCCACGGTGCCCCCCCCCCTTATAAAGAAAGGTTGGTTGGCTGGGGGTTTGCTGACGCGAAGGCTGTTGCTCTAGACTCAAGGCATACAGCATCAAGTAATAGACATACACGTGCAATGAAAGTTTTACTGACACCGAAGACAGAAATACACCCAGGGAGAATGCACCAGACAGGAACCGAACTTGAGCCGTCTACAACTCGAAGGTGCTAGCGCAGTGGACATACCCACTGAGCCACGACGGTCCCTCTGAAAAGAAAAAAAAAACGATATTAAAATAACACATGTGGTTTCATGTAAATTGCGAACAGGCACATAATTAGACCGTGGACGCCCACTAAACTTACCCACAATTTCTCACGCAAAGAAAAATTTAGGATGCGAGGATCGCTTTTCCCACACAATGGCTCCGGAGTATTCATAATTTTATATTATAATATGCTTAACGAAAAGGGTGAGCTTCATGACTGCATGATACGAGAATGGTGATGATACAAAAGCGGGAAAAATCGCGTGATGTTATTATAAATTCAAATGTGCGTGATAACCTGTCATTCGGTAGTCAAGAGGAAAGTGCAGAGCCCTGCATCCGAATTCTCCCATCTCATCTCACCAGGTTTTTCTATAAATCTGATGTCTTTACAAAAGGGGGAAAGTATCTGAGATTAGGTTTCCTAGATATAACTTAGATCAGTGTATAAAGCTCGACTTGACTTGGACCAGCCACACATCGCTCCAACAACAGCTCTGCAACACGAAATTCGCAGAACTGTTCATACAAGCCGACACGCTTTCTGTACTGAAATGGGGTGCGCATGTCGTATGTTCTGTCACATGCCGCTCCAATGTGCGGCCGAGATAATGCTTTTTCTGTTCTTTAAGAAGTAAGTTTTCATGGAAGTGCTTGGGTTGGCATAAAAGTTTGGTGAGTGGGGTTCCAGCTCAGGTGTTGCCTTGTCATCAGACCATGGTTCAAAATTACGTGGTGTTGTCCTGGGATTTTTCCCTTAGGGGAATGATCCCGAACCATCGTCAATAGCTCATTGGGTTGCTCTAGTACGACGTTAATTAAAAATTACCAATTACATGGGAGTGCAGCTATGTGAAAGCTTTGGAAAATTCCAAAACTGACCAAAACCCTCCTGGCGGTTGTGACTATGAGGTATCTCGTCACAAGCAAAAACTGACCAGATCTTGATGTCATTATCACAAAAATAGACAATTTAGTCATCGAATTAGATGGCAGGTGACGATACATAAAGGGTGTTATCAATTAATCACTGAGTGAAATAGTAGATAACCAAATCGACTAATTTATGTAGAATCTTCATCACATACAAGCCCCTCAGGGGCACATCCTTAGGTTTGTACTAACTTCACGAACACGAGGTACCTAGTGATCTATATTGGTTGTGCACAGGCATCACAACCCCGAGGTTCATAAGTGACCTTTCCCTCCTTTCATTTTTACATTGGCCTACCCTTCTTCCTTTTTTGCTTTTACTATCCTCCGTCTTGTCTGTGTTGTCAGTTTTGTGTTTGGTGTTGCTTGGCCAAATATGGCCCTTGTGCCATAAGCCCCCAAACCAACCAGTCATTAAATACGGGAGATTGAAGCAAAACATTGAAAACTAAGAGAGTTTTTAGCGTGAGTTGCAATTAATCAAGCCCCTGCTTGATGATTGTCAATATTTGTTTAGTGTTTGCCGCTGTTTGACTAAATACGGCTCTTGCGCCATAAGCCCAAAACCACCCACCCATTAAATAAGGGAGATTGAAGCGAAATATTGAAAGCTAAGAGAGTTTTTAGCGTGAGTTGCAATTAATCAAGCCGCTGCTTGATGATAGTCAATGTCTGTTTTGTAATCGGCGCTGCTTAACTAAATACGGCCATCGCGCCATAAACCCAAAACCAACCTCATAAAATACGGGAGATAAAAGGTTATCCGAAAGTGAAGAAAGTTTTTAGCGTGCGTTGCAATTAAATGGTTTCCTTCATAAATTAATCAAGCAACTGGTTTATGATAGTTTTGTTAACACACTACTGTGAGAAGTTTACGTGTTAGTTTTGAGGCTAGAATTTTGTTCACTTTTATACATTTGGTAAAAATTTTGTATAAGCCACTGACTCGTTTGGGACTCCGAGTTAACCCTTGCAATGATCAATACGATGAAAAAGCGGTGTGAAGAAAAGGATATAAAGCATGATATCCAGTAGAAGATGGATTCCCCAAACTGTTCAAATGATCAAAGGTGTCATGTTTATCGTAAACTGGAAAATGATGTTGGGCATAGAGAGTTGCTAATGTTGCAAACACTAAATTGTTACCATTTGAAAATAAAAGGTCGTATTATAAATTTGATTATATTTTCTCTATTATCCTCAAAACCTTTCGACAATTTAACACTCTGAGCGACACGAGACTTCAAAGTAGTGTGGTATTGCTTTTACCTCACAGCACACATAATAACTACATATACTGGTTGAATGAATCATAGGAAATATTCTATTGGTCAAAAAGGTCACAACTGATTCGAAATCATATGGTAAAGAAGAAAGATTGCAGAACGGATATATGCGCGTGTACCCCCCAGAAGATTAATGGATATAATAGGCCAAGTCAACAATCTCGAAGGAAACGATGGATTATCACTACCAATGAGTTTTGATGCACAAATCGCTTCAAACTATTCTAACAAATTGTGTTTCTGTCAGATTCTATCAATTAAAAGTACTTACTAACTTGACACGAAACTTAATTGCCTAAATAGGATGCGAACTCGAGCATGCATGAGATGAGGTTAAGGAAGATAAAATGAATCCTTTTACATATAACCGGAACAGGGCGAAACGTGAGAGGCCAGCGAACAGTATACGACAGTATTCTTCACCGTATCAAATCCAAAATAGTCTGTCATGTTCGCGATAATGAAAAGTATTAGGAAGGGGGAGCACTATCTTTGATCAAATCGTTCCTTGTCGATAAAAATTAACCTCTACTAATTCCGCGCCTTTTATCTCCACGGATGAAAGACAAAGCTTCAAATTGTGTGGGCTTTTCTGGGCTGTCATAACCGCTTACCAAAGCGGACTCAATGAACCAAGAGCTTAATGGCACATAAGGCTTACAAATGAACCGATTCAGGAACAGAGATGGAGAAAAAACAAGAAACCTAAGACACTTGTAAGACGAGATGCTTAAAAGTAACTAGAGACTTTTCTTTGTCGAAAAACTAAAATTGAGAGGGTGAACATTTGTCCCAGTTTTTTAACCGTTTAGGGAAATGAAAGTGCCAGTTATATACTCACAAACTAGATGAACGGATCTTACCGGACATGCTTTGAAGGCGTTAGTCATGAGTTGAATATTAAATTGGCTATTTCAATGATGGTTGATCGGTTGGGTTTTGTGACACAAGGGCCATATTTGACCTAGCTGGGCTAGACACACCACGGTGCTTTGTAGGTAATGAGCTGTATATTAAATTGACTTGATGCGTTATTTAACTGGATGTTTAGGAGGTTGGGTTTTGTGACTCAAGGACTATATTTGGCCTAGCTGTGCCAAATACAAGACGATGCTTTGTTGGCGTTAAAAATGAGCTGGATATTACATTGGCTTGATGCGTTATTTAAATGGTTGGTTGCTTCAATTGGTTTTATGGCGCAAGGGGGCCATATTCAGCCAAGCTGTGCTAAACACAAGACACAAAATTCTAGCCATTTAATCTCAAAATCTTACTAAGCTTTCTTAGCTTTCAAATTAAAATCTAGGAACATATATTTTGTATTATTATTGAAATTTGTCAACATAGGACTTTTTTTATGCTTAGGCCAACATTGGATCTCAATTTTGTTTCACCCATTTAATATTAATGTAAGATCGGTTAACCCAAATGTCTTAAAACATTTCAGTGGTTTTTTCGAAGTTTTCATCAAATTTATAAATGTAAACAAAATCCGAACCTCAAAACTAACACTTAAAAGCCTTAGTTAACAAAATATCATCTAACAGTGGCTTGATTTCTGAAGCGAATCCGTTTAATTGCAACTCACGCTAAAAGCTTTCTGAGCTTTCAATATCATTCTCCAGTTTGTAATGCAAATTCTGCTTAAATTACTCGATTGAGTTGTCTACCATTTAATTCATTGATTAATTTGTCAATGAGCATTCACAAAGAACCTATCCCTAAAAGCCTTCCTTGCGGTTGAATAAAGTTTCTTGGACTTTTATACACCGCTAATTTTAAGATCCTTAATTTTGTCATATGGACCCATTTATGTTTATGTCACACATTGACAATTCTTATCATTCCCCAGTTTCCCATGAACACATAACACTTTTAACTGTTCAAACAGTTTGAGGGAATCATACTTTTGCTGGGTATCACCCTTGCCGTTTTTTCGTCCGATCATCGCAAGGGTTGTTAACTTGAAAATCTTAAAACTGTTCAGTGGCTTTTACAAAGTTGTCACGAAATGCATAAATGTTAACAGAGCCCCATCTCAAAAGTAATACTTATATATAACACTCTCAGTGAGTTAACAAAAATATCATCTGGCAGTGTATTGATTAATTTCTGAACCATTTATTTGCAACTCACGCTAAAAACTTTCTCAGCTTTCAATACTTCTGTTTTTAGTGAAGATTCTACACAAATTAGTCGATAAAGTTACCTACCATTGATTCATTGATTAATCGGCCAATGAGCATTCACCAAAAGTCTTGCAGAAGTAGAAAGTTTCATCCTGGATTCTTACTAAAATGGAAAGAATTCTTACGCACCGCTAATTTCAAGATCTTTAATTTTCTAATATGGACCCATTTAATGTTTATGTCACATTGGCAACTCTCATCACTTCCCGGTTTCCGATGAACATGACACTTTTAATTGTTCCAACTATTTGGGGAACCCACCTTTCGCTGGATATCAACCTCGCGGTTTTTTCTTCCTATCATCGCAAGGGTTGTTAACTCGAAAGTCTTTTAAAACGGTCCAGTGGCTTTTCCGAAGCTTCAAGTGAACGCTTACTTCGTTGGAGAAAAACAATTGGACCGAACGTATGTTAATCCCATTAATTCGACGGAGGAGGAGGGGATCTTGCACAAAGGGGGACCCCTACCAGAAAAATAGGAAAGAGGGAGAAGAGGAAGTGAAGTCTTCTCGGATAATGGATGATGGATGAGGACTAGGAGGAACAGGGCCATGATCAATAGCGTCAGGAATTGTTCCCGTACATCTCATGCACATGTATGCACGCAGCTTTTTCGCGAAAAATCGTCTCGCCGTTTTCACGCTCTCCCGGGTTATATGGGCAGATTTCTCTTTTATTTTGTTTCTCTTTTTCAGCCGGCCCTCCTTCACAGAAATCCTCAGATTGTTTCGGGCAAAACGTTCACAGCGTTTTGCCCATGAAAAAGACTGCCGAGGAATTGAAAATTTGTTTCGTTGCGGTCGGATTTTGATCGGACCCGGTCCCCCCTCTTCGGTGGCGACCCTCCCCCCCCCCCTCCCTCGATGTACCACCATTCGTTGAGATCGGCACTCCTCTTTGAGGTCCTATCCCCTTTTTTTATCCGCGCTCATCCTCAGTATTAAAAATTCTGTCATACACCGAATTCAGCCAGTTTGCGGGAAATGATTTATTTTGCATTGAAGTCCACTTATCCAGCATGTCTGGGGGGTCTTTCTGAGACGGTCTGCTCGGGGTGGACCGGGACGGGTTTTTTCGGGGGGTGCTATCAATGGGCATTAGGACACGCTTGGTAAAAACTGTCTGCAGCTGATTGAAAAGCGTCCCAGTTTAAAGCACTTAGACGCCTTGGAAAAGTTGCGCTCAGAAAAAGTTCTTTGAAAAATGCACAAGGCTATAAATAGTCAAATGCTGTAAGACCTGGCGTACCACCAAAAGTTTTACCAAATGACTTAGGGACAGCTGCAGCATTTTCGCAGAACTTTCTTCTAAAAATAAACATTTTCTTAAAATTCTCATGATAATTTCATGATGTCCTTCCCTTAACTATTGTGTAATTGCTGCAGTGATCAGGATGAGATGTCTTGCATACTGTTCATGTGTAGCCATATTCATATTCTATTTTCATTTGGGGACAGCTGCATCGTTTCCGAAGAACTTTCACCAAAAAGTATACATTTTCTTAAAATTCTTATGATAATTTTATATTCTTCTCTTAAATAATTTGTAATATCTGAAGTAATCAAGATGTCTTGCATACTGTTCACGCGTATCTATATTCCTACTTCGATGATGACTTAGGCACAGCTGCAGCATTTCCGAGGAACTTTCTTCTAAAAATATACATTTTCTTAAAATTCGCATGATAATTTCATGATAGTTTCCCCATAACTATTGTGTAATTTCTGTAGTGATCAGGATGAGACGTCTTGTATACTATTCATGTGTAGTCATACTCATATTTCAATACTGTCTTAGGACATATGACTGAGGGACATCTGCATTTCCGAAGACGTTTCTTCTAAAAACATACATTTTCTTTAAAATTCTTATGATAATTTCATGATGTAATTTGTATTAGCTGTATTGATCAGATTGTCTTGCATATTGTTTATGTGTAGCCATTTTCATACTTCGATATAAACTACTCATTGTAATCATTTGCTCCATATAGTTTTAGTAACACATTTCAAATGCAATCTTTTCTCGTGCTCATTCATTTGCTATAGATGTCAAATTCTTCCTGAGCTAACTCTCTTCCCTACTCGAATGAACCAATTTTTAGTTCTGATCATTCAATTACTTTAAATAGTAGTTTTGTGTATTTTTATTTGTGCGAACTGTTCAAAAAAAGTTCGTCACTAATAATATAATCGTATTAAATTGGTCATCTAGAATAAATTATTAATCTTTTTACTGCGCAGTATTGAATGGTTTATTCGATAGGTTTAACAAGTATAAAAAAATATGTAACATATTAGGTATACAACTTTGCTTCCGCCGTTTTTTCCCCGAAATTCGAGTCTTTATTGTAAAAAACAGGTTATACTTTCATTATTCAAAGTATTATCCATCGATGGCCACTACTTTCTCCCATCTTTTGAGCAGAGTACGAATCCCGCGTTGAAAAAACTGGTCATCTTTTGAAGCGATCCACGAATCGATCCAATTTTTTACTTCTTCATAAGACCGGAAGTGCTGGTCAGCCAGGCCGTGTGTAATTGAACAAAACAAGTGATAGTCAGAGAGAGCAACGTCTGTAGAATACGGCGGAGGGGGGAGGACTTCCCATTTCAACGTTTCCAAGTATGTCTTGACCACTTTCGCAACATGAGATCGAGGATTGCCATGCTGCAAAATCACTTTATCGTGTCTTTTGTTGTATTGCTGCCGTTTGTCTTTCAATACTCGGCTCAAACGCATTAATTGCGTTTGATAACGTTCGCCTGTGATTGTTTCAGTCGGTTTTAACAGCTCATAATACACTACGCCGAGCTGGTCCCACCAAATACAGAGCAAGACCTTGGAGCCATGAATATTCGGTTTGGCCGTCAACGTGGAAGCATGGCTGGGATATCCCCATGATTTTATGCGCTTTGGGTTACCGTAATGAACCCAGTCACAATATGATGCAGAAATCCCTACCGTCTTTGCCTTTCAATCAGCTGTACACAAGCAAACAAACGCCGTTCAACATCTCTCGGTTTCACTCGTACGGCACCCAATTTCCTTGCTTCTGAATCCTTCCCATGTCTTTGAGGCGTTTTGAAATTGCTTGTTGAGTCACTCCCAATGATCGTGAAAAATCTTTTTGACTTTGACACGAGTCTTCATTAAGTAATGCCTCCAATTCTGCATCTTCGAAAATCTTCTCTCTTCCACCCCTGTGCCGGTCTTCGACGTGAAAATCACTGTTCTTGAAGCGTTGAAACCACTCACGACACGTTCTTTTACTAATAGTGGCCTTACCATAAGTATTTGAGAGCATTTGATGAGCCTCAGACCCAGATTTCTTCATATCGAAGCAGAAAATTAAAACCTCCCGCAAATGACGAGAATTTGGGTGATAAACTGACATTTTCAATCGTGAATAATTTTATGATGCAGACACAAATCGACTATTGCTTCTATGGGGTTATGTTGCCAGATGTCCAAGTTTATTGCATGCGTCTATGATCTATTTATTTCGACCACTACTTACCGCTAAAGCCATCTATAGGAAAATGGCGGGAGCAAAGTCGTACTCCTAATAATATAAAAAGAAAACGCGTGCATGATATAACAATGACTTAGTTTAATCAATCTAAAAACCAAAGCCGACCAACCGGTATAGTGGTTAAGGTGTTAGCCTCTAGATCGGAAGGTTCCTGGTTCGAATCCGGGTTCGGGCATGGATGTTTGTAAACGTATGGTGTAGAAGCGGCTGGTGCACCTTAAATCTGTCGTGGCCGAAAGTCCTCACGTTGGGTTGGCGTGGAAGTTTGGAGAGTGGGGTGACAGCTCAGGTGTTGCTTCGTCATCTGACCGTGGTTCAAAATTACGAGGTGTTGTCCTCGGATCTTTCCCTCAAGGGACTGATCCCGGACCGTCGTCAATAGCCCGTTGTGTTGCTCTAGTACGACGTTAACTAAAAATTATAAAAATTACCATTTTACCATTACTAAAAACCAAAATCTGAAAGAAACTAAGCCACTTCTCATGAGCGTATCCTGTTTTAAAAGATATTTGAAGTTAAAATCTTAAGTGCGAACTCTTAAATTTCAACAGTCACTTCAAACTGTTATCGAAAATATCATTTTAAGCCAACATTTACAAATTTAGAAGTATGATTAAGTTTGCCATTTGCACTTGGATATATACAACAAACTTCAAGGATTATCTAAAAAAAACTTAAAGTAATCAATTCAAACCAGATACACAGGGAAAATTCCGCCGTGTTTTTTAAATAGACCTGCTACACGTAATTACTATGTTTTTGTTGTACATGCAACTCCATCGAAAACGATCGTAATTGAAAAACCCTTTATGCCATGCACAGAATGCGACATCAATCAGTTTTTAACACTCAACTTGATTTTGATGATTTTGAAATTTTCGTTCCTATCAATCAGGGCCTTCGTGGCTTCGTTGCCCACTTTGCTGCAAACCTTCGATTTGTAATCGGCGATGGTTCTATTTCTGTCAAATGCATTCCTCCCTGGGTGTCTTTCTCTCTTCTGTAACAGTTAAACTTTCATTGTGTGTGTGTCTACTTCTTGATATTGTACGTTTTGTGACTGGCACAGCACTGCCAAATAAGGCTCGTGTGCCATAAAGTCCCCAAAACCAACCTAAAAGTTGTCGCTGTCGACCACGCCTGTTCAGAAACCCGACTGTAGCAACCACACCGATGTTCGGTTTCTGAAAGAGCCAGCGAAATGTCACTCAGGAAGCAACACCTACAAAAGCACGGCTCTACTCAGATTTTATTCAACCCTTCCCACACAATGAATACACCAACACTCGCAGGTGTCCAGATGCGGATTAACCGAGACCGACAACCCTTTGACGAGTAACCACTTCCTGCCCCTCTTGTTTCCTACACTCCATGACCATAAATTAAAGCGAAGACGAAACCCAGAGCCCGTCCCAGGTGGAGATCATTTGTAACAACTATTTGTCGGCGCCACTGGTGTTACACAAAGGTGGATACCCGTCCGACTTATTGGTATTAACGGATAAGTTATGATCTCGAGGACCTTCCCCACTCGGCACTGAAAGCCGATTGCACGTCAAGACGAGGTGTGTGTAGAGGTTGAGTGAATGCGGTTCCAGCCTTCCCTCCACCATAGGCGGCCCACTTAGAGTCATAAATCTGCTGGCCTCGGATGATTTAGGAACCCTTCATTGCGCCCGAGTGCTTCTGAAAACACCGGAGTTACTTAGAAGACTAAACACGGCGTGGGGAGAGGAGTTTGAATGAGCCTCGGGAGGACGGAGATTTTTTGCGGTCATGTGTGGAAAAGACTGGATTTGAGATGGAATTGAAGTGGCGTGGCCGAAGGGAGGCTCTGGCTGTGTGTGCGTAGATTTCGTCTTTTTTCGATTGAATGCATTGGTTGGCTTTGGTTTTCGAGGGCCGTGTTTGGCCGAGCTGTGCCCAAACACGTGGCGACGTCGAGTCAAAAATGTCGTGAATTTTAAAGAATTTCGCTTGTAGAGCTGAGTTATTGGAGAGTCATAAGGTTTGAGTGTAAGCAGGGGTGGAAACTTTTTGGTTGTTTGGGGTTTTATGGCGAAAGGACCATATCTGGCTAAATTGCACCAAACGCAAGACACCGATGTCAAATAATTGTGTAAAGAAATGACGCTTAGCATTAAGTGGAGACAGATCACTTGGGCATCCTGCGACAGAGATATATACCAGAGGCAGTAAACCCCATGGGAAAAGAATAGATCTCTAGGATACCTCGGGATAATGAAGCCCGTACACTCCTAAAGAAGAAGCTCCCACGAGTGTAGTAATATATTAAAAATGCCATAGAATGTGTGCTTTTGGTGTTGCCTTCAAAGTTTTGTGCAACCACCTAGGATTTCAAAGAAATTGTAATCTTGGTAGCAGTCATACCAGGCGTCCCCTTGAGCAATAATACTTCAAGTGGTTTTGACGAAGTATCTCGTCCATCAAAGCCTGACTAATTTTGCTAATGACGAGATATCTTGTCGGAAGGACTTGGAAGGTTAATTGTCATACATAAATGATTTCTGTACTTTTCTTGGAGCAGCTCATTCGTTTCTGTTGTCAGCCCCATACGTAAGATGCATGACAAACATCTCGGAATTCATGTAATGCTCCATCACGTGCGAAACCCGCGTTGTGAATGACGGAGTTTTAAAATCAACGAATTAAAAACGCGCCAAATAGCACCCTCTGCCATCTACACACAACAGGTGCAGGAATACATCCTTTGAAAAAAATGTTTAATGTGATACACCCGGCCATTTTTCAAAGCTTGAACAGGGAATTTCAAATCACCCTGTAGTATGTTTTCAGGTTATTGTAAGGAACTTTATATAAATCAATGGTACTTCTTTAAAATAAAATTGTTAAAATTGTAGAAATGCGTGATAGTGGTCATAAAAACGGAATGCAAAATTGGTTAGGAAATTTTAATCACCCTGATACATGTTTTCTGTTTATTAATGATTATTATATTATAAGTAAGTGGTTTTTCTTTAAAATGAGATTTTGAAAAAATGTTGAGCTAATTTATAGTCATTAAAACGGAATAGTATATTTGGTCACGAAATTTCGAATCACCCTATATCAGGCCTCGAAAAAGATTTTTTAATACAGGTGCACAAGGTGCCCTTAAGTTTTTAAGTTAGGTGTACAGATTATATTTTAGGTGCATATTAAAAAAAACGTAATATAAGAGCATTAATGTATTGGAAACTACTTTATTAGTTGGGTATGTTTGGATATATTACTAGTATATAGTAAATAAAAATATCTAAACACTTTTTTTTATCTGCGAAATTATTACTTACAAATATTAAGACATCCTCACACATTGGTGGGCAATCAGAAACGTCTACTTTTAAGGCAGATCTATACCATAAGATTTAGTGTCCATCCTTCTTTTTGTATTTTTCCTTCATTGCAACATAGCATTTTCTGGATTAAAGTTTTTGCAGAGTGTGTATTTAGGAATTTTAATTACATTCCTTTAGAGCGAGAGAGGTCGATATTAATATTTTGTTCAGGCATCAAAATAACATAAAGTGCACGCGGGTATTTCGAGCCTTGCACTATATATATATTATATATATATATATATATATATATATATATATATATATATATATATATATAAATATATATATATATATATATATATATATATTATATATATATATTATATATATATATATATATATATTAATTAATATATATATATTATATATATATAATATATATATATATATATATATATATATATATATTATATATATATATTATATATATATATATATATATATATATATATATATATATATATATATATATTCCTGGTCATTAATGAACATTATATAAGTAATTAGTCCTTTCTTTAAAGTAAGATTGTTAAAATGTTGAAATAATTGATGGTTATAAAATTTTGAACTACGAAATTTGGCCGGAAAATTTCGAATCGTCTTGTATTTGACTGTAATGTATGTGGTATTAGATATTTTTAATTACAGTCACATTGAAACAGCACAACGGGGCTATTGACTGAATGCAAGGAGAAAAGTACAGGAATATTTTGTATTAATGACATTTTCCAAAATGTCAAATTATATTTAAGCGTCGCAGTGGAGAAACACAACACTTATAAATGCTCATAATGAAGACCGAGAAATTCTTTCAGTTCCATTATAAACCAATTTTATCATTTGGGTTGAGCACCATCGAAAATATCCCAATATTCGAATTAAATCCATCTGATTACAGTCACTACAATAGAAATTTCCGCCACTTTTCAAATCACATCATAAAAAAGACCCATTAATGAAAGCTAAATTGACTCGATAAACTAAGCGGAAACATTGACTTAATGACAACTCCAAAGGTTTGAATCATCTTTTAAATTGTGTTGTTTATAGCGATGGGAAAAATTGATTGAAACACGAAATTCAACTCCGTATCAAAGATGTAATACATCAGTGTAGATGTCACATCTTCCTCAGATTGCGCAACTCCCCCCCCCCCCGCTCTTCTGGAGTATTTATCATTTATCACTTCAATCTTCTGAATACTACATCTGTGACAGGAGCTCAATTCTAAGCTCTTATCGGATTGATAGTCATTGACGCATCACAGTGAGATCCCATTGGTCAAAACCAAGCCCTTAATCCCATTTTGCTCAACATCTAATTCACTCTTCACTTCTGTGGGCAAAACACTGCTAGCATACCACGCCCTTGAATCTCAACGTTAACAGCAAAGACCCGACACCCATTGAGAATACAAGGACCTCCCAGAATTCTGTACGGGAAATTAGCATACGAAACACAAATTCAAATTAGATTCATGGACTTCGTTAAGAATGAGTTTAAGCTTGAAAGACATGCCGAGTCCTGTGCTTTCTGAAGAGTGATGAAATACGACATCACCGCCTGCTGACAGGAAATTTGACCCCTTTATGGGAAAATCAGGTATCCGAATGAATGCCTTGTGCTCTTTTTCGAAGTGCATAAGCTGTTCTTGAGACTCGAAAATGTTTTCTCAATGCAGCTTGTTAGTGTCGTCAACTAGCCATTTTGGTAACGAGGTTACCGAACTTTGCATCGTGTGTCACTTAAGTATAAATTAGCTACATGGTATTCGTTAAAGATGAACTCATCATCACAGCGAATGTCAAATCTAATAAATGAAGCAACTGCAACAGGCAAATGTGAACGATTTGACACGTTTATTGGAAATCAGATATCCGAATTTCTTGTGCCCTTCTATGGTTTTTCAAGTAC
This sequence comes from Metellina segmentata, assembly GCA_947359465.1. Lineage (NCBI taxonomy): Eukaryota > Metazoa > Arthropoda > Arachnida > Araneae > Tetragnathidae > Metellina > Metellina segmentata. The sequence goes on along the minus strand of OX375872.1, from coordinate 151,928,505 downwards.
ATAAGTTGTTCTTGAGAAATTTGGAAGCGTCAGCTCCATTCAGCTTACTAGTGTCTTTAACTAGAGTAAGATTACCGATATTTGCATTTTATGTCTCATAAATTCAAATTTTGTACGTGGTCTTAGTTAAAGATGAATTCTACGTAAAAGAGCGAACGCAGAATCTAATAGATCAAATCAATTGTACATATCTAATAATATTAGCTGTTGCAGATATGAAAGAATTAACAGGAAATTTGACCCTTTATGGAAAAAATTAGGTATCCGAATTCCTTGAGCACTTTTTATGTGCTCCTTTCCTAGTACAAAAGTTTTCTCTGATAGACTTGAAAACTTGTGCTCAATGTAGCTTGTTAATGTCGCTAACTAGCCATTTTATAACAAGGTTACAAACTTTGAATTTTGTGGGACTTAAGGTATAATTAGCTGTATGGTTCTCATTAAAGATGAATTTTGAATGAAAGAGCGAATGTGTCAAATCAAATCTAATAAATGCTGCAAGTAACAGGCAGATGTGAATTAACTTGGGAAAATTCGATATCCGAATTCCTTGTGCACTTTTTATGCACTTTGTGCAAATACACAAGTTGTTTTTGTGACACTTGAAAACGTTTGCTCAATGCAACTTGTTAGTGTCGCTAACTAGCCTGTTTTGTAACACTATTATCCTACTCCGCATTTCGTATCGCTTATATCCAGATTAGCTACATGGCCCTCGTTCCAGATGAACCCGGCGTGAAAGAGCGAATGCCAAATCCAGCAGATGCGACACTAGCTGTTGTAGATGCAAACGAATTAACAGGAAATTTGACCCTTTAATTGGAACGACACCAGTATCCAAAGTCTCCATCACATGTTTCTTTAATTTTTGTGCTTCGTTTTCGAATGCGCGAAGTCGCTCAAGTTAGACTTGTGAGCTTTTTGTCTCGCCATCGCCAGCTGAATGCGGCTCGTTAGTGTCGTTAAGCTGTTCATTCTGTAACAAGATTACTGATCTGAAAACACAAAGAGCTGGAGCTTGCAAATACGGGCTGAATTTGAAGTGACGGGTTCCGTGCAAAAAATGCAAGCCCGGCTTATCACAAAAAGAGTTAGTAGCAACAGTAGTTGCCTTTTCTTTGCTTTTGTTAATCACTGTCGTTATCTCTTTCGCTCGTGACAGTTAGTATCCTGGAGCCCCAAATATAGTGACCTTTACCCCTACCACCTCTTCGGCTTTTTTATTTCAAATTCTTTTAAACTGCTCGACGCAAAAAAAAAAAAAATTTGCGAGGCCAATAGGTCAAGCGTTGGCGTGTTTAAGGAAGCAGAGCTCCGAGAGATACTTTGCTCTATTCATTGTTGATTGAACACGAAACGAAGGCAAGACCAGCGCTGTTTTTGAGCGGTGTGCTGGGCGTGCTCTTGCACGTAGTCAGGAAAATCGGGGCTGCCGAAAGCGATACGCAGTAAAACTTCTAACTTCAGCATATATAACAATGAATTTTTCGGCTTTATTAAGTTACAAATTACAAGCGCTATCCCAAAACAATATAAAAGAAATCAACAATTTCAAAGAAATTAATTACAAAGGATGTGCAGGAAATATTTTGAAACCAAGAGTGTAAAAAAATTCTCAGTCGGAGAAAGATACGTTTTATAGTGAACTTACAAAACATATTTACTTATCTACAACGTTTATATGCTGTTGTATTTGTAACTTTTATAAATGATAGTAATTGAAAATTATTTTCCTACCCACAGATCACTTCATATCAATTAATTTTTAACGCTATAATTAAAAAATATATTTTGCTGATATTAAAAGTCCCTTAAACTGCTGGATTAATTCTATTTAATTGTTATATTAAGTTAAAATTTTCCTTTTTCAACCTCTTTCCTCTTCCTATACTAATTTGTATCAGGTTTAAAATATGCGTTTTTTGACTTGTCTACTATCTTGTAGACAAGTGTCTTTTGTCTACTATCTAACCCAAGACCTAATTTACAATTCACTCGCAATTCTAGGTTAAGAGTAGTCCTTTTTACTTTAATAACTTTATTTTTAACTATCTACAGTTCATTTTATTTCCTAGTTGTTACATTGAATTACAAAGAATTGTTGTTACAAAGAATTCTACGAATATATGACTTCTTATTGCACATTAAATTACAAGTGACATTTAAACACACATGACTTTTTTAACTAAAATTATGTAAAACTACAAATTTAACATAAAATGAGTGCTAGAACCTTTTACAATGAAGCTAAATCTGATATAATATCATCAACCCCCATCCATAACTCCAAATTAAATAACCCCCATTCAAACCTCTCAAGTATTTCCACAGCTCTTACTTTTTTCACCGTTCTTTCGGGCCAGATTGTCGTACTTTTTAGACTTGGTTTTGGGTTTTATGGCGCAAGGGCCATATGTGGCCAAGCTGAGCCAAATACATGACGGATAATTTCAAGTAATTGTGAAAATAAATGTAAGGTAGTACTTAATTAACGTTGTTCTGGAGCAACACGATAGACTATTGGCGACGGTCTCGTATCAGTCACCAAGGGAACAATCCAATGACAACACCACTTTAATTTGAACAACATGCCGCGTGAGGGCATTTGAGGCCACGACAGTTTTAAAGTGCACGAGCCTCCCTTGTGCACGACTGTCTTCTTTTGGATTCGAAGTGCCCAATTCGTAACTCTTTCAACCGGGCTTCCGGAGCCCCTTGAAAAGAAAGGATGGAAAGGAGAAAATAAAGAAAGATAGCATGTGTAACCTGGGGTCCCAACCCACGTTTACCAGAGACAGCAAACCCCGTGAGAAAGGAAGATATCCATATGATACATCTGGTTCGGGAACGCGACTTGGACTCCTAATTATATCAATTACATTAAATTCTTTTATTTTATCTTTATTCCTATTAATCAAGTGCTTAACGTCACCTTCCTTAACTTCTATCTCTAACAGCAATGCTCAACTAACAATAAAAGCTTTCATTAACTATGATGTAGAAGTACGCTGATTTTCAGTCAGGTACTCCGTAATTGGTACATCTGTTCCGTTTTGAAATTATACGCTTTCCGTGCATGCTTCTTTTCTGTGTCAGCAAAAATTTCATTGTGTGTGTTTGTCCATTACTTGATTTTGTCCGTCTTGGGTTTGGCACAGCTTGGTCAAATATGTCCCTTGTGCCATACAACTCAATGCAACCAACCAACCCGTGCATGCTTTCCAGACGCCCAAGTCTTTTATATCTATTCAGTTTAAGACAGCTGCTTGAAACAAGTGACATTTAAACTCACAATTTAAAGAAGTAGATTGAGAGATTTCCATTTTCCCACAAAACTAAAACTCATTTTGACAAATAAAACAGAGCGACATATGCACGATCTGACTAAGAGTTACTGGATCCCTTGAAGTTAGCGCATGAAAGCGGAAAATGCTAAATGTCATATTTGGAACAAACCCGGCCTCACACTGGGGCGACATACAACATGCGCAGGCGCGATTCATACGTATTTCAGCTAATTAAGTGTCGCAGAACTGATGGTGGACCAATATATGGCTGGCCTAAGGCAAGTCAGGTTTGAAACACTGAGTTATATTTAGAACATAATCTCCTATATATTTCACCTTTTGTATAAAGACTTCAGAATTATTGAAAACCTTATGACATGCGATAAAAGGATTCAGATCCAAAGTTCTTGAAAACCGAAGGAACATTTGTGAATTCGTAATAACATCACGCATTTCCGCTTTTGTATCATCACCATTCTATTATCATGCGGTCATGACGCTCTCCCTTTTAGGAAAGCATTTCATAACATAAAATTATGAATATTGCGGAACCATTGAGTGGGAAAAGTGAACTTCGCTCTCCAAGTTTTTCCTTGTATGTGAGTCCTCAAAGGAACATCTCCTTTAGGTGTGTACGGACTTCATGGACCCGAGGTACTCCAGTGATCTTTTCTTCAGTGGGGTTTACTGTCTTTAGTAAACATGGGAGTCCGGTTCCCTGGATACCCAAGCGATATTTTTCTGCTTTCATCCGAGTGTACGCTGTTCCCCAATCCCTCTTTTTCCCCCATTCATACATTTTTTTGCTTGACATCGTCTTGTGTTTAGTACAGCTTGGCCAAATATGGTCCAATATTTCAAAAACAACCAACAAATTTTTTCCCAACTTTCCATACTGGTCTGATTTTAAGGACATATTCCCGCCCGTCAAAAAGTTAGACTAGGAAAACATACCCAGGAGTTTGCAGTTTTATGGCCCTTGCGTCATAAAACTTCAAAATAACCAACCCATTGTTTTTGAAACGCTCAACTTTCCGTTCTGGCCATCTGGTACTGGTCCGATTTTAAAGACGTATACACCCGTTAAACAATTAAATGGAGTAGAAAATTTTACCTGGTAGACCAGTATAACCATGGTAGATAGCGCCGGCTCTATTGGATCGAACCGAATAGCGAGGAAATACGTGATTAAATAAGCCTTCGTCGCCGCTTGATAGGATGCCCCAGAAGGAAACGTAAAAAACGGTCTGACACCTAACCACAAAAATTTTCCCTATCCTGTCTCCGAAGCGCAAGAATCCGAAACTCGGGAGAGATGCGAGATGAGATATTTGCTATCTTTCACGGAGGGGTGGATCAGTATTTATAGGAAGTCGATAGCGAGTCATTAAATCTCACGTAAATAATACATAATGGAAAATGTTTGGAAAGCTATGTTTGTGTAAAACCTGTCAATAATACATAATTGGAAAATGCTCCGAAAACTATCATGAGCTGTCATTACCCAGACATACTCTTCTATCTTTTGCTTTTTTTTCCTAACTCGTTGTCTTGTGCTTGGAACAGCTTGCCCAAATATGGCCCTTGCGCCATAAAACCCCAAACCAACTAACCCATTAAATGTAATGCCGCTTTGTCCTGCCTAGGACTGGTTTGAATGAAGCTCAAAATAAAATCCCATAATATTTAACAACAAAATTTACTCTCGTTACATATCCTTTGCGGCTTTTTGGTCGAGTTATTCCTTCTTTTCCGCATTTGGGAATGCTCGGGGTCTTCCAGTCAAGACTGGGCTTAGTCATAACCAAAAATGATTCATCACCATTTATGTAAGTTTTATCGTCGTTTCTAACGTACTCAAGCATGTTCGGTTCTGTGTTTTGCTCAACTGAGAGATTTTCTGGCTCGAATATTGCAATCATGTATCCAAATCGCACATGGAAATCGACTTTACTGAATGGAAGCTAATGTTGGTCTTCAGATCACTCACGAAAAACATTTCGAGGATTTTCTGGTTGAGCTGCACTACATAAGTTCGACATTGTTTTCCTTTCTGCTGATTGAGGACCACCCAGAGCATTCATAAATCTCAACTCCTTGAAGACCCTCTTTGAAATGTTTATAACCACTCATAAATTTCTTTACAACTCATGTTATCCTCCCAATCGATTTTCTGCAACTTTTATCAAGTTTTACGGAGTATGATAAACTTATTCGTGATATAACATTCATCAGCTTGACACATCAGAATTCTTCCCCAGACTGCTATTTTAATGTGTTTTAGCAAGTTTCATCAAGAGTCTGGAAAACCGATTAGTTATGTACCATTCATAAGTTTGAATGCAGCTCAAGAATCCTTCCCATAGACTGTGCTACCTTAAATATGTTTTATTAAATTTCGCCAGATTCTGAAAAACTGATGCGTGATATACCATTCATAAGTTTGAATGCAGCTCAAGAATCCTTCCCATAGACTGTGCTACCTTAAATATGTTTTATTAAATTTCGCCAGATTCTGAAAAACTGATGCGTGATATACCATTCATCAGCTTCTGTACAACTCGTGAATCTTTCGCAGAGACTCTGCTACTTTAAATATCGTAGGGCTTAGAGAAGAAACTCGTTTACTGACAAAAATAATCATTTTTATGTTACAGCTTCTCGAAGACTATTAGATTTTAGGTCAATATTAATACAGATAAACATTATGTTATTTTTTTGTTAAAATACATTACAATACGCCAATGTACTTCCCATAATCACGATAACAACCATTTACTGTCAAAGAGCGCAATTCCGTAAAATGTTAGTTAATAAGTTTCTGCTCTAAGCCGACGATGTTTTAGCAGGTTTCTCAAGTCATTGAAAAACTATTATGTACAACTAATACAATCAACCTTAGATTTTCAGTAACTTCAAATGTATGTTTTAGCAAATTTCTATGCGTTTTTTGTAAACTGATTCGTATACCAATTTTTTTCCCTCATGACAACCTGCTCCAATCGCCTGAAAATTTAAATTTCAGACATAAAAGAATCGCAGAAAATAATGAAATATTTAATTTTTTCGTGTAAGTTCTCTATTTGGCTAGTGAAATATTGCATGTTTCCCGCGGTCCCCTTGAAATTTTCTCCCAAACCCTGGAAGTCCGTGGACCACTGGTTCACATCTACGAAAGATTTTAACATCAGACCAACCAAACCCATCAAGATGAAGGATTTCAGATTTTTTTTAATTACACAAACTAAGAAAATACTTTTGTCCGGATTTGTGTTGACTTTCATCGAAATTAAATGATTATATATGCTAATTTCGTCGTAAACCATTTTAATTTCGATGTTTTGTGTAAAGAATGCCTAAATACACCTAAGTCCCTCAATACGATGGGCTCAATTATTTCATTATCCTATATCAGTCCGCTAACTAAACAGGTTATGTGATATAGACTATATAAGCTAGTATTTGTAAGATAAGCTATATAAGGTATGCGATACAAGCTAGTTAATGTGATAAACACCTGTTGTGTTCCTAAAAAAATAGAGATGAAGGTAACGTGGTCTCCACCCTGTTCATCGATACACCTAAATCCTTCAATACGAAGGGCTCAATTATTTCATAGTTATTGCAACGTGGTATGGTATTTTGACAAGTTCAGAAATACGCATTTCCTATATGTCCGTCCAATACCTAAATAAGTTATACGATATCTATATAAATAAGAATGTAGTGTTTGTTTGTACATTCAATATTTTCGACCCATTTCAAGTTTTCTATCCGTTTTGGACCCTTCTGATGCCAAATTCGCCTTTTTCGCGTTTGGTGTCTGTCTATCTATCTGTCTGTCTGTCTGTCTGTCTGTCTGTCTGTATGTATGTATGTATGTATGTATGTGCCTTATACACGTCCACACGGTTTAATATATTTCCATGGAAATTTGCATATAGTGAGTACTTATCTTCGTTTAGTGAGTGGAATTGGTTGCGAAAGTCTGTCTGTCCGTCTTTCTGTTCTATGTTCGATTTTGTGTTTGTGTGTTTGTGCAGACATCACATGAATTTTATTCCAGATATTTGATTACAATTGCTTTATTTTATACATTATCTATTAGTTTAGTGAATGCAATATTAAGCATTTCTTTATTGTCTTATTTAGTTGAGTTTCATGCTAAAACACCTCAGTACGTATACTTAAATCAACCATAATTTGGTAGTTTGGTAAAAATTGGGATGTATATTGAATATTACGATTACTTTGATTGCCTTACCAGTACTGCTAAAAAAAGTAATTATTCTTCAAAAAATTATTATTTTTTTATCTAATTTCAGTTCTGATATTTAATTTTTTCTAGTCTTATTTTTGTTCTTTGCGCAATGAAAACGATTTCCGAATATTTTGGACTGACGATATTTTTCTACGAACGGGAATGAACACGATCGCGCGAGCAGTGATATTTTTTGTTTCTTTCGCTCTGAATTAATTTCAAATTTCTAAATTTTGTGCACTTTTAGTTGTAAGTTGTGGCAACTGTGCGAGATCAAAAGATAAAAATGAATCACAAATTAATATCTTTAGAACAATTTTTTCCGACATCTTTTTATTTTGTTTTATTTCGCTGTTTTCTGTTTTAAATGTTTATTATTTTAATAAATGTATTTTACTTCTCATTACACGCAACACCACCATAAAGCATTCCACTTAAAAAATGGCAGGTAAGTTAGAATAAATTTTCAGTAAATTTTAAGTGTAGTTATGCCATTATTGAAAGAATAATGCCGTAATTGAAAGAATAATGCCGTTATTTAAAGAATAATGCCGTTACTGAAAGAATATAATATTGTTTAAAAAATCCGAACTATAACTTTTCAAACATTAAAAAATTCGTTGTTATAATGACAGGAGAAGATTGTAAAATTTCACAATGTCACATACCGGATGCAAGAGTGCCACAAGGAAAAAAATATTGTTTTGTTGACTATGGGTGCGAGAGCACTGGCCGTAAATCGTAATTTTTATTAGTTGAGTTGAACATGAAAAGAACTTAAGAAAGGGAATTCCTAATTTCACTCACAATCGTCTTTTGTAGTAGTAACCTTAATGTCACCTTTCATCATTTTGTAGCTTTGTCATACTGCGAGGGTGCGATATATGTGAAATGTATCGCATGAATGGATATGCATGTGTAGGATTTGTGTCCAAAGTAGGTGGTAGAAATTATAAAGATGGCGAAAGGTATTCAAATAAATTTTTATTCTACAAAAAACGTAAGTCATTGTATATTTTGAATATATCTTCAATTTAGAGTAAACCAATTCAAACCGTGTAAGGTCGGGTATTTTGCTAGTAAACTATATAAAGCTAGTGTTGGTAAGATGGGATATATACTAAGTCAATAAAAAATTGCACTAAGAGTTAACGTGTAAAATTATTTTTAACAAATTAAGATGTGTTCAAAAAATTATATCTCCCTCTTAACCTTATTATTTATCACACACTCTATCATTTTTTAAAATGTTTACATTTTGTTTTGGATATGAGCGACATTTTAATCATTATCACCAAGTCACAAAAATTCTAGCTCCGCCTCTATGCGACCTATGTACCTGTGCGAAAGTATGAAAAAATGTGAATCAACTTGCGAGGTAGATCATGAAACTTTTTCGCCTCTGCTGTGTGAAAGTATGTAAAAATATCAATCAGTTTACGAAGGAGAGCATGAAACTTTTTCACTTATGTGTCTGTGTAAAAATATGTAAAACTATCAATCTGCCTTCGATGGAGAATGGAACTTTTTCGCCTCTGTGTCTATATGAAAATATACAAAAATATCAATCAGCTTGCTAGGTAGAGCATAAAACGTTTTCGCCTCTGTGCCTATGTCAAAATGTGAATCAGATTGCGAGGGAGAGCATGAAACATTTTCGCATCTATGCCTATGTGAAAATATGTAAAGAATACCAGTAAGCTTACGAGGGCGGGATTGAAACTTTTTCGCCTCTGGTGCCCATGTAAAATATGTAAAAATATCAGCTTGCGAGGGAGGGTGAAACTTTTTCGCCTCTGTACCTATGTTAAATAAAATATGCAAAATATCAGTCAGCTTACGAGAGAGAGCATAAAAAGTTTTCGTCTCCGTTGCCTATGCGTCTCCGTTGCCTTTCCGTATCCTAAAATATCAATCAGCTTGCGAAAGAGAGATTGAAATATACTCCACAAACAGCCACAACAGAATAAAGTTACCAGAACAAAGGTTTAACAGAAGGCTTAGTGACAGGAAAACAGAGCTTTAAACTCAATCTCACAAGGGCGAGGTAAGTGTTTCAGATGTAGTACAAAGGAGCATCTAAGTGAGATTGTTGAGCCAAATTGCAAGATAAATATAGGGCAATTGGAAGGGGAATGAGAGAGGATAGTCACCTTACTTTAAACGGAAAGCCGCAACTTTTTCTCAAAGGCTGTTGAAGACAACTTTCGATTTCCAAAACATTATCTTCTTACATTTCCGACAAGTTGCCTTGTCTCAATAAATTTATTCACTGCATCAGCAACCTAAAAGTTGTAGGAGGAAAAGGTTCGATTCCTGTAACTGAATCTGTGGGCTTAATTCTCTTTTCTGTGACAGTAAAAGCATTCCTTGCTTGTACATGTCCGTTTACTTGGCGTTGTTTGCTAAATATGGCCCTCGTGTGTCATAAAATTCAACAAATCATTTAACTATTCTTTTGGACTTCACCAAATAAAACGATATCATATTGATTGTGCATCGGAGAGCATACATATTAGGCTATATACCAACAAGATAGAGTACTTTATATTAAACTATACAGCTACTAGATAGGGTACTTTATATTGAGCTATACAACTACTAGATACGATACTTTATATTGAGCTATACAGCTACTAGATAGGGTACTTTATATTGAGCTATACAGCTACTAGATAGGGTACTTCTTAGAGTTTGGTGTACATCGTGCCCTCAAATGTCTTCATGTTGGCGCTCTGTGATAGTTTGGATACTGGGATGCCAGCTCAGGTGGTTGTTCTCGTCATCTGACCATGGTTTAAAATTACGAGACATTGTCCTTGGATCTTTGGCTTAGGCATAGCTTCCAGATCATCGCCTATAGTCTGTTGTGTTGCTACAGTGTGACGATAAACTACCATCATAGAATATAATTCTTCGGACATATTCTATTGGAACTTTAATTAGAGTAGGAGGGGGGGGGAACTCATCTTATCCTTCTGGTGGTACCCTCGACGAGGCATCTTGTCATTACCAAAGCTGACCAGATCTTGATGGACGAGATATCTCGCCATTAGAAGAAAACTGACCCGATCTCGTCATCATAAAGAATTGGCAATATCTTGATGACGCGATATCTCATCATCAGAAAAATTGGTTAGATCTGGATGGACATTATATATCGCCGAAACCACAGGAAGGGTTATCCAAACAATATTATTCTTCAACGCCTCACAAGAAAAAAAGGTTTGTAATAGAAGATTTTATCTCACGGTCAAAATTAGCTGTATAACTTGAGAACAAATATGGATTGTTGTAATTTTAGACTTACACGCCTACCGTCACGACTCCTGGCAAATTACATCAAGCAGCAAACTTATTATTCAACACTGGTACTGGAGGTTCCTATAAACAAAAGGAGCTGCAGCAAAGTACAGTCTAAATTCATACACTGGTACGTGTTAGTAATACAGACGTCATCGCAGCATAATAACTTTAAGTGACTTTTTCGCTGCTGTGCTTCCTCAATATTCAGGAAGCGTACGCTGTCGTGGAATGAGTGACTGGGGTATTTTTATTTTTGCCACCCCGATTCAGACTCCCAGCAGGATATTAATAATTTTCTTAATGGAAGAAGATATACATAAAACAACGCATTCTCTTCCACACCTTTCCGACACCACTGCCTGCTGCATTGGGAAGGTGGCCAACTCACATTAATGAGAGACTGACTGGGCAGAAAGAACCAGGTAGAAAAAGTGATTGGGTGATCAATTACTGTTGGGGTGGAGGGCGGTCCGTGTGCGGCCAGTAAAGTAAAGGTGTTATGTTCCCTGTCTGAAACTCCCGTAGATTCGGAATCGTTTCAAATTGGATCTTCAGAGCTTCGACTCTCTGAGATTTCCGAGTAGTGTAATATTGTTTTTGCTCCATAACACAATGTTTAAATAAGCACATCTACATGGTTGGAATAATCCCTTAATTCTTTCGGAATTAGGAATTTTTATGTTGATTCTTTCCTTGGAATATGAGGGTCGTGGTTGCCCAGTTGGAAGAGCAGTGGTTTAGCAACCGGAGGGTTGTGAGTTCGAAACTTGGCCCGGCCAAAGACAGTCGCATACACTGAGGTTGGTGCACATTATATCTGTCGGGGTCTTAAATGTCCTCACGTTGGCGTGGTGTGGAAGTTTGGAGAGTAGGGTGAGATGAGAGCTCAGGTGATGCTCTCGTCATCTGACAGTGGTTCAAAATTACAAAGCATTGTCCTTTGCCTTAGGGATGGATCCTGGACTGTCGCCTATAGCCTGTTGTATTGCTCCATTGCGACGTTATTAAACTACTGTTAACTACCATTCTTCGGACATAATTCTTATTGGACCTTTAATTAATTCGAAATTCCATAAGATACCTGTTGGTCCTATCTTTGTAATAGAATCCATTGAAATGATATCGTTGGTCTTTTGCTTAGAATAGAATCATTTGGAAATATCATATATTAAGGGAAGGACCTATTCTTTTGGTTCTTTCCTTAAAATGTAATTATTTGGGAAAAAAATTTATTTATTTCTCTTTTAATTAAAAAATAATTTTTTGGAAATATTTCTTGACTCCTTTCCTCAGAATTTGATTCGTTGGAATTATTATGTTGATGCTTTCCTTAGAAGAGATTCACTAGGGGAAGATTATGATGGTCATTTCCTTATTATAGAATCCTTTGGGAAGATTCTATTGATCATTTACAAATCACTATCATTGGTCCAAACGAGTACTCCATGAATGAAGAGATAAGCAAGTACAGTGTGTGAGGAGGGGAGTTATTCTTTTAATGTACTCAAACGGGTACTCCAGTAAAATGAAGAAATAAACTAGTAAAGTGTTGAGGGGAAGAATTTATTCTTTTAATTGTACTGAGAGAAACAGGTACTCCAAGAATGAAGAGGTAAACTGGTACAGTATTGACAGGAAGAAGTTATCATTTTAATATACCCAAATGGGTGCACCAGGAATCCAGAGACAAACTCTTGATATATACTGGGGTACATGCTGGATTGGATTCAATTGTATCATATTTGTGTAATGAGTTGATTCAAGTTTGTGGTCCTTATTCTACTTTTTTCTTCTTTTCAGCTTCAAAGCCGGACTACAATGGATACAACTCCTCGTCGTCGAACGGAAACGACCCCAACAGCGGGCCCGGGACAGGCAGAACAAACTTCACGACGAAGCAGCTTACAGAGCTGGAAAAAGAGTTTCACTTCAGCAAGTACCTAACTCGAGCGAAGCGAATCGAAATCGCCACAATTCTGCACCTGAACGAGACACAAGTCAAAATCTGGTTCCAGAACCGGCGGATGAAGCAAAAAAAGCGAATCAAAGAAGGTCTTATACCCACGGATCCCTCCAACTCCTCTGGTGGTGAAACTGGTTCATCGCCACCACTCTGTGCCATCAGTACTGGTTCAGCATCTGTCAGCTCACCAAATAGTGTTCCTTCAGCTTCAGTAGTTGTAAGCGGACAGCTTACACCTCCCGACTCCAAACCAGTGACATTAGCGAATTAGTGCAACATCAAAAAACACTTCAGTCAGGAATGCTCAAAAGGGGTCGAAAGTCCTCGTGCACTTCACCTCCTAATTGCATCATCTCATGAACACGAAAGAAATGTCTTACTTTTCAGGAAACTAACTCTGACAAGCTGGCGGACATGCTACCTGAAAAGCTCAATAGATTGGGCATTTTTTGGATACCGAAATCAGTTTCAGGAGACTGTTTAGTTTGATGTTTGGTTCCAAAATACCCAACCACAAAACTGGGAAGAGGGGGGAATGTGATACATCGTTCAAGCTGAAGATGGCTTAAAATAGATGTAATAGGAAAATTGTCCTGTAGGTTACTAGACGATTTCTTTCAGAACGATTCTTTGATGGCTTTATCTGTTTGCTTATGTTTCCACCTCGATTCTCACGGCTACTGTTTGGAAAATGGACCTCTTTCGAACATTTTATTTATGTTTGAAGGAATTTTATTTATGTTGCTTCGAAGCTATTGTCGTTGAGCTGTTGAAATCGTTATATACCTGTTGTCATAAAATGTCGGCCTTAGGTTCATGATTGTCAGACTTCATTATTTATTCAAAAAACGAAAAACCTCTTTCATACAAAAATGAAATGCCGTGTAAAAATACCACTTTCATTCAAAAATAAAATGCCATATTTCTGGTAACGTAGAAGACCTTAAACTTTTCCATTTTTGCAAAACGTAAAGAGACGTGAGCACACAGAACCATAGAAAACTAAACTGACAAAGAAAATTAAACCATCGATACTAAGACCCCCTCACTCCAATGATATTTAAGAGTTGAAAATAGATAGTACAAAAATATTGTCTAACGAAGTCAGATACAGTTCGACCTAAAGTAACACACTTTTTTTATTTCGTATCCTGTTTAATTTTTAAAGATCCAATGCCCTTATTATGCTCTATCCCAATGCTCTTAAACTGCCATTTATGAAAATTCCTTCTTTTCCTAAAAGTTAAGACAAATAGCTTATCAAAGTACGTAGTTTTTATGGTGCAAGTGTACCCAAAGTCTAAAGAACACAAGACACATGACTTGTGAGATGAGTTAGGATCTATCCGACCTGTCTATGTTCCATTCTAGTATCTTCTTTCCTTATTTCAGAATTGTATTGGTGTCTCCGTTGACAACTTCTGAATTATCAGGAGTTGTTAACTGCGACTTGTACTAAATGGTATTTTGGACTTAATCTATGTTATACCACAGACGTGAAATATAAGTAGATTGAGCATTGGTACTAAGAGAAGCTTTAAAAAGTGTGAGCAACAGTCGTCGAGTAGTCATGTGACTGCTCTGTGACAAATTGACTTCGTTGGTCGATTTGGTATTTTATCGCCTCATTTGTTATTATAGCATCTAATGACAGCATATACGTAATAAAAAGCAACAACAATTGTGAAATCTCCAAAATCTACTATGTCGTGTGGTTCAATCAGATAATGAATCAACGGATAGGTGTCTTCTCCCTTCCCGTGGACCAATCAGATGATGGATGTTCCATGAAACTGTTAATATTGCTCGTTTTACTTTTATATTTCCTCTATGGGTTAAACGATGACCAAGGGAACTTGCAAAAAGTCTAAGGAAAGTATTAAATTTTATGGGTTGATATCATTAATAACAGGGCCGTTCCTGAGAAATGGAATGCTTGCATACAAGCCTCAACAAGTCACTCCTCTAAAAAAAACATCTGATATTCCTTATAAATACCCGTTGATAAAAAAATGCTTCTCTGTTTAAATGAAACCATTCAGATTCATCGGTAAAATGTATCGCAACACAAGGCAAACCTAAAAATATTAACTTTCACAGTTAGTTACCTTTTCTGTTTATTCATTGGTAATAGTGCATTTATATTTTAGTTGGCCACATTTCATTTCCAAAAAAGGCATTCATAATTTCATAATTCCTAAATTAGCCGCTTCTATTTTTTCCTGTCTACACATAAGTAGGTGTCCAGAACACCATTCAGAAAGGGTCCTGAAAGTAGTCCTCAATTCTTTTGAATCAAAGTCAAATAAGTATTCAATCAAAAAGGCTGGAAGAGTTAAGAAAGCAGAGCATAATAAATATTACTAAAGCAGTTTCATCTACCCATTGCATTATGTGTTCCAGATGTAAAAATAATTGCTGCAAACAATATCTAGTTAAACAATTCTACACGATAGTTAAATAAGGCCACTCTGCCGATTCTTAGAACATGGAATTAACCCTCCTGTTGGTTGACTCTACGAAGAAACTCGTTGTTAGAGAAATTTACCAGATCTTGATGAACGAGGTATCTCGTCCTTCACATATGAAAGAACTGACCAGATATTGATCTCAACATCATCCAAGAATCGACAATATCTCCTCGAAACCACTCGGAGGGTTAAAAGTCAGACTATATCATCTCTTGAATGCAAGAAATACGTAACTCGAAAAATAGTGTATTTTGAGCTGTACTTAAATCAGTAAAGCTGAGATCATGTAGAATTTAATACAAGCTCTATGTACCTTCATAGCCACTTAAACTCTATCGGCTGATAAGAAATGTAGATAGTACATAAAACTGGAACAATTTTCAAACTGTTTCGTTTATCTCAAAATCCAAAAAAGAAACCCGAGTTACTTAGTTCCTGCATTCAGGTGCAGTATAATTTTGATTGTTCATTTTATTTTCAATAATTCCTGAATAAAAAAATAAAAACTTGAAATTAGTGTTCAAGTAACTTTTATTTCGAAATTTAAAAAAAATTACTCTAAATCATCTTTTTTTCTTCAAGTATAATATTGCAAACATATATAAACGACCCACCGACTTCCATTTCTCTTAGGTTGTTGAAATCAGTATTCCAGCGAAACGATATCACAATTCCAACAGATGGTGATGTTATTTATAGGGTTTACGGATCGAAAATTTTATATAAATTCAAGCCTCTAAATCCATGAATTTCGCGCCTAATTTAATGCTAAACATACAACACAAATTAATATTAAAACACCTTAGAGAAATGAATGAGCTTAAGAGCTTTTTCGGCTCTATTTTAGCTATCTTATTCAGTGGATTTCGCAATATTACAACAATTCTACCATAAGGACAGTATCTCCAAGTTTAATGCGTTCCAATTGACGATTGTCGCACGCTGCTAAAAATGAAAATGGGGTCGCGCTCACGGTGTGCCCAAGCGACCTTTTTCTTTCATCCTTACTGTATTCCCCAATCCCTCTTTTTTCCTTTCCCTACATTTTTTTTACTTAACGTTGTATTTTGTTTGGTGCAGTTTGGTCAAAAATATGTGGCCCTAGCTCAATAAAACCCAAAACAAACTAAAAAAATACTACATGAATACTTAGATAACAGAAAGATCATTCTAGAGTTGATTGAGCGTTTTATGTGCCTCGCGCCATACAATCTAAAACTAACTAACCAACAAATCTAAACATGAATACTTAGATAACAGAAGGGTCACTGTTGATTGAGTTTTCGTGTCCCTTGCTCGTGTTAAACCCAAAACCAACCAACCATAAAGAAATCTAATGCTACATAAAAACTTAGATAACAGTAGGATCACTCAACCAACTGTTGATTGAGCGTTCTTTTCATTTTAAAGCGTTTTGAGACATACCCCCTTTTTTTTCTCTCTTAAACAGTTGAGCTTAGAACCTTCGTAACTAACATTGCAATAACGAAACGTATACTTTGCCAACTACATTTTTAAGCTATCCTTAGGTAATATACTAACACTGACCGAAGATCATAAATTTCTTAAATAAAGCATCCCGGTCTCTGTTGATCAACTTTTGTCAAGAAGCTGTTTTCTTGTGGATTGATTCTACAAATACAGTTTCAGTATCCATTTATCAATTAAAGTTCACCGATACTTGTGTATACAAGTATCAATCTGAAGAAAAATTCATTGTTTTGGTGTTGAACTATTTCTGAAAAATCGTAAAAAATCTGGTGGATATGTAACTCGTCAATTAAGGGGACAACGGACTTTCAAAACATGAACTTTTGCAGTTATAATCCCGTTGTTATAAAATTAGCAGACCGTTTGTTTTCTACTATAAAAGCCTACATTTTCTACTAAAAGCTTATATCTATTTGTGTCTAAAATAGTACGTTGTGCGGAGGTTATTACATAAAACGTGGACAAAAAGTTTGATAAATTAGCAAAAATATATAGATCCCATGCGTATCAATTTTTCATGTATTGTCAATATTTTAATTCAGAATATTTTTACAGTCGTTCCAAATGATATCCAAACACTTTGTTATTCACGTCAAAGGAGTCGTGGAAAAGTGTCATTTGACTTAGAACAATGTCTACTATAATTAAATATGGGTTTTATTTGCATAAAGATCCGCCTTCATATTACAAATTTTGAATCAACTCAAATTTTTTAATGTAACATTAATTTTAGATTACAGATTCTGGTTTTCTGGATCAAAATAGCTAGAATTCATATAAAATTCGTTTATTATGCTCAAACCTATAATGAGTTATGAGTGGCTGAAATTCAGAGTAACAAATGTTAAATGAGCGCTTCAGTATTTTTCTTATATCTACCAAAACAATCATCTGATCAAAAGAACTATTATGATATATTAAACTGGTGAATAATCCAAACAAAAGGTATGCCATATTTTATTTTCAAATCAATATTTTATAAGAATTACAGTTATTTAATTCATAGTTGAAAAATAATGGATAAAAAAATAGTATATTTTGAGTGTAGTTGACTCAGCGGTGTCTCAAAGCTAAGTGTGCAAAATTTCAGTTCATTCTTTTCGATAGTTTTTGAGATAGTCCTTTCAAAACTTCACGTTGACTTGTTTTGGGCTCGTTCTAAAATAAAATTTTGAAATTATTTAGAGAAATGTTTTTTTATAAACGAGGGCAGCTTAACTTGTAACACAACAGTTTTTAGAACGGTAAAGTCTCACCAGCATAACTGCTCTGATTGGCTACGAGTGAAATCACTCACCACTACGTCATATGAGCAGCTAAAATAAGGCCCTTATTTGTTATGCAATCTAGTTAATAATTTTAAATTACTTTAATCCGGGGAACACTTTTGAAATAATTTTTAATGTTAGATTGGAATAGGCTTTTTGAATGAAAATAAATCCGAAATGCCCAAGAAAGTGCGAAATATACTAATACAATGTGCGTGACTTGCATTTCAAAATTCGAAACATTGAGGAGAACTCAATGTTTGAAAACTACTTAGTTTTCTCTTATTTCCGCCAAAATATTAAAAATTACAATCAAAGTGTATGTTGTGCTAGTTGAAATTTTGTAAATAATTTCTAAATAAATAAATGTTCCTCATGTAAATAAACTACAGATTTATTTCAAGTCTAATGGCACTCTTCCAAACACGAGACAGTGTTTGGATGCTTTTTTGACCGATAGAGTAAATGTTTTAATCGAATTAACTCCTCTTCATTTGGTAATGTGTAGTACGTAGTTGTAAATGAAAAAATTGTTCTGATATACGCAAGAATTTGCTAAAAAATCATAAGTTAAGCAACATTATAACACAAATTTTTTAATTTTTAATTTGGAAGCAGGATGAATTTTCCCGGGTTTTTTTTTTTTTTTTTTTTTTTTCCAATTAGATATATGCAATAGATTTTAAGGATTATCAAAAAATGTACAATGAAGTAAATCAAAGCCAGATGCACTGGGGACAGTTAAAAATTATGAGAATGTTAAACAATCTGAATTCGATGTAGGTAGTATACTTACATCGCACTGAAGCAACACAACGGGCTGACGGTCCTGTATCCACCACGAAGGCAGAAAATCTGACTAAAATCTGAGGAAAACGCGTTTTTGCAGTAGACTTTTACTATGCGTATCTACAATATGGTTTTGTTGTTATATATGTAACTCCATCAGAACCTGTTGTAATTGAGGAATTCTTTCTGCTATCTAAAAAGTTTTACATCAATTAATTTTTAACGCAAAAAAAAATTTTGATCGATTTTGTTGATTTTGAAAGTTTACTGTCCCTGTTACAGTCCTAGAAAGTTACGAAACTGTGTATTAGCAATTTTCAGACGTTTGCTATCGAGCTGAATTACAAATAAAGCATATCAAGTTTGACATTGAATAAGTATGTATTCTATACGATAAAGCAATCTTTTTCCAAAAAAAATCATTATAAATTGATTTTCGGAGACATTATTGGAAAATGGAGAGATTAAAAACATTACTTTAATTACCTTCGGCATCACTCTGAAGTCGCGAACCTGTGAATTTCATGTTTAACGTCTAGTGTTGTATTGTTAAGTTTCAGGTTGTTAACAATGTTGTCACATGGCAGTTGCAACACACAATTTAATCAAATGTGTTTATTGTACTTGTAAATTAGTTGAAAGTGTTGTTTAAGATAGAAGTTTGGAAACAATGTTCTTTTCTTTCTGGTAAGCGCTATAAAAACGACAGACTCAAAACCAACGCCTAAATCTAGTTTGAGTTACTCAGGATAGGCCACGAAAAAGCAATCTGAGTAAATCTTTAAACAATTATATGCGCAGCTCTCATGTCTATAATACTACTTCTTTTAGCAGGATAGCTTCGTGTTTGATCCAGGACCGTCGCCAATAGCAGGTTGTGTTGCTTAAGTGCATCGTTAATTAAATTACCTACCATCCAGCAGAACGGGGTAAATGGACACACATGTGTCAAATACCTGACTGGAATCCATGGGGCCTTCACATTAGAACGGACTGAATCAACGTCGCTCTGGAGCACCACAATTCGCTATTGGCGACGGTCGGGATCGATCCCGAAGGGAAAGATCCAAGGACAACACCTCGTAACTTTGAACCACGATCAGCTTAGGTCAACACCTAAGCTGGCTCTCCACTCTCCAAACTTCCACACCACACCGAACATTTGAGGCCACGACAGAATTTAAGTGCACCAGCCTCCGTGTATACGACGGTCTTTGTCTGGTTCTTGTTTCGATCTCGCAACCCTCCTGTTGCTAATCTGTAATATACTGCGACGTGCACAAAGTTGCATTGATGTTCAAGATCCTGGTCAACCTATTCTGTAGAAAGTAGGTAAGGTTACCATACGTCTTCAAACTGTATTTCCCGTGATAGTTCACATACGAGACCGAAAAGGGCTACTTTTTCGTGGCATGCCCTATATTTTCCCCTTTTAAATGTAATCACTGAGGTCCACGAATTCTGAGCGAAAAAATGGAAAATGATCATCTTAATTTTTTATAAATTCCACACATAACCAAAAAATGCACTTAGAAAACAGCAGTTTTGAAAAGTAGGTGTATATGACAATATGAAATGCGTTATTATCTCGAATTTGGAACTAATGGATAACTGAGCAACATGAATAAATTTAAATTTTTTATATCACCATAAAAATTCTTGTGTTGAAAATTCAAAATTTTGGATTGAGTACTTAGAAGCTTTGTAAACCTAACTTTCATTCGTAAAAGGTATGTTAATTTCCAAGTAACTAAGAATATTTCCTTTTCTTTCAAATCCAGTTAATATGTAATAGACATTTTGAATTTGAATCTAGCAACCTATTGGTTCGACTACTCAGTGTTCTGAACACATAATTTCACTATTTCAACAAAAATATACATATCTTAACAAAAAACAGTTAAAGCTCATATTATTCGCATCCGGGTTCACTTATGAAGTTTTCATCTGAGTTTTTTTTTCTTGTCGTTATTTTTCTACATCTTAGTCGTCCAATAGGACAGTTACCCCATTTATATATCGCGTATCTTAAGAATAAAAAGAAGCGCGATACATCAAAGACAGCAATATAGCGAAGATAAAAAAAGCGACCGTATAAAAATAAAAATATACAAAATATACGTTAAATAACCCATATCATTTCTACCTTGAAGGCATCCAAATCTTCTTGTACAGCAGACTTTTCAAAATTACCAAAATCAGTCAAAGAATCGATTTTTAACTAAGGTTAACTTTAAAAATCAATTCTTATCAAACTCTAGACATCTAAAACAATTTTTGAATTACGGTAATTTCTGATGAGTTACTCATCTGCAAAATTAAACAATATAGATAAATGTAGTAAATACAACAAAAACGCGTTTTTCTCTAATTGCATTTTGACAAAGGTAATTGACACAAAATAATGCAAACATAGCCCCATAAAAATATCAACTGAATATTCAGAACCTTCGACCCTGGTTCTCCCTCCAATATCTATTAAAAATTTGAAATCAATCTTAGTCTGTAAATTTCTTAATTTTTTTCAGAGAGGATATTCACTCTATGCGCATGATAGCACTTTGTTTTAATTTCTAAATTTTTGGCTACTGGTTTTAAAAGCAGATGAATTTTATAAAAGGCTATTAGTATATCAATTTAGATATATTATCTAAACACCTCGCAATATTAATTACACACATACGCTAACAAAAAACATATATTTGTATCGTCAGGTCTTGTAATAATTTCTTCGAATTGATGCTGTTCTCAACGGTATAATTGAAGCATAAGACCTCCTGGTGGTTTCATGTACAAGGTGTCTCGTCATAGCAGAACTGACTAGATCATGGTGGACGAGATATCTCGTCATTAGAAGAAAACTGACCTGATCGGCAATAACTTAGTGACGAAATCTATCTTCATTAGCAAAATTAATCAGATTTGGGATGTGCGAAATATCTCTTCGAAACCACTTGGAGGGTTAAGATAGTATGTCTTCGTGGAGGTGCTTTCTCTGGGTTTTCAAATGATTGAACACATGTTCAAGCATAGAAGAGTATCCGAATTATGTACATAGTTTTTGTTTGTTTCTTTGTATATATTATTTTTTATTATTTTGTTTTGAATTACAGTTTCCGATTAGATTACCCGAATTAGATTTATTTGAAAATGCTTTAGCACTTAGATCAAAATTTTGCAAAGCGAATTTCGTTGTTGCAGTTAAATAATGGATTGTTTTCAACTAAATTCCGGCGTGTTTTGCATTTGGTTTATTTAAGTGCATATAATTGTTGAACATTTGTGTCTGGTTGAACTCATTAAAGAATCATTGTCAGATCTATCATTCAGCAGTCATGTTTTGGAACTTAAATTATTCATCACTGGTTAGTCATTTGTATGCATTTTTTACAAAATATTTCAAATTGTCTTTGCGTGCTAATATTTCTGTTTATATATTTAACGTTTGATTCTGTGTGAAATTTGTTTTTCGATGTACTCTGATGTGTCTGAGCAGATGAACATTGTAAAACAAGAATGAAAAAGTCAGATATGTATGTTACTTGATACTTCAAAGACTCTTTATATTCGAAACAAAACTACATAAGCATCTATATTTTTACAGCTCTTTCGCTTTTCATTTTTAAAATTCAAGTTGTATTCGGTTTGTGAATAACTAACTGCTAGTTGGTAATAATTTGCCATCATTTTTAAATTTGAATGCATTGTTGCATATGTATTTTTCGGAACTTGAATAAATTTTAAATAACACCTCTCTATTTTCTAAGCCTTTAAAAACTTGGAACAGTTAAAGGATCCCCTCATTTGTTCTATCTCACCCTGAACTCCAAAAATCATTGAAGCGATAGCGGATTAAAAGTGATCATATACTTCTATACCTTGTAATGTCTAACATATTTATAAACACTCTTCTCAAAGAGCGTTAAGATCCTCAAGTAGTAAAAGGATAAGAATTATTATAGAATAATTCTTATTGAGAGAGATATAAAATGCCACACAAAATGTTTGGGTATTGGTTAAGTACACAATACACACTTGGCACGATTTTTTTATCGGCGAGAAAAATGTTACATAAGCTTAGGATAACCCTAATCATGCAATGTCACGGCATTGCCAATCCGTAACGGTCGCCAAGCTAAAAAATTTGCCATTGGCAAAACATTTTGGCATCAACTGGCGATGTACCGTGTACTGTATTCTAACCCCCCCCCCCCATTCAATTTTCTTTTATACTGTAGAAATGTAGATGCTTTCGCTAAACATTATCATAATTTGTGGGTTTTTTTCACCTCCCATGATATGAAACGTATATTTATTGCAATATTCTTTGTAAAGAATGATATAATGTGTCTTTTATTGTCTTATTTAAGTAATGTGAATCACTCCATGTTTCATTTCTGTTTGCAACCTTAATACCTAGTGATTTATGGTAATGCAATATATTCAGTTAATTTTCATCATCCCAACTACTAACCTCTATCACTTAAAAAAAAGTGTTATTTCTCTCTATTCCCTCCATTCTTATAATAAAGACATTGTGAAAGCCTTACGCTATAGATTATCATACTGGTATTTTCATGAAATAAAGATCGTTGCAATTGTTTTGTTAATGAGTTTTTCCTTTTTCTGATGTATTGGAGACATTACACTAGACTTGTAGTTTGAAACATTTTAAAACCCTATAACTGTTTCTAAAATACATCTTGTGGTGTTAAGAGTGCAGGCTAAGGTTTAAAAAGTATCAATGTCACCGTCAACGTGTAAAAATAGACATTGTAAATAATGCCTAGGAAATTAGGAAATGGATAGAATGTCATAAATGAGGCGTCAAACTATGAAACGCTTAATATTTCATACATTTCATAGGTATTCTATGCAATGCCAAAACGCAAACCGGCAACGTATAAAATCATTACTCCATTTCCATACTTTGCCTAAATATGACTTGTCATGTTATATAATGCTTATGTATTATACAGGGTGGTCCCGAATTCATGGTACAAACTTTAATGGTAGGTACAGGACATTGTAACAATGATTTATTGTATAGGAATGTATAGTCGCAAGTGAAGCGGTGAGGCGAAAACAGGGGAAATAACGGCCGAAAGGAAAAACAAAGATTTTATTGAAAGCGTTGTTGACAAGTGTCATGTTTACAGTAATTGTTCAAAATTGCGTCCACCAGTATCGATACATGCTTGACAGCGTCGGTGGAGCGATTGGCGTACACGTTCAAAGATGCCTGGTATTTCACGCACACCTGCAGCAGCTACAGATAAGCGAGCGACGAGATCCTCATCTGAGTCAACTGAAGTCTCATAAACAAGATGCTTTAGATGTCCCCATAAAAAGTAATCGAGGCTCGATAAATCGGGAGATCGGGGTGGCCAAGGGACTGGTCCACCACGCCCAATCCATCGAATACCAAACGTGGCATTCAGGTAATTCCGTACATCAATGCTGAAGTGTGCTGGCGCCCCATCGTGCTGAAACCACATGCGGTTACGAATGGCGATCGGAACATCATGCAGCAGTTGTGGTAACACTTCTTTCAGAAAAATAAGATAGCTTCCGCCAGTGAGCCGCGTGGGTAGTAAGTATGGGCCAATCAAAAAGTCGTTCACAATACCAGCCCACACATTAATACTGAAACGTTGTTGAAACGCATGTCGACGCGTTGCATGTGGATTATCGGTTGCCCACACATGGGAATTGTGCGCATTAAAAACACCCTCGCGTGAAAATGTCGCTTCATCTGTAAATAGCACATAATCTACGAAATCCGGCTGCAACGCACATTGCTGCATCACCCACAGGCAGAAGTTCACGCGGCGAGGATAATCTGCCGGATTCAATGCTTGTACTTTCTGAAAATGGAAGGGGTGTAAGCGATTTTCGTTTAACACTCTGCATACAGTCTGATGACTCACACCTACGTCACGCGCAACAGTTCTTGTGCTTGACTCGGGTCTATCAGCCACAATGTTCAAGATGCTTTCTTCCAGCCTTGGAGTGCGTACAGCTCTTACTCGACCAGCGCCATGTCTGTTGACGTCGAACGCACATGTTTCACAAAGTTGACGATGTAACCGTTGAAAAATTCTATGATCCGGCATTCGTCGATCAGGATACTCCGCGCGATACATTCGTAACGCAGCTCTGCCGTTACCATTTGCACGGCCGTACATGTAATGCATGTCTGCTTTTTCTGCATACGTAAAGTCACCCATCGTCTACGGCAGCACAATTGTGAATGGCGCTTTTCCCTACTGCGATGCATCATGTTCAACAGCGGCTAGACATCTACTGCCCTCTACCGGCAATGATACCAACCGATCACTCCATTTCTCTTTCCTTTTATTTCCCCTGTTTACGCCTCACCGCGTCACTTGCGACTATACATTCCTATACAATAAATCATTGTTACAATGTCCTGTACCTACCATTAAAGTTTGTACCATGAATTCGGGACCACCCTGTATACAATGCCTAGGCAGAGTATAGTAAAATAGCACAAACACTGTCCAACATATAAGGGAAAGTAGTGCACGTTGAGCCATTTTTTACTTTAGGCTTTGCACACCTCAAAATAATTCAGATAAAGCAAATTTTCTCCCGTCCATTTTTAATAGGTACTATTCTAAACAAAGTCAAGTTATTAAATTCGTACATTTGATGGAGTAAAATGACAAAAATGCAAATTTAATTATTCCATAAAAATGGATCAAAGTACCCCGTAGTGGGGCACTTTGATCCCTCATTTGAGGCACATTGATCCACCACTTTTTAAAGGGAAAGAGCATTGGGAATGTCCTGTATCAACTTCCAACAGGGTTTCGAAAAATATTCTGAAATTCTTAAGAGTCAGTACCAGACATTCACTTCAACTTGTACTTATAAGTGAACATGGAAATGTTACCATCTTAGCAACGCAAGCAGTTCCTACAAAGCAGAGGGGTTGAGGCAACAATTTAACAATATCATCAAAAGGAATCGATGCTTCTGCTTCAGAAGAGGAAGTGAACTTGGGCTGTTCAGTCACTTTGGATAGAACACGTTTCAGAAACTTAACATTGAAGTCCCCATCTTCATCAGTTCCGGTAACTTCAGGAATATAATGGGAAAATGTGGATTTCTCTGCTATCTTCACGATAACAAAGCTTCCCTTTTTCACATCATATGCAATGTGTTCTATATTTTCCTGTTCCTCTGGTTTTCCTTCAGAAAGGGATTCAAAATAAGTCTAGTTACTTTCAAACATTTGGTTTGTATTCAGCCTTCCTTTCATTATTTTTGACACAGCCTTCCATGCTTCAATATCTCCTTCACTTTCTGATATGTCATCAAGCTGCGACTTCCTCTGGACTTGGAACTTCCTTTTTGGTTTACAAACCTTTATTTTCATCCCCAGCCTCTCCTTTTCTGCATCAATAGCCAGGCTCAATGAACCCCATTTGCAATTGGCTTAACGTGCCCCACATCATCTCTGTACAGATAAATCTGTTTGAAGCGAAATAGGCTGGTAGCCACGACAAATATTTAAGGCTACATTGGAGCTTTATTAACTGTGATCACATAACTGAAAGGATTTTTCAGTTATCTATACAACCTTGGTTAAATTTACGGCTGATACACTCATGACTTAGTTCTATCGCAACTATACAATGTCTGATAACTTACAATGAAAGGTTCACATACTTTTGGAATCATGACATCACACTCAAATGTGCATTTCAGACTCACCTACTCTTGATATCACCAAGGCACCTAAAGAATTTTACACATCGTATGGATTGATCTCTCAGTAGATAATATACTAAGACCGTTGTTTGATGCTTAAAAAGATCCAATTGAAAAGTATGGGAAAATGCAATAGAATACCCACAACTTCGGCAAAATGTCTAAAAATGGTTTCTTGCTTCTCAGTCGCTTATCCCTGCGAATCTACAATCTCCTACTCCTAAACAAGATCCATTAGCGAGCATCAACTGAAACAGCGAGCCTCCATGCAGCACCTAAATATTCAAATGCTTTCCAACAAAAGTAGACGCAACTAAGCCTTTAAAAGATTATTTAACTTTATAATTAAATAGTTTTCATTTCTTGAAATTATTGAGCACATAGAAATTGGATTTTTTAAAAATAAGGTTCATTTTAAAGTGTATCTAATTGAAATTTCTTGAATGCGGCTTTATTTGATTGCAGGTAAATCAATGCGGACTTCCAGCATGAAAAGGTTCCCACCCCTGAAGTGAAATAATATCAATACAAAGCTAATACTTGTGTTCAGCTGTAAAGAAAAGGCACTCGTCTTAATAACTATGGCTGGGATTGTGATGACCAAAGCGTTGCTAAAAAAAACCTCATAGAAATGTATTTGCACAATAATATAATAGTACCCCAAAAATTGTATATTTTCAGAACTTTTTAAATAAGTCCGTAAGACAACAAAAATGTATCTAAATATTCAGGTGTGTTCAAAAATGTACAATTGAATTGAATCCTATGAGAGTTTCATATGCAAATATACATTCTGCAACATTATCAATACAATCCTTTCTAGGATTCTTTCACTTCATATATATACACTGAAGAGTCAAAACATTATGACCACCTACTCAATAACGCGTTGCGCCTCCTTTGGACTGCAAAACAGCTGCAACTAGCCTGGGCATAGATGCCATAAGTTCTTGGTACATGACTGGAAACAGGTTGTACCAAATGTCTAAGCAGGGGTCACGCGAAGTTGAGATATTCGGACATGGTGGTGGTTGAGCTCTGAGCTTCCGCTCCATGACACCCCAAATGTGCTCTATCTGATTAAGATCCGGCGAGTTAGGTGACCAGGACATTAAGTGGAATTCATCAGTATGCTCCTCGAACCACTCCAATACAATCCGAGCCTTGTGACCTGGGGCGTTTTCCTGCTGGAAGATTCTAGTTGGGAAGACAGACGCCATGTAAGGGTGCAACTAATCCGCAAGGATGTTCAAATAGTTCGCAGCGTTCGTGGTCTGTTCTAAAAGAACTGCGGGTCCCAGATAAAATATATATATACATATATCACCCAAAATGCTCTTACAAATGCAATTTAGTTGAATCCTCTGTGAAGTTCATATTCAAATATCCACATTTTTCAACTTACAATTACTCATTATGTTTGCTATCCATGCATCAAAGTAAGAATATCAAAAGACACCACAGATTAAAACATAAACAGAATAATAATAAACACAACCTGGACCATAAAACACAGTAAAGAGGAAGAAAATATGGAAATAGCTTACCCATAAAACAACAAAAACAGAACTAACTGGAACAGCAAGCCATACTCCGCACGAAACTTGTCATCAAACGCCATTTATTAAAGCCCCAAAGTTTTTAATTCCACGGATCATTGTTATGAATCATATATTTGATACAACAGTAGTGTGTTAAAATACTTCTGTAAGAGTGTTCCATTCCTGCCAAAATGATCAATTGCAAAATAAAATAAATAGTGGTCGATTATTGCTTTAAGAATTGATAGTCAACCAGTACGTCCCTAAGAATAATAAGCCATTAGGGTAAATCATGTGTTAAATAATATTTAGCACCTGTTAAATCTTTCCAAAATAGTTTTGTTAAATGAGGAAGGGTATTTATTATAAAGGAGTATATTTATGAGAGAGATCATTACATTGAAATAGAAAGTTAGATTTTGTGTCATATATAAACAGGGGTTGGACAAAATAATATGAAAACACTTGTGAAAAAATAGCACTTGAAAGAAACCTCTCGTTTACTCCTGCTCTCTAGCGGTGAAGGATGCCACCTAGCGACATATCAGTCTGCTACTAGCAGTGATAGAAGTCGGATGCGAAATATATTTCTGTGTTAAAATTGCGTTATGGCTGACCTCTCTGATTTCGAAAGAGGCATGATTGTTGGGGCCCGTCTTACTGGAGCCTCAGTAACGATAACGGCCACCCTTCTAGTTGTTGGGAGAAGTACAGTGTCGACTGTAATGTCAGCATATTTGAAACAGAGAAAACATCATCTAAAAAGCACAACAGTGGTCGAAAATCGAAGCTGAACGACAGAGACAGAAGGGTTTTGAAGCGGATTGTGGCAAAAAAACACAAGACAACACTATCTCATATAACATCTGGGATGAACACACATCTACATGAAGCAGTTTCATCAAAAACTATCCGGCGTGAACTGCATATGGCAAATATTCATGGTTTTCAAAACCATTCAACCATATTTCAAAACCATTGATTACACCAAGCAATGCCTTGAAGCGACGAATATGGTGTCGCGAAGCATAAAAATTGGACACAACAACAATGGGAGAATGTAATGTGGTCAGACGAATCGTCGTTCCCATTATTCCCGTCAAATGGACGTGTTTACGTTTGGAGAACGCCACCAGAAGCCTATCAAGTTGACTGTCTTCGGCATACGGTTAAGCATGGCGGCGGTTCAGTGATGATCTGGGGTGCGATATCACATCGTGGTCTTAAGCCACTTGTTGTTCTGAATGGCCGTATTACAGGAAAGGATTATGTCAGTCTTCTGGCCGACCATCTTCACCGAATGGTGCAAACTGTGTTTCCTGATAAATGACCAGTCTTCCAAGATGATAATGCCCCCATTCACACCTGTGGAAATGCTCGAGACTGGTTTTATGAACACGACGATGAAATAGAGCACCTCATCAGGCCCCCTCAATCCCCTGATCTCAATGTAATTTAACCTTTGTGGGTTTTTTGGGAAACAAGCAGAGCAGTCGATTCCCCCCTCAAAGGACACTTTCTAAATTAGGGACTTTTTTGCAATTTGAGTGGGAACGTATCCCTCTGAATGTTGTACGTGACTTGTATTTGTCAATTCCACGTCGGATACAAGATGAAATTCATGTAAAAGGAGGACCAACGGCCTATTAATAATAAAAAATTATCTTTTCACAGGTGTTCACATTATTTTGTTCGACCCCTGTATATATAATTCAAATACGTAAGTTATTGATAGTCAAAATAAAATAGATGGGTATTCAACCAGAAAACGAAAATAAAAACGGAAGTTAAACCAAAAGTTAAAACTAGCCATGCAAACTCGCTGAAACCATCTTAGTTTTTTATGAAACAGTTCTATTCACTAAAATAAAGTTTCAACCGTCGACAAAAATGCAAAATCATCAAATTCCTTGCCCTTGTAGCGACCCTATTATAATAGGGTCGTTGCAAGAGCACATTGTCTAAAATAAATCTTCAATCCAAATTTCCTTAAAATGCGAACACAACGCGAATAATTGAAAGCTATGTTATAGATACATTTTTAACTGTCCATTTCCATGCATAGGAATATTTACGCAAAAACACCATTGTATATTGTTTTATAATATCTAACAGCGAGCCATAAAATATCAATATATATAAACCTTGTCTGAGCGTTGCGAGATTAGCGAGTAGGGGAGTGTTGCTTTCACCCCACATCACGCACAATAGCTAAATAACCACATCAAAAGCCCTTAAAATATTCGGTTGATCCTTTCCTAAGAATATAGTCCCTTGGAACGACTTTATTGGTCCTGTCCTAGAAATAGAAATTTTTTGTACAATTCTATTGGCCCATTATGTGGAATAAAATCATTTAGAAAGATTCTAGTGGTTCCTCTACTTATATTAGAATCCTTTGGTAGGATTCTAATATAAGTCTCATTTTCCTAGAATAGAATCGTTTGGAAAGATTCCATTGCTCTTTTTACTAAAATACCATCCTTTTTAAGGATTCTATTGCTACTTTCCTTGTAATGTAATTATTTCGAAAGTTTCTATTGCTCCTCTACTTTTAATAGATACCTCTGGAAAGATTTGATTGCTCCTTTCCTTTTAATGGAATCCTTTGGAAAAAATGTACTAGTTATTTTCTTGTTATGATGTTATCCTTTGCGAAGGTTCTACTGCTACTCTCTTTATAATATATTCCTCTAGAAAGATGGAATCCTTTGAAAAGAATCAATTTATACTTTCCTTAGAATCGAATCCTTCGGAAAAATTCCATGGGTCAAGAAGGTCAAAATTAGTTGGAAGTCATGCAGGGTGCATTATGC
Source organism: Metellina segmentata (assembly GCA_947359465.1). Classification (NCBI taxonomy): domain Eukaryota; kingdom Metazoa; phylum Arthropoda; class Arachnida; order Araneae; family Tetragnathidae; genus Metellina; species Metellina segmentata. The sequence goes on along the minus strand of OX375872.1, from coordinate 151,897,572 downwards.
GCGTGAACCTATCAGAGGATAGAATTTTTTTTAAGATGTCGACCAATTGAGAAACTTTTGATGCAGTCAATACCCGAGAATGCACACCTAAAGAAGAAACATTTCGTTTCAATGCTGCGAGTTCAAGTTCAAACAAATTCAGAAATCTTCCATTAAAAAACTACGCATCTCAGCGACTTCGCCTCCTGCAGTGAGATGTCCAGCGCCGCAGGGATTTTAGGATGTAGTTCAGATGTTGCTCACGTACATGGTAATGTGGCAATATATGTGTAGTTTCCTACCTTTTTTTACTTCCACGCCCTCTCTGCAACGCAGATCTGAAAGGAGTACGGGCACCCACTTCCTGTTTTTATCTGGAAAAGTGACAAGATTATCTGTGCCGTGATAAAGATGTGCCGTGTTTAATAATCAATTCAGAGTATCGGGTTTGGATCTAACGGTAGCCGGATAGGCTTTTATATCTACACACCACGTAATGCGGAATAGCGTTGTTCCTAGAGGAACTGAATGTATTTTGTAATCTGTTGGGCTCAGTAGCCAATATTTAGACTCTGCTTGACCTTTTCTGTTTTGTTTCTACCCAGACATCCAGTAAAAACAAGGGCATTGGTTGCCCAGTTGGAAAGCAGGTAGGTAGGCATTTTAATTAACGTCGCACTGGAGCAACTCAATAGGCTATTGACAACGATCCGGGATCAATCCCGAAAGGAAAGATCCGAGGACGACACCGGTTAATAATGAACCAAGGTCAGATGACTAGGATACATCTAAGTTGGCACACACTCCAAACTTTCACACCACTCCAACGTTGGAATAGCAGTGGATTAGCAGCCGGAGGGTTACGAGTTGTCAAGCGAACCTACGAGTTTGCACCTACGAACTTGGTCAAGCCATGGACCGTCGTATACAAGGAGGTTGGTGCATGTTAAATCTTTGGTTGGTTGGATTCGAACTCACAAATCCGTTACTCTTCCAACTGGGCTTCCATGGTCCTCGACACTGAAGAGAGAAATTCACCCCAGGGGGAACTGAGTCTTGAATTAGGGGTATAAAAGAAGATTTATTCTATATCCGTTTTTAAGGGATTGAGGGGGCGGTGGTACACCAGTTGGAAAAGTAACATATTAGCAATAGGGAGGAGTGTAAGTTCGAATCCAACCAAAGACCGTCATGTACTTGGGGGCTTGTTAAATCTGTCCTAGCCTCAAATGTCCTCACGTTGATGTTGTGTGGAAGTTTGGAGAGGTAGGCTGCAGATTTATGTGCTGTTGTCGTCCATCTGACCGTGGTTTAAAATTACAAGGCGTTGTCCTTGCATCTTCCCTTACTAATTGCCCGTGTTGCGTCAGTGCGACGTAAATTCAACTACCTACCTACCTTATAGTTAGAGTTCAGCAGCGTTTGAAATAATTTTAAGGCCTTAAATAATAATGTCTGTGTACCTTTCGAACTACTTTGAAACTGAAGCTTAAAATGAATATTCTTTGAAGTCCTTTGCTATGAACGACCCGTCAAACCTTAATCTTTGTTAACCAGTTTTGTGCTGAAAAAATTATTATTACCGTAATATAATACCTCTGTGTGCCTTCGGACTACTTTAAAACTACAGCTTGAAATGAACGTTCTTTGAAATTATTTGCTATGAAGGACCATTCGACCCTTCTTATTGGACAAATTTTAGTTTTGAAGTATTCTTTATTACCGTAATTTTTACCCGTGCCTTTGGATTACTTTAAAACTGCAGTTGAAAATTGCTTCATAGTTCTTTAAAGTACTTTTCTATGAGCCACTCGACAAACTATTCATTGAAGTTTGAATTCCTCCAAGACTGAAAATGAACTTTCTCCGTTAAAAGTTCAAATCTATGAACGAACTCGTCAAATTCAAATAATTGAAATTAAGGTTTTAAGTTAAAAGTAATGTAAATAGAATGTGTGAAACATATTCGAATTCCTTCAAGACTAAAATTAAAAATTTTCTTTTAAATGTCCTTAGCTATGAGCGACCTTTAAATCCCCCTTAATCCGTTCGGATTTAAATCATATTAAAATAATATGATCTTTAAAAAATGTGAAATATCCGATTCTTTCATCAGTTAAAGTGAACGTTCTGAATTAAAAATTCCTTTGCTGTAACCACGACTCATCGCACACAAAACCAAATCCTTGAAGCTAGATTTAATTTATCATTAAAAGATACTGTGGCAAAAATAGCCTTCAAATTTCAATACCAAAAGTAAACTTCCTCCTTTAGAAAGTCTGTTCCTTTGAGCGACCTTTTAAACCTTAATCAGTGAATTTAGGGTTTAAATAATACTAACAATATATGGACTTCTCTCTCTCTCCATAACACATCTTCAAATTCCTTCAAAACCAAAAGTATACTTCCTTCTTCAGAAAGTCATTAAACACTTTCAATTCAGCAATTTCTTAGCAACACAAACAATTTCAGCCTTTAAACCTTAATCATTAAATCGAATTAAAGTTTCATTAATTTTAATAATACATGAACCTCTCCATAAAACATCTTCAAATGCCTTCAATACCAAAAGCAAGCCTCCTCCTTCACCTTTACACCTTAATTCTTGAATTAAGTTACGGTTTAATTAATTTTAACAATGCATGAAGATCTCCATAAACATATTCGAATGCATTCAAGACCAAAAGTAAACTTCCTCCTTTAAAAGGTCCTTTGCTTTGAGCGACCCGTCAACCCTAATGCGTGAAATGGGTTAGGGTTTTTAATATCGGAGATATTTCTTCGAGGAACTTGACAAGCAGTCGAAAGATACGAAGAAAAGTCGAGTCGCTGCTTCTTGCTGACCTCGACGAAGGAGGGGGGGTCGGTGAGGGCGAAGGGGGGGGGGCTTATTCATTCCGCCAATTGGACCCCATCTCTCGTCAAAATCCCGACGTGAATTGACAGAACCAGGTTGCCAGATTAAAAAAAGATTTTCTTCACCAAAAATCGGCTTCTGGAATAGAGCGCAGATAGAAAAAGTTGGCGACAAGAGCAGCGGAGCGTAAATGGAATAGGTAAGCAAGAAATAAAAAACTTTAATATCTTTAATGTAGCCATGTATTATATCAGGCATAAGAGCCTCACTTTTCTTGACCAATTTTTTAAATGTCCGGCTTTTAGTCTAATGCGTTTCTCTATTTTATGAGCTTTTCTTTCGTTGGATGAAAGTTCTGATCTCAGTCTTCTAAAAATAAAAATAAAATAACACCCACATTTAATTGGAGGGTAAATATATATATGTTATTAAAACGTTTGATCATTAACACATTTTGAACGATTACAAATTTAGGAGTTGCAGGCGGCTTGGCCCAATCTGGCACCCTTGCACCATGAAATGTAACCAACCACTACAAATTGATTGACTGGGTTTTATTCGGCCATGCTGAGCCAAGCACAAGACAGCAATGTCAAGGACATATACATAAAGAAATTTAAACTAACTTACATACACCATCTAACCATGTATTATATCAGGCATGACTCACTTTTCTTGGGCAATTTCTTAAATGTCCGATTTTTAGTCTATTACGAGGTGTTGTCCTCCACACAAACTTTCTAACCTTCACCACTTGGTATGGTCCGAAGAACCGTGGTCGAAGCTCTAGTCCGACACCAAATTGGGTTCGCTTGACAGCAACCTTGTCGCCTACACAATATTGTTTGTGCTGGTTTTCGTATTGTTGTTTACTTTGTACATGAATATACAAGGGGTGTTCAAATGTAAAGGTACGAAACATCGTAACAACGTAACCGTTAATATATTTGACTATGCCGCTATGGGAGAACGTAGCGAGACATCTAGCGATGCGATTTGAATCTCCAGCGTGGATCGGAGCATGCGCAGGCGCCCGCATGCGCAGGAGAGAGCAGAGGCTCTTATAAAGAGCGCCGTCCAGTGCGTATGAGGACAGGATGGCGTTCACATTGCAAAATTCGACGATTGATGAGCAGAGAGGCGTTAACCGATTTCTGACAGCGGAAGGTGTTAAACCGACCGTTATTCATCGCCGGACAGTGACCGTATACGGGGAAGACTATGTGTCCGACAAGTCAGAAAGGAAATGGGGTGCCCGTTTTCGTGCAGACCGTGAGAGTTTGGTTGATGACCTGAGACCAGGCCAAGCAAACACAGTCATCACGGCCGATCTCATCGACAAGGTGGACGACCTAGTGAGAAGTAATCGGCGTGCTACATTGCGAATGTTGGCGGTGAAGGTGGATGTCAGCGTTGGAACAGTGTGGACAATTGTTCACGACATGTTGTGTTATCGGAAGGTGTGCGCGCAGTGGGTTCCGAAGCAGATCACCGACCAACAAAAGGAACTGCGTATGGGGTTAGCACTTCAACATCTGTTTCGGTATCATGAAGACCCCCCGCTTTCCTGGAGCGGATCGTCACAGGTGATGAGAGCTGGTGTCATCACTACGAGCCAGAGACAAATCGGGACAGCATGCAGTGGAAGCATGCGTCGTCACCTCCCCCTAAAAAGTTCAAAGCCGTGGTGTCAGCAGGGAAGGTGTTGCTCACCATCTTTTTCGACGTCCAAGGTCCGCTACTTGTTGAATTCCTCGAGCACAGAAGAACCATTAACTCCGATGTGTACTGTGAAACACTCCGAAGCCTACGCAGGTCCATCAAGAACAAAAGACCAGGGCTGCTCACGGAGGGTTTGATTCTGCTACATGATAACGCGCGTCCACATGTCTCCAGGGTCACACACGAGGAACTGGCCAAGTTCAAATGGGAGCAGCTTAACCATACGCTCTACAGCTCGGACATGTCGCCCTGCAATTTTCATGCGTTTGATCCCCTGAAAAAACATCTGAAAGAGAAGCGCTTCAACTCGGACGACGAACTCGAGGACGCTGTGAAGGACTGGGTCTCGTCACGGCCACAGGAATTCTGGAAACAAGGAATCCTTCGGTTCGTTAATCAATGTGATTGTTGTGCTCAGGCCTATGGTGTATACTTTGAATAAAGTCATATACCCACAGTGTCGTTTCGTACCTTTTCATTTGAACAACACTTGTGCATGTACCCTACAATAATGCACCGGACAGCAAGATGTGATGGTATAAGGGAAATAATACATGCTTTAAGAGGGGATGGTCCCCCACGTGCTGCAATTATACTAGAAACCCTTCTGGGCATACATTCAACAAGGTTTTGATACACAGCTATGGGTATTTGTGTCCATTCCTGTTGCAAGAATGTCGCCAGCTCAGCTGTAGATTTCGGACGTGGTTCCCTGGTCCGTAAGCGAAGCTCTAACTCGATCCACAAATGTTCTATGGGGTTTAGGTCGGGACTCTGAGCAGGCCAGGGAAGACGTTTTACATCCATAGCTCAATACCACAGCTTTACAGAGGCTGCAACATGACAACGTTGTCGTCCTGGAAGTAACATTCGTCCATTCCATAAAATTGCCAGAGCGTAGGAAGAGCCTTACTGTCCAAAATGTTCATGTAGGTGTCGGCGTTCAATTGACCAGGAACAACATGCAAAGGTCCGAGGCCGTACCAAGAAACACACCCCCAAACAAGTAGTCGGATTTTATGCAAATCCGCTGGCGTCCGGTCCATTATTGTAGGTGTAGTGTATAGGAAATCCATAAGCCAGGGGGTTGACCTCCCCCCTTGCCTCCCTCCTACGGGCGCCCATGGGGTAAACTCAAAGGACCCGAGGCGTATTTTCGAATTAATCGAAGTTCAAATCATCGAGAAAAAAGCCAAAATAATTCTGTATTACAGCAAAGGAACTGTAGAACTTTGAAGAAACTTCGACTTAGCAGAAACTCGTATTTAAAAGGTTCAAGTTATTGGAAGTTTACTGAATTTATCCAAAGCAAAATATGCAGACTTGATCGAGTGATATTCAAATTTGAAAATATCACTATATTAATATTTAACTATATCAAATAATTACAGGAAATGTTAAGATAAAAATATTTAAAGTCATATAAAGTAGGATGTAATATTTTGTTTAACAAATTTTAAGGCCTACCTCTATTATTTGCATTGAAATATTTTCCAAACTGCTTGACGAGAGAAATCCGTCTCTGAATCTTTTTATAGCGCTTACTCTTGATCTGTTGTCTACTAAAAAGCAGGGTTGCCAACCAAGAACTTTATCAATTTTTTCCTGTTAAAAATGTTCTATAGGTGGTCCATTTGTATTAATAAACATTAGATTGGAGAAGTTTGAAATCAATAAAAATTATTTCAAATGTGTTACACTATGTTATTTATTAAACTAAACCCACGCTCGCACTCGGCAGTGGACCATGGTAATGTTTCAATTGTTCTTATAAGAGGCTTTAATTTTTCTGGAGCAACTTGATCGTTTTCATTAGTTTCTCAAACCCTGAATAGTGCACATTTCATCTATAGCAAAACATTGACATATCCTTTTTACCTCCATTTCTCCATGGCAAATATCCCCTGTATTTATATTTTCTGGATCAAGCATGGATATATCTTTTAAAAGTTGATCATTTTCTTCATTAACATCAGAACAAGCCCTAGATTTCATTCTATCGACAATATTTTGAATGAACTGCTTTTGATTAATAGGTACGAATTTGGATTTATGTACCCCAAGGTAATATCTTAGAATAGAAACTTTTCTTTCGCTTCTACAGCTATCTGCATTTCACGTGATGTTTCGCGCCAAGTTTTCTAGAAAAAGCAAAGCGGTGTACATAGTTTGTAAGTAAAAACAGAGTGTACACAGAATTTGCTGGAAAAACCAGAGGGTATTTATTCGGGGTATAACACCGTATACCCTCTACTACAGTCCTGGTCGCACTTGCCCCCACGAAAAAAACTGTCACGGGCAACGCCGTGCTGGCCACGCAGTGGCTAATGTATTATATCAGGCATAAAACACTCACATTTTTAACAAAATTTTTTAATGGTCTTAGTCTAATGCGTTTCTACATTTTATGCGAAAGTTTCTTTCTTTGGATGAATAGCCCGTTGTGTTGCTTGAGTACGACGTTAATTAAAAATACATACATAATTTCATTGGAAGGTTTTGACCCGTCTTTTAAAAATAAAAATAAAATAACGCGTACACATTTAATGGGTGGATGAATCTGTTTTAAAATAACACTTTTTCACTACACGCTTATATCATTAGAAAGTAAGGATTTGAAGGCGGCTTGGCCAAATATCGCCCTTGTGCCATACCACTCAACGAACCCCTACGAATTAAAATAGTTGTCTAGTTATGTTATGAAGCAAATGCCATATTTGGCCGTACTATACCACACTTAAGAAAGACAATGTCAAGTAAAGCACATACACAAAAAGAAAGATTCACTGACACAGAAGAGTGGGGTGCTATCTCAGATGTAACCTCTTGATCGGACTGTGATTCAAAATTAGGAGGTGTTTTCTTCGGATCTTTTCCTACGGTGTTTTTTATGAAACGACTCCAAAAACCCTGTATCTTACTTCAAACCAACATGAATTCAAATGCCTACCAATCAAATATGAATTCGACTAATTCCAGTTACAAGATGGCGCTCAACAAAGTCATACCCTAATTTGTGTTATAAATTCTTATTACAAACTAGATTTTTATTAAGGTTTGTTTTATTTTTTATATGAGCGCGAGTGCCTAAATGGAAGACCAAAGGATTCGGAACTCGATACAGCCAAAGACCGTCATATACACGGGGGTTGGAATATGTTAAATCCGTCTTGACCTCAAATGTTCTCACGTTTGCGTGGTTTGAAAGTTTGGAGAGTGGAGTGTCAAAACAGGTGTGACCTCGTCGTCATCTGACCGTTGTTCAAAATGACAAAGTTTTGTCCTTTATCATTTCCCATCGGGATTGATACCACACCATCACCAATAGCCCGTTGTGTTGCTCCAGTGTAAGGTTAATTAACTAACTTATTATTTTATTACATAGCCAATTATTTGTAAAGAGCATAACGCAGTGGATGCTTAAGAACGTTTTCTGGGGACCTATTGTCTGAAAAGCAAAATTGCACTCATCTTAGCAATTTTACAAAAACGTTGAGGTTTCAGCTCCAAAATTAAAAGTAAGCACGTATTTTTTATTATTACTTACATTTGATTCTCCTACTTTGGTCCTCCATTTATTTCATGGAAGAAATAGTTTTCCTTTTGAGGAAGAGCTTGTGGTTGATTTCCAAGTTTTTATTTTGCGATATTTTTAAAGAAATAATTTCTTTTTGACATTTATTGTGCTTCACAATACCATCGATTTTTTACGAAAACATAAAACGTCTCTTTGGAAAGTTTCGGAAAAAAGGACTTTCTGCGGATTTCTTTCAAACTTCAAAGAAATCTACGAAGAGTCTACTTTTAATCTCGTCTTTAACAAAACATAGGTTGACAGAACACTTAAAACGCGTCAAGGATATTGAAAGGAATGGGAGAAAAAGTATGGGACTCGGAGAGCTTATCATTCTTAAAAGGGAATTTCCAAACTCGCCAGAAACACTCAGCTTAGAGGTTCAGCTTCAAAACATTCTTATTTGGTTTGTCTGAAAGCAAAATTCTAAGAATATATCCCTCCTTGTAGTAGTCTTGATAAGGTCACTATCGAATCAGCCAGGTCTTGCTGGACGAGATAACTCGTCATTAGAAGAAAACTAACCAGATCTTGATCTCATCATCATCAAAAAATGTGCAAAATCTTTATGACGGGCTATCTCATCATTATTAAAATTGCCAGATCTTGATAGACAAGTTATCTCGTGATTAAAAGAAAACTTACCAGATCTTGATCTTGTCATCATTAAAATATGTGCAATATCTTGATGACGAGCTATCTCGTCATTATAAAAATTACCAGATCTTGATGGGCGAGATATCTTGTCATAAGAACAAAACTGATCAGATCTTGATCTCGTCATCACCGAAAATTGTACAATATCTTGATGATGGGATTTCTCATCATTAGCAAAGTTGCCAGATCTTGATAGCTATCTCGTGATTTAAAGTAAACGGACCAGAAATTGATTTAATCCTCATCAAAGAATGTGCAATATCTTGACGACGAGATATATCGTAATTAGCAAAATTGGTCAGACCTTGATGACGAGTTACAATACCCCACAATAATGGACCGGACAGCAAGATGTGATAGTATAAAGGAAATAATAGATGCTTTAATAAAGGGATGGTCCCCCACGAGCTGCAGTTACACTAGCAACCTTCTGGGCATACTTTCAACAAGGTTTTGACACACAGCTATGAGTATTTTGTGTCCATTCCTGCTGCAAGAATGTCACCAGCTCAGCTGTAGATTTTGGACGTGGTTCCCTGGTCCGTAAGCGTCGCTCTAACTCGTCCCACAAATGTTCCATGGAGTTTAGGTCGGGAATCTGAGCAGGCCAGAGAAGACGTTTTACATCCATATCATGATACCACTGCTTGATAGAGGCTGCAACAGGACATAGATCTTGTCGTCCTGGAAACATTTCTATTGATCATTTCGTTAGAATAAAAGATTATATTATATTGGAAAGATTATATTGCTCTTTTTACTGTAATAGAACACTTTGAAAAGATTCTGTTTCTCTTCTTTCTTATAATAGAATGCTTTGGAAATATTATATTGCTCCTTTTCTTAAAATAGAATTCTTTTGAAAGATTCTATTGCTCTTTTTCTAATAAAAGAATGCTTTGGAAAAATTCTATTAATTTGTTCCTTAGAATGGAATACTTTTTAAAATGTTTTAGTCCTTTCCATGAAATAGAATCCTTTCGAAAGATTCAATTGGAGATCAAAACTGGTAATAAGTCATGCAGAGAAGACTGCTGGTTGAATAAAGTGTGTGAACACAAGGTTAACGTATGACAAAATACTTCTTTTGATGGAATTTTAATCATTTATGAAAGCCTGTTACAAGATCCTAGTCTAAGAATTTGAATAATGGAGTGTAAATGAAATACGATTTTCGCAATACTAAATACTTAAATACAGTAACCCATTGATATATCGTTCATTCAAATACACCACTCCTTTGTACTTTGTACTTCTATGTACTTTGTTGGCTAATTTTAAGTTTGCGAACAGCGGTGAAAATATCGTTGAGTTTCTTTAGATTTCGGGTTTTAAATGTCACCTAGTTCAAGGAGATATCTTGGACTTTTCTTATGAACTATTCTGCCAGAAAGCGAAATTCACAATCGAAATTTAAAGTCAAATTACAAGTGGAGGGGTCAATGTTCTTCATTAGTCCGAAAAGAACGTAGAACACTTCTGTAAATAATTTTTTATGGAAGTACCTGTGGAGAATTTTTGCATATCTGCATACATACAAAAATATTTTGCGGCATTGTTGCTTTACATAGTTTTATGTATAAAAAAAAAACATAAAACGTCTATCCAGATTGGACCAATTTTTCTAATGACGAGATATCTTATCCGTACAAATCTGATGAATTTTCTAATGACGAGATATAACGTCCATCAAGATCTGATCAGTTTTTCTAATGATGAGATAAATCGTCCATCCAGATTTGATCAATTTTTCTAATGACGAGATATCTCATCCATCAAGACTGACCAATTTTTTAAATGGTGGCATATCTCGAAGCAACAGGCTAATGGCGACGGTCCGGGATCAAACCCAAAGTGAAAGAACCTAGGACAATGCCACGTAATTTTGAACGATACAACCACCAGGAGTAATTCTGTGCTCAGATGGCAAAATGTTATGAGTCACTTTTCCGAAAAAATTGACTTGGAGTCTTTTTTTGTTGATGTTTAGAAAGTGGCAAAATGTCGTAAGTCCTTTTCTTTCAGTTTATGAGAAAACAAAGGTGGGAAAATTGTACTAAATCATAAGCCACAGAACCACATGTTGAATCTTGAATCTTAAAATTGCTGTCACGAAAAATTAAAAATGTGACTTATAACATTTTACCATTTGAGCACAGAATTATAAAGATAATCAGTCAAACAATGAGTTAAGTTAGGACTTAAAACACTCCTAAGAATGAATTTAAACTGAATTCATGGGTGTAAGTACTCTCCATGTATGTGCTCTAAAGGCGAAAGACAGCAGGGCGAGTAAGATAATAATTCAACTATAGAATATTAAAGGGCAATTTTAAAGAATGGAGTGGTGTTGGTGCATCAGGGAGGAGCCTGACTCAGACAACACAAAATAGTTTTTAGTTGTCTATCAATTCATAAAGCAAGAATAAAACACTAAATATAATAACTAGTCTAATAAAAATTGAACACTGGAAGGAATATAACGCTCTCACAGCGGCACTTTCAATACACTTACATTAAACTCACGATTCTTAAGCGTGACCCGTAATATTTAAATGGGGCGTTCATAAATGCATTTGATGGCTGTCTTTTTTCGAGGTTGAGCCTACTGGTGCAATGTTGGCTAATATTGGGGGAAAAACTGTTCTCTCTTTTATTTCTTTTGATATGTTGAACGATTCGACGTTGCGTTTGTTTTTAATCTGTGGTGTCTTTAAGATGTTTTAACATTTGATGCATAGATTATTTGCCTTATTTTTCACTTTTGTTCAATATGGTCTTTGAGGGAATATGTGAGCAATTTTTAGCGTACCGTTGCTCACACGCAAAAACACCATTTTGTGTTTCTGCGTGTGAGGACTAGGATCAGATTCCTTTCTGATGATGCCCTAATCCACCAACACCACTTCATTCGCTAAAATACTCTTCAAAATTCCTCTTTAACTTTTTTTATTTGATAGGAGGTATTTTAATTAATGTCGTACTGGAGCAATACAGCGGGCTATTGACGACGGTCCGGAATCATTTCCTAAGGGAAAGATCGGAGGACAACACCACGTAATTTTGAACTACGGTCATATGACGAGGCAACACCTGAGCTGGCACCCCACTGTCCAAACTTCCACACCACACCAACGTGAGGATATTTGAGGCCACGACATATTTAAAGTGCACCAGCCCCCTTTGTACACGATAGTGTTTGTTGGATTCGAATTCCCAACCCTCCGGTTGGTAATCATCGGCAAAAAAAGTGACACAACTCGAAATTGTAGAATTTGAGAAACATCAACTTAAAGGATACCATAAAACGTATATTGAAATAGTATAAGCTTCTTTTAAATTTTAGATAAGTATTTATGGTGGTAACTTTTATTATATTCTATAGAATAGTAATATAACACGCTGGGACACCTCATGCATATTTTTTAATGACATAACATCAAAATTTTTATATTTTGACTTGTGTCACTTTTTTTGCCGGGGTGCCGTTATATATATATATATACACTGATGTGCCAAAAGTCATGGGATATCAATATTCAAATATATATATATGACAGTAGCATCGCGTAAGAATCGTATAAATGGGCAATGCATTGTCAGGGCCTTCGTTTGTGCTTAAGTGATCATGTGAAAAGTTTTATGACGTGATTATGGCCGTACGACGGGAATCGACAGAATTTGAACGCGGAATCCTGATTGGAGCTAAACGCATGGTGCATTCCATTTCGGAAATTGTTAGGGAATTTAACATTCCTCGTTCCACAATATCAAGAGTGTGCCGAGAAAATATAACTTCAGGCATTACATCCCCCTTGGACAACGCAGTGGCCGACCGCGTCTACTTAATGACCGAAACCAGCGACGTGTGCTTAGAGTAGTCAGTGTTAACAGACAAGCAACACTGCATCAAATAACAGCAACAATCAATGGGGGACGTACGATAGACGTGTGGAATTTGGCGTTGATGGGATATGGCAACAGAAGAATGACTCGAGTGCCGTTACTAACAATACGCCATCGGCTGCAGCGCCTCTTCTGGGCTCGTGAACATATCGGTTTGACCCTAGATGACTGGAGAATGTTGCTTGGTCAGATGAGTTGTTAAGAACTGATGGGAGGGTTCAAGTGTGGCCCAGACCCCACGAGGCCATGTACTCAAGTTGTCAACAAACTGGTGGTGGCTCCATAATGGTGTGGGCTGTTTTTACATGGCATGGACTGGGTCCTCTGGTCAAACTGAAGCAATCATTGGCAGAAAATGTCCAGCTACTTGGAGACCATTTGGTAGCCATTCATGGATTTCATGTACTCAAACAACGATGGAATTTTTCAGGGTGACAATGTGCCATGTCACCAGGCCAAAATCGTTCGCGATTGGTTTGAGGAACATTTGGCCACCTAGATCGCCGGACATGAATCACATCAAACATATATGGGACATGATTGAAAGGTCAATTTGTGCACAAAATCTTGCACCGGCAACACTTTCGCAATTATGGAAGGCTGTTGAGGTAGCATGGCTGAATATTTCTTCAGTGGACTTCCGACGACTTGTTGAGTCAATGCCACGTCAGGTTTCTACACTTCTCCGTGCAAAAGGAGGTCCCACGCGATATTAGAAGGTATCCCATGACTTTTGGCACTTAAGTGTATATACAGCAATTAAAACATACTATTATCTCTGAAGATATCTAATAAAAACTAGAAAATTATACACGCGACATCGCCTCTAGATTGAAAATTACATGGTTTTATGCTATGTTTGAGCCACAGATTATTCAACAAAGAAAAACTGTATTAAAAGTGAAGTAAAAACAAAACATAATTGTGAATATATCAGAAAACGCAATTAATCATAGACGAGAAACAAAAATAAAACGGATGGAATGTGATCAGTCAGTTTTTTCATAAAGTCGGTAAGTGGAAAGAGTAAGGGTCATCGGGCTCAAACCTGCTAGGTTGTGCCTCTTGTCAGTAATTTTTGCTTTTTCTTGATAGTTGACAACGGAGTGAACAAAAGTGTGGTTAACTACGGGCGGAGGATCTTCTGTTTTTCTTTAGAATTGCAAATAGGCACTCCTCTGCTGCGTTATGATTTCAGCATTCAATCCGAATCTTGCTTGTTATAAAATTCATTTCATAATCATGTATGTTATTTTGTCCAAAATCTATTACTCAAACCTGAGCATTTCTTGATTTAAAAAAATTGCGTAATTTTTTTACTTAAAAAATTTAATGTTTTGACTTCAAAAAATTGATGCAATATTTTTTATTTATTAACAAACGGTAAATTTTTTACTTTTAAAAAACTAATACAAATTTTTTTATTTTAAAAAAAATTATGTACCTTAAAAAAACTTACTTTTTAATATAATTTGCTTAATTTTTAAAAAATATAATTTTTTTATGTGTTAAAAAGAAGGCGATTTTTTTACTTTCTTAATAACTGACGTAAGTTTTATTTTTTTCAAATAATTCAAATTTTAGTCTCTATTGACCATATGGTTTGTCATCTAAAAATAATGTACTGTTTTATTAACAGTAAAAACAATTATTCAAAGGAAATAAAAGAATGCAAATATCCACATACATTTTTTATGGAGTGGAAGTGAGAAATAGAGATCCCCACGTACTCTTCCCTATTGTGGATAGGAGGCGCTAGTGCTATAGGGAAGTTGGAACTTTTGTTGTTAAAAAAATTGTGTTGAGATATTAGCTCTGTTCTCTAACTTTAAAAATATAAATGTTTCGAAGTTTTCTTCAAATTGCATGAAGAACAAATTTAATGCTTTTGTGCAAGTCAAACATTGAATACTTCAAACGTACAGGTTATTTCTGAACTTCTTGTGCAAACTTAAATAAAATTGATCCGAATTCACAAAAGGATGTATGTCTGCACGTCACCTTGATATGCTATCGATGTTGTTCGGCAGCGCAATAGCTGGCTAGTTTGTAAGGCTATCCATGTGTCGAAGCTGTCGGGCATGTATGGGTGCTCACAACTTTGTGCACTTAGCGTGAAATCCTTCTTGTACAACTACTGTCAACGTATAAAATAAGGGCTAGTAAAAATGTTAAGATATACCTTTTATCGTGCGTGCACAACTGCTCTCAACATGTAAAAATAAAGGCTGGTAAAAATGTAGTTCACATTTTTTATTCTTCATTTCTAAGCCTTAGTGCAACCTCTTGCACTCTGGTGGTTCTCAAACCCTTCCGTCCAAGGACTCCTTGAAAATAAAAAGAAATCGCAAACCCCTTGAGATTGAAAATTTTAATGGGACACGTGAAAGCTAGGGTGCAGCAAATTACAAAATTCTCGATAAAATAGACAACAGTAAATGTATCTGCTGCAAAATAGATCCCCAGCTTCAATGTCACCTAAAACAATCCCACATCAAATCGTTATCACCAAAAAATGAAAAAAATTGGTACTAAGCAGTAGCAATAACCAGACACTGTAAGAGGAATCAAAGTAATGATTTGCATAATCAACTCGACAAAACTACACCATGAGATACCAATCTACAAAGGGTTTGCGATAAACAAGTTCCCACGACGGCTAAGATGACCAGATGTGGACAAGCGATAAAGCTATTTTGTAATGAGTCAAGTTATTAAATGCACATGCAGATGTTGCTCTTAAAAATTTTTAATGTAAGGTTTTAAAGGCAGGAGACTGAAGCTGTTATAATCATAGATAATTTGAGCTTAAAATGTCGAATTTCGTGCAAAAAAAAAGAGCATCTGCAGGAAGTTTTAAGTCAATACTTTATTTTGAAAAGTGATGTTGAAAATTAATTCGTATCTTTGAGAAACTTATGGTGAACATACTTGCTATATCTCAAGATACTTATGAATGCATTTTTAAAAGATTTCGATTGTGAAAGACAAAGAACGTCCAGGTGAACCAAAAAGTGTGAAGACCAACAACCAGGTGAAACCGCTAATACTGATCGCTACCGACAACAAATAATTTATATGAACCACGATTTGATGAACAGAATGGGTCAGAAGACATGGAAAGTAATTTTGCGTCATGATAACGCTCCATCACACTTCTATAAAAGTTAAGACACGTTAAAATATCTTGCATGGAAAGTATCAACCAAGCCGCCATATTCACCAGACCTCGCTCCTTCAGATTACCACTTGTTCCGATCAATGGCACACGCACTTTCTGAGCAGCACTTCAAAACGTACGATGTGTAAAATTGGGTCTCTGAATGGTTTTGCCTCAAAACAAGAAAAGTTCTATTGGGACAGTATCCTCAAATTACCTGAAAGTTGGGGGGGGGGGAATTGTAGCTAGTGATGGACATTGAATGAAGAACTTTTGATGCTTCTTATGAAATTAACGTATTTTCTTTGATTAAAAAACTCTGCATTATTAACCGGTATATCTGATATGCCTAGGCAATGGGGCCTGGTATGCCTATGCATTATATAGAATGACAAATGCTATTTAGGCAAAGTATTACGAGTCATGAAAAGGGCTTTTATTGAAGAGACATATATGAAACAGAAAGAAATACAAATTAAAGTATAGGACTTTTTTATTGAGGAAAACAAGAGGAGTAAAATATGAACCTTTTTGTTGCAACAAGGAAGGAAATAATTTATTTCAAATTGCACTCAATTGTCTTTCTCACAAAAGGTAAAACTTGAAACGAGTCATGGCAAGGCCTTCATTAAAAATACATAAATGAAGAAAAAAAAAGAAAATATCAATTAAAATACAAAACTTCTTTACTGAAAAAAGTCAGATATTTATACTTTGCCGGTTCGTCGTTTCGTATTGCATAGAATGTGCTGGAAATATGTGAAATATTAATCGCTTCATACTTTCTCAAAAACGCTAGGAATTCAATACACACTATATGGACAAAAGTATTAAGACACTAAAATTCCGGAGGATGATCCATCTTACTTGCTTTATGTACCTGGTACCATGAATGTGGACATGTATCTCGACGTTCTGGATAATTCAGCCTTGCCTACTCTATGGTTAATGCTATGACGATTAGATGGTTGTTTCTTCCAACAGGATCGAGCTCAATGTCATACTGCAAAACGTGTGCTGGAATGCTTTCCTGAAAATGAGGTGAATTTGCTTGACTGACCAGTACAGAGCCCCGATCTCAATCCGATCTAGCACTTGTGGGACAAACTAGAGCGAAGAATACGCCACACACGTCCATCTTCACCACTATCTTCTTCTCATAGCCTTGCAAAAGGCATGGCGAGCTATTCCTGCCCAGACCTAAAAGAACTTGTGGAAAGTATGCCTCGACGTTTTGCAGCTGTAATACAAGCAAAAGGAGGGCCTGCCCGTTACGAAATAGAATAATAAAACACTTTTTCTGAAAAATATACATTGTACAAATGCTTTTGTCTGTATAGTGTATTACCTAGGCATTCTATATTAATGTATCTTAATACATTACCAAATAACATAAGCATTAGCATTAATGTACCATATAACACGGGCACTATCATGTCCACCCATCAGAGTCGGAAAATATTGCAGTTAATCAAGCTTGATTCGTGGACCATAGTGGATTTAATGTACATAAAGTCTCAAATTGCACCAATAACCCGGCTAAATCGCCAAATCAAGTGGAGAATAGGAAGAGAACATGGAAAATAAATACAATTAAAAAAAAGCTGCAGCATCTGATGCGATGAGTGCAGCAGAAAGGTTTTTCTTTAGTCGTGTTGGCAGCGGACCTGTCGAGATTATATAGATGGGTAGACCAAGGATCTAATACTAGACGAAAAGTATACATTTCACATCTTACATAGGCATGGGTATTCTGCCTAAAAGTATTGGATAAAGGATCACACGCCCACATATCAACTGCGGAAAACTTTAAGGGTGTTCCCATCTAATATATGACAGAAAAGAAATAACTTCGATTTATTAGTTTTGATTGAAAATAATCATGAATTTTCATTCGATGTTGATAAACCAATTAATTGGTGAGGTAAATATTGATTTTGAATGTGCATCTCCCTCACACATAAACTCTATAAAACTTTAAGGGTGATACCTTCTACTATAAGGTATAGAAAAGAACTAACGCTAATTGATTAGTTTTGATTGAATATGAACTCAAACTGAATTTTTATTTGATGTTAATAAACCAATTGGTGGTAAACGTTGAGTTTCAGCCTTGTGGTGTTTGGTTGTCAGTAGATTTTGTTTCTCACTCGGAATACACCAGAAAATTCATGAAAACGTTTGAAGTAATGACTTCACCTTCTACCTAACTAAAATGTTATCTTTTACTACAATAATGTGGTTCTTATCTATCTGCTAAAAATAGCTTTTAAATTAAATGTAAAATTTCTTTATTTTTATGTCAGTTGTGAATGTTTTCATTTGTTTATCTCTTTTTTCTATTAGCAGCTAGCGCGTGTACAGTACGTATAAGAAATAAAACTATCTTTAGGAACTGGAAACGTATATGGAAATTCATGTTAAAGCAATAGAGAGTGGAGGTAAACCACTCAGAAATTACTTCAGATCTTAACTAAAACAATTCCCAAAGAAAAACTGACCTTGCTAGCCTGGTTGGAAGAGTAGGCGGATTAACAACCGGAGGGTTGCGAGTTCGAATCAAAATTAAGACCGTCGTGTACAAAGGGGGCTGGTGCATGTTAAATCGTTTAATAACGAGTGGGATGCCAGCTCAGGTGTAACCTCATCATTTGACTGTGGTTCAAAATTACATGGCATTTTTATCGGATCTTTCCCTTCCTGTTTGATCCCGAACCGTCGCCAATAACCCGATGTTTTGCTTTGATGCTACGTTAATGAAATACCTACCTACCCAAAGAAAAACTTTCGCTTATGCTTAACACAATACTAGAATATATTCTTCTTTAAATCTATCTTGGATCAATTTTGTAATGTCTTTTGCCAATATTTAATCAATATGTTTGACAAAAATGAGCGATAACACTTGCACAAGATGTCAATCGAAGAGGTGTTAGTTCCTCGAATTAATGTTGCAAAAATCACCGTCTGCCTTACAAGACGTCAAGTTGATTTAAATTGTATATTTTGCTTATTTTTCCCATTCAGTTTCCCCGCTCGAGGCCAGTAGGTGGTTACATTTTCCTAACTTAAAATAATGTATTTTTCCAATTCCAATTAATTTTAAAAGTCTGAAATTTTCTGATTTTGGTAACAAAATTTGCATTAGTCTGTTTCCATAATTAAAATTTTTCTGATACTCCTGTTTCGGTTTTAGCCCTTTCAGCTTAACTTCAATTACATTGTTCACACAATGAGATTTTTTCAACACACACCACACTGAAGCATTATAACTCGTTAACTATTATATAAACTTAGACACACAAAATTCGGAAATGAAGTTGAATTATCACCAGAGCTTCAAAATAAAATCGGCATTTTGCACAAAAGCAGGAACTAAATGCAAACATTTGAAAATAAAAGTGAGGGAGAAAATTTGCTAAATACCCAATAAGTGAACTATTAATTGAATGTTTTATATTTTGATGTTCTACTTGGAGAGTTACATTTTTTTTTGTTTTAATTTGAAATATAAGTGCTCTATTGCTCTTTTCGGTCATTGTATCGGTGGAAAATGCATGGGTTGGCTCGGAAAACCTCGCGTAAGTTGTCCTCGTAAATATTGGCCTTGCAGATTGAGTTTATGGAAATTCTAATATAATATTATTCAACTTTAAAATATCAGCCAATTTTTTTTTCCGTAGTCAATCCTAATTGAATTGAATATGATGGAGTTTATCGTCCTTCATGCGGTCTAATTAACCCTCGAGTAACAAAATATTAACCGTAGAGCCAACAATACAAACCAAACTCCATTATAAAGTATAGTTTTTTTTTTAAGTTTTAAGATGTATATATATATATATATATATATATAGTGTGTTCATAAACGCTGTTTCACGTTTCATCATGACACACAGTAGGCTTTGGTAGGTACAGTTTATCGAAAAAATGCTGTTCTTCCCTCCTGATTGGAAGGATTAAAGACACCGTCCCCCTTAAAGAAAGGTTATCTGACAAAGAAGTCTCATTTAAACATTTATAATTCAAGAACACACTGAAACTTTCGGCATCGGATTCCATTTAAGACTTCAAAAGTAACCGGATTCAGTTTTTCTCTCGGGGTCCAATAAATCCCCTTTCGTACCATTTTCCTGCAAGAATAGTACTTCATGAAAAACACATCGGCGCCATTTCTTCGTAAAAAAACATTACACCAAGTAGCAAACACAGAACAGGTTGCCCTGCGTGTTTGTTTGCATCCAACATTTGAATTTAACAATTGACAAAACGGGGCTTTTCTTATAAACTGTCCCTCGATGGAGGTACAGAAAAATCGGCTGTGTCAGGAGGGGGAAATTAGGGTAGGGGACAGAATGGAACGATCCAGATATAGGGGGATAGTGGCTGACGGCTCACGTGGATGATTAATGCCCCTGTGTTGCACAGTTTGCAGCATACACAGAAGCCTGCTATGATGTATGGCTATCCTTTACAGTAGAGCTAAGCGGACGTAAACACTGCAATGCTTTAAGGGGATGAACACTACCGAGGTCTAAGGGATAGTTCTTTTTATAGATATTATTTTTTGAAAGGTGTTAGGATTTTTCGGCTCCCGTTGAGCTGTATACTAGATCTGGCTATCTAGGGACTAATATTTTTTTATTAGCGCAGCTGTATAAATCTGAGCAACAAGTTTATCGGGTGAATTACGTGAGATTGAACCCGTACTAATCGAATTGAATAGGGTGGAGTTTGTCTGCCTTCATACGGTCTAATTAGAACTCGGGTAGCAAAATATTTACCCTAGAGTGACAATACAAACCAAACTCCACATTATTAAGTACAGTTCATTTTTTTTAGGACGTATGCAATGAAAAACGTTTTTGTCTGTCCATTTCATTCCTAAGTTTATACTGTCGGTGTAACATGTATGACGTTTCGTTTTTGTCTACGCGTGCAAAAAGTTTATTTCTATATTATTTTCTAGTATCTTCTACGTTTGTCCAACTAATCGAATTGATTGTGGTGGTGTTTATTTGGCTTCGTATGGTACTGATATAATAAGGCTTCGGGTAGCAAATAATTAACCGTAGAGTAGCAATACAAACGAAACCCAAATGTACAGTTGATTTTTTTTATGGCGTATGCTATGAAAAGTTTAGTCTATCCATTTCATTCCAAAATTTAAATCGTTGGAGTAACACGTGTAATGTTTTTGTCTAAGCGTGCAAAAAGCGTATTTCTAAATTATTTTCTAGTTTATTTTACGTTTTGTCCTACTAATCGAATTGGAAATGGTGAGTTGATATGTCTTCACATATGGCTTGATATAATTAGAGGCCTCGGGTAGCAATAAATTGACCGTAGAGTGGCAATACAAACCAAACTCGACTAGGAAGTATGGTTTGTATTTAGTGGCGTAGCCTACAAAAAGTTTGTCTGAATTCATTCCGAAAGTTTTTATCGTCGGAGTAACACCTATGATGTTTCGTTTTTTGTCTATAAGCATGCAAAAGGTTTATTTCTTTATTATTTTCTAGTTTTTTTTATGCTTTGTTCTACTAATCGAATTGAATATGGTGGTACTGATATCGAGAACGCAAGACAGACTCAGTTATAAAGTATGGTTGGATATTGATGGAGTAGAAAAAAGTTTATTATCCAGTTTCATTTTAAAGTTTATATCGTCGGAATAAAAAATTATAGTATTTTGTTTTTTGTCTAAGGGTGCAAAATGTTGACTCCTATATTGTTTTCGAGTTTCTGTTACGGTATGTCCTGCTAATCCAATTAAAATTATGTTCACCTGCTTTCATGAATAGCCCGACGGTAATTAAAATATCTGCCTACCTGTCTTCTTATGGCATTTATCTAATTAGCCCACAAGTAGCAAAACATTGACGGTAGAGCGGTAAGATAAACGAAACTTGGTTATAAAATAATAGTACTGCTCCAGTGCGACGTAAATGCAACTATTTAGATCTACAGATGGGTGTTCAACCTGTTCAAAAATGTACCTTTCTTCAATCTAATGTTCAATTCTTAGGCTTAGAAATGTACTCATACGTTTCACGGTAAGGTAAGGAAATTTTAATTAACGTCATACTAGAGCAACTCAACAGGCTATTGACAACGGTCCGGAATCATCCACATAGGGAAAGATCCGAGGAGAACACCACGTAACTTTGAACCACGGTCAGATGACGAGGCAACACCTGAGCTGGAACCCCACTCTCCAAACTTCCACACCAACCCAACAAAAGGACTTTCGGCCACGATAGTTTTAAGGTGCACCAACAGCCTCTACACCATACGCTTACAAACATCCATGCACTGAGTTTTATGGCACAAGGACGATATTTGGTAGAGCTGCGGACACATAAGACAAACGAGCTCCAGTAATGAGCATTAGGAAAGTTATAATGTAGAAAAGTGACCGTGGTTCAAAATTACGGGATGCTGTCCTCGGATCTTTCCCTTGGGGGTTTGATCCCAGATCGTCGTAAATAGCCCTTTGTGTTGCTCTAGTACGACGTTCATAAAAAATTACCTTTTTCCAATAACACAGAAAAGAGAGAAGGTAGGTCGGTAGGCATTTAATTAACGTCGCACTGGAGCAACACAGCGGGCTACTGGCGAAAGCTCCGAGATCAAACCCCGAAAGGAAAGATTCGAGGACAACACCACGTAATTTTTAATCTCGGTCAGATGACGAGGTTACAACTGAGCTGGCGCCCCACTGTATAAACTTCGATACAACGCCAACGTGAGGATTTTTGAGGCCCCGACAGATTTAACGTCCACCAGCACCTTTGAACACGACGGTCTTTGGTTTGATTCGAACTCGCAACCCTCCGGTTGCTAGTTCGACTTTACTCCTCCAACCGGGTAATGGGTAATTATAAGTTAACGTAGTAGTAGAGCAACACAACGGGCTATTGACGACGGTCCGGGATGCGTATTTAGAAACCCTGGCGCTTCCAGCACAAACGGAAATACGTCATATCCATAGATGCGCAGACGCGCCCGCGCAAGCAAACCCGCGTTCCGGCATACGACGCCACGCACTGACCGTTGACGAGAGTCATTTACTCATTTCACCGTGAACTGGTCTCGTGTACTTTTTATTTAATTCTAACTATTAGAATTTTTTCTTGGTGAAAAATACAATCTACTTAACAATTGTAACATGTCCATGCACACATGTTAAAGAAATTACCATTTTTTAGGGGTTTTGTGTTAACTTACACTGCCGTGTCAACATTATTCAGGCAGGTGATTTTGACATGCTTTCATGTAACTTTCATTCAATTCTTTGTAATAAACTCCAAGTTATACAAAAGAAAAAACACAATAAAAGAAAGTTATTAAAGCCAAAAAATTTTGGAAAAAAACAAAAAATAAAAGTTCTGGGTCTTATAAGTGTGTTTACCTTTGTCAATGCATTTGCAATGAGTACTTGTTTCATGTACTTTTTAATTAATTCTAACTTTATAAAATGTTTTCTGGGTGAAAAAGTGAAAGCATTTATGATTTCCAACCTGTCAATCCAAAGGGAATCAAGAAATTATCACTTTTTAGAGTTTTGTGTGATTCTAATATGCTCTGTTACCATTGTCAAGGCAGGTGATTTTGACATGTTTCCATGAAACTTTCATTTAATTATATTAATAATCTCTTTCCAAGACATAGAAAACAAAGAACATAATAAAACCAAGTTATTCATGCAAAAAATTGGGTAAAAAACAATAAATAAAAATTCTGGGTGTGAAAGTGTCTGTGCATCTTTGTCGAAGCATTTCACCGTGAACTTGTTTCATGCACTTTTTTAATAATTCAAAACATTAAATGTTTTTCTTGATCAAAAACACAAACTATTCGATAATTGCAAAGTATAAATATTGAAGGAATGAGGAAAGTAGTCGTTTTCAGAGGTTTTGTGTGTATTTTAAATTGGATGTGTTAACATTATGAAGTCACCTGCTTTTGACTTGTTACCTTAAAACTTTATACTAATTCTATGTAATAAATTATTTACAAAATATGTAGAAAAGAAAGAACATAATAAAATCAACTTATTGATGCAAAAATATATTGGAAAAAGCAATTAATAAAAATACTAGGTCTTAATGTGTGTGTTCAGCTTTGTCGATGCATTTCACCGTGAACTTGTTTCATGTACTTTTTACATAATTCCAACTTTCTAACAGTTTTTTTTGTGAAAAACAGAAAGTATTTATCATTTCCAACTTGTCCAAGCAAAAGAAATCAAGAAATTGGCACTTTTTGAATATTTTATGTGTCTTTCTAACATGGTGTGTTAACATAATGAAGACAGCTCATTTTGAGATGTTTACATGAACCTTTGTGTTAATTCTAATTAATAAACTATTTCCAAGGTATATAAAACAAAGTATACAATAAAAGAGACTTACTGATGCAAAAATATTATGGATAAAAACATTTATAAAAATTTGGGGTATGAATGTGTCTGTTCAACTTTGTCGAAGCAGTTCACTGTGTAGTTTTTTCATGCAACTTTTGGTTATTTCCTACAATTAAACTTATTTCTTGGTACATAATTCAAAGTAAACATAGATACAAATTTATAACTGCTAAAAAAAAACATGAATGAAGCTTTTTTTTTTTAATTGGCTCTGAAAGTACTTTGTTGATCCAGCTCACCATGAACATTTTGACACTCATCCTTTAGTGAAATTCAAGTGTTAATGTTTTTTCTTTGTAAAAAGGTGAAACTATTAATAAAAACAAACTTTTCCATCCCAAAAGTAAAAAGAAGTAAGCATTTTTAGAGAAGTTGTGTGTGAAAATGAGTATGCAGCTTTGTGAAAGGGTTTCACCGTGAACTTTTCCCACTCCTCTTTTAGTAAATTTGAATTACTAATGGTTTTTCTTGGTGAAAACGTGAAAGTAATAATTAATTCGAACTTCTTAATATCAAAATTAAAAAGAAGTAAGCATTTTTTAAAAAGATGTGTGAAAATGTGTGTGCAGCTTTTTCCAAGGATTTCACCGTGGACTTTTCATTCATCTTTTAGTAAATTAGAATTATTAATGTTTTTCTTGGTGAAAAAGTGAAAGCAATAAATAATACTAACTTTTTACTGCCAAAAGTAAAAAGAAATAAGTGATTTTAAACATTTTGGCTCTATAAGTACTTTGTCGACAGAACTCACCCTGAACTTCTTCACACTCATCTTTAAGTTAATTCCAACTGAAAATGTTGTTTTTTTTGTGTGTGAAAAAGAGAAACAAATAATTTATTCATACTTTTTAATGCCCAAGTAAACAAGAAGTAAGATTTATGAAAAAAGTTGTGTGTACTTGTGTAATCCAACTTCTATCTTCAAATTTCAGATACACGTGTTTGTTTATATGGAGTTATGTTACACACACAGTTGTTCACCAGAATGGCTTTATTTAATACATTTTTCATTTGCTAAAAGAAATGTAAACACAACAATTATTAATTTTTAGATAAAACGGCCATTACACATCTCTCAATATCAATACGAGCGAGGGTCGTGTTTACTGTTTAGGCTCGCTGTGTTTGCGTGCGCGGACGCGTCTGCGCATCTATGTAATGACGTATTTCCGTTTTGTGCTGCAAGCGCCAGGGTTTCTAAATACGCGTCCGGGATCAGTCCCTTAAGGTAAAGATCCGAGGACAACACCCCGTAATTTTGAACCACGGTCACTTTTCTATATTATAACTTTGACGAAGCAACACCTGAGCTGGCACCCCACTCTCCAAACTTCCACACCAACCCAACGTGAGGACTTTCAGCCACGACAGATTTAAGGTGCACCAGCCGCCTCTACATCATACGCTTACAAACATCCATGCCGGTTGGTCGGCTCTCATCCAACCGGGATACTGCGGCCCCCTGAAAGAGCAATAAAAAAAAAACGGAATCGAACCTGATTCACCTTCAGCACGCAGGTTGGTAGTTCAGTTGTCAAATCTATAGCCTTCGTCATCTGATAGTGGTTCAAAACTGCGTTTTGTCGTCCTCGATTCTTTCCTTTAGTGGATTGATCTCGGACCGTCGTCGATAGAACGTCGTTTTTCAAAATTGCGTGGTGTTGTCTTTCCCATCACATGTTGATCCCGTCGTCAACAGACTAAGTGTTGCTCCAATGCGACGTAAGTTTAGAAGAATACCAAAAAATTGCAGTAAGGTAGGTAATTTAATGAACGCCGTACTGGAGCAACACAATGGGCTATTGACAATTGTTTGGGATCAATCCCAAAGGGAACGATTCAACAACACTCAAGAAAAACAACACGTTATTTTGAACCACACTTTTGTTTTATGTAACTCTGTTGTAAAGGTTAATTATTAATACTAACAAATCCGTGCATAACATCTGCTCTAAAGTTTCTCATTTGCTTAGGGACACGGTAGACCAGTTGGAAGAGTAGAGAATCCGGGATGGATCCCGGACAGTCGCCATCAGCCCCTTGTGTTGTTCCAGTGCAATATTACTTAACTACCTACCTGAAAATATTTACTTTGTGCCATTTTACATAGTATTAGTTTTATTTATCTTTTTATATAGTATTGGTATTACTACTTGTGTTGCTGGTATTCTATCATTAGGGTACTCTATTTATACTATTACTGGTTAATATTATCATAATTGTTAGCATCATTAATGATATTATCATCATCAATGTCATTACTTTGAACATCATTACTGTTGCTATTATTATTGTTATCATCATTACTGTTATTCGTCTTACTATTAATTTTAGTGATCTTTTTATTTATTCATTTATTATTATTATTATTATTATTATTATTATTATATTATTATTATTATTATTATTATTGTTATTATTATTGTTATTATTATTATTGTTGTTATTATTGTTATTATTATTGTTGTTATTATTGTTATTATTATTGTTGTTATTATTTTTATTGTTGTTGTAGTTTTTGTTGTTGTTGTTGTTATTATTATTGGTTATTCTTATTATCCTCACTGATAGTATTATTGCTATAGTTTATTGTTGCTATAGTTAATACCATTACTGTTATTGTTACTACTAGTAGTAGTGTTATTTCTTTACTACTGTGCTCTCTTTTTTTTATTACTTTAATTCTATTATTTTTATTATTATACTTTTCGACAACTATTAGGCTTTCTCATCGTTAGTATAACTGTTGCTATTATATTAATACTTCTATTATTATTACTATTATTCTTGTTATTTTTAAGTGAACAAGGAAATACAAATTTTAATTACTTTTATAGTTTTATTTTGTACTCGAAAAAATATTGGTATCTTACAAAATATCACGTAAACAAGAGTAATTTATCTATGATTAATTTTTAAGAGAATAAAGGAGACATCCGACTAAAGAGTTACAAAATGCCTTTTGTGTGAGTGTGTGTGTTGTCCAAGTTAATAACAGTTCAACTTGAATAAACCTTTACGACATGATACGATCGACTCAGAAATTAACTACCCGACGTAATACGCAATTAGTGATCTTTTTTCAATACGCTTCTTTCTTCAATACGATACTTGAATGCTTTTGGGTTCTTTTTCTAAAGCGTCCTCTTCTGAAAAATAACCCGAAAGCATTCACTTCGGTCCAGAAACTCTATGATTAATAACTCGTGCAAGAATATTAATTCTCTCCACCGAAGCATCGATAGCCATCTAAGAGTCTGTCTCTATTTGAAGAGAGAGCACAAAAATAACAAAAAATCGCGTTTTTAGCCAGGAAAAGGGATGCAAGTAAATTATGTAGAGAAATAACCAAAGCGGAGAACCAAGCTACTAAAGAGTGGAAAGATACAATAAAATATGAATAAAGAAAGTGGGTATGGAAAGAGAGGATAGTTATGATGGTAATAGAGGTTAGTATCATCATTATTATTAAAAATACTGCTATTATTATATTATTATTATAATTATCATTAACTATTATTATAGTTTTCTATTATTATAGTATTTTGTTATTAATCATCATCAACTTTTACTATTATTATTATTATTGTCAGCATCATTACTGTTATTATTATTATTATTATCATCATTACAGTTGTTGTTATTAGTATTATTAGTATCGTTAATGTTATTATTATCATTAGTAGTAGTAGTAGTAGTAGTATTAATAGCATCATTAATGTTATTATTATCATTATTAGTAGTAGTAGTAGTAGTAGTATTAATAGCATCATTAATGTTATTATTATCATTAGTAGTAGTAGTAGTAATAGCATAATTAATGTTGTTATTATTATTATTATTATTATTATCATTATTATTACTGTTGTCATCGTTATCATTATTAATGTTGCTTTTGTTGCCGTCATTGTTATTATTATTGTTGCTGTTGTTTACTTTTACTATTCCCGTTATTGTTATTACTGTTTTATTATTACCAATCCTGCTATTGTCATTACTACTGTTCTTGTTATTGAGTGCTACTACTGTTATTGTCATTTCTTCTGGTGCTTCTTTATATTATTGCAACTGTTATTTTAATTACTACCGATACAGTTGTTGTTAGTAGTACTAGTACTGTTTTATTTATAATATATATCCTCTTTTATAAATTATTATTTTGTAATATATATCCTCTTTTATAAATTATTATTTTGTAATATATATCCTCTTTTTAATATTATTTTAGTACTACAATTATATTTTCTTCTAACAATCGTTATCACTACTGCCCCTATTATAATACTGTTCTTATTGTTAAGTGAATAAATGAATAAATATTTTAAGCATTTTATCGGTTTATTTATAAGAGCCAATAAAAATTTCTATCCTATAAAATCTCACATAAACAAAAGGAATTTATCCATCATTAATTTTTAGAGAATAAAGGAGACATTGGATAAAAGAGTTTACAAAATTCCTTTTGTGTGTTGTGTGTCCAAGCTAATAACAGTTCAACTTAAATAAACCTTTGCCGTAACGACATGATACGACCGAGTCAGAAATGAACTACCCAACGTAATACGTAATTAGTGAACTTCTTCTAATGCGCTCAAGAGCATCCTACTCTGAAAAGAACCCGAAAGCATTCACTTCGGTCCAGATACTCTATGATTATAATATAACTCGTGCAAGAATATTAATAAAAAAACAACATTCTCTCCACCGAAGCATCGATAGTCATCTAAGAGTCTGTCACCATTTAAAGAAAGAGCACAAAAAGAACAAAAAATCGCGTTTTTACGCCAGGAAAAGGGATGTAAGTAAATTATGTAGAGAAATAACCAAAGCGGAGAACCGATAACCGAGCTGCGAAAGAGTGGGAAAGATACAATAAAATATGAATAAAGAAAGTGGGTACGTGGAAGAGAGGAGTAAAAAAGGCAGCTAAAAGATGTTAGCATCCAAAAAGGAAGCCGGATCAGCGACTCAATCTATCAGGAACCAACTGTGCCGTAAAGTCGGCCGTGAAGAGAATCATCGGAGATCAACCTCAGTATGCCGCAATAAAAGGGAGCTTGCGGTTGATGCTTAAAACTCCCTTTACTCCAAGTAACTGTGCGCCAGAATTGGTGTTAGAGATTCGGCAGGATATCTGACTCAATCCAGGTTGACACGGTGGGGGGAAAAGTAACGCGAAGGGAAATCAATAAAAATAGCGCAACTATGTATTTTATCTCTGGAGTGAGAGTCTCTTAAATAAAATCTGACGGAAATTTATATTGCAGCTTGAAACTCCTGTGGGACCCAAAGCGTGGTCTTTGAAAAAGATTCGCCAGTATGACTGCCTTTTTGTTCGTGTGAACGGTTGTTTATTTGTTATTTTAAAGCTATGTCTAGAGCGTTTTTACAGCGGTAATTTCCTGGTATATTGCAACGATATCTCTAATACGTACATAAATTTACAAATTTATACTTCACCGATTTTACCTTGAAATTACATTATTTGCTGTGTTGGATGCTGCTCCACAATCCCTCTCTTTTATCCTTTCACATTTTTATTTGAAGTTGTGTTTTGTGTTTGGCGCAGTTTGGTGAAGTATTATAATTTAGTCAAGCATTATAATTTCTTCGATTGTTGGACTTGGAATATTTCAACGATATCACTAATATGTACATAAATTTACAGGTATATACTAATTCGATCTTATCCAGTAATCCCATTCTTTCCTGTGTTGGAATGAGCCACATCTGAATCCTGGTAACATAATTTCTACATGAACTAGAATGACTTATTGGACTTCGTCTATCCGTCATCCGTCTAGATCAGGTTAATTGATTAGTTGTATTGAGTTATATGACACAAGGTCCATATTTGGCTAAGCTGCATCAACGCAAGACAGACGTCCCGTAGTGGACAAACACACACAATGCAAGTTTTTGCTGGCACAGAAGAGAGAAATACACCAGAGGAATGGAACCTAACAGGAATCAAACATGCGCCGCCTACAACTCACCAGAGGGCGTTGGACTATGAAAAATAAGCAACATATTATACTGGTTTATACAAAACTTGTACTAAGATGAGAGCTACAGGAACTCGAGTTTTGTTCGGTTTATCTTTGGAATACTGTACCAGTTTGTACAGTATTGCACAGAAAGGAGGTCTATAATGGTTGTGCTATTTATCTCTTTGGGATGCTATACCGGTTTATTCAGGACAACGAGGGGAGGGCTACATGGACTCGAGTGGTGCATTTTCTATCTTTGTGAATACGAATATCGGCTTATGATGGATTGTACAGAAAGAACTGCACGGACTTCAGCTGTGAAGTTTTTATATTTGGTATACTACATCGGTTTATGGGCGATTGTACTCAGGGGAGGGCAACAGGGATCGAGTTGTGCTCATTTTATATTTGGTATACTACATCTGTTTATGGAAATTGAACAGAGGGGAGGGCTACAGGGACTCGAGTTGTGTTTTTATCTTAGGGTTACTATATCGGTGTTTGGAGGAATGTATAGAGGGGACTATAGGATTTCGAGTTGTATTCTTTTTATCTGTGGGATGCTACTTCGTTTATATAGAACTGTAAAGATGGGAGGGCTACAGGAGACTCGAGTTGTGTGCATCTTTGGAATACTATATCCGTTTGTGGATGATTGTAGATAGTGAGGTACTTCGGGGATTTAAGATGTGTTCTTAATGGTCATTACCAGACTGAACAGAGGGATGGACGACAGAAGCTGCGGCTATCTGTTTCAAAAATTTTCTATCGTATAAAGTATAAGGTTTTATCTCAGATTCTTTGTTTAATTTGTAAAGATGCATACTTTTAAATAAAAGTAACGCTTAATGTTATGCAAACTTTGGGTCTTTTTTCATTAACAAGTCAGTTTGTTCAGACCTTCACAACACCCCTCTCCACTATACATCTAGTTTTTCTTGTCCCAACAAAACGCGATACCTAGAAAGGATATATCGCATTTACGAGATAGATACTATTTCCTTGTTTCCCTCTTGGTGGTTGTCCTAGACAGTGCATCTCACCATAAATAAAACTGGCCAGATCTTCGTCTCGTCATCATAAACAAAATCGGCAGTATCTTGATGACGAGTTATTTCGTCATCAAAAGGATATATGTTGTCATTAGCAAAATTAGTCAGATCTTGATGGACGAGATATGTCGTCATTAGCGAAATTGGTCAGATCTTGGTGGACGAGATGTTTCGTCGTAAGCGAAATTCGTCAGATCTTGGTGGAAGAGATACCTCGACGAAACCACTTGGAGGGTTAAGACAACCGCCTGTTTCCAAGCAGCACGTAAATAATCTAAATAAAATCTGAATAACAAGCACGAAACAAAACTAAAAGCTGCCGCACGAGCGGAGGTTCCAAACAAGTTATTCAGAGGCCGCTGTCCTGCCTCTGCTAGAATATGCAACACAGATTGGGATGGGCGGTACCTACATCTTTTGATGGCCATGCCTTCTTGTACGGGCATCAACTTCTTAGTTAATAATAGAGCTCTCTTGGAATCTTGAACAGTAGATAAGTTTAGTATGCACCACTTGCTCTGTAATTGCTTCACCTCCAGCAGCAGTGGGCTTGGGTGGAAGAGAGATCAAGCCGACAAATTACATACGAGCGAATCAAATTTCTACGAAAGCAATTGACGTCTGACATATTCTTTTTCGAAAAGGAAAAGAAAAATCCAGTTTGTTGTATAAAATGTGGCCGAGCGGCTGATTAAGTTATTTGGTTCCCAAATACGTTGGGGCGATTCGGGGATGTTTGTGCTTCTTGGCCGGAGGTTGGAATTTCAATACCCGTTATTAAAATAACTGAGACTCCGCTAAATAAAATTCGAATGTTTGAATAAATTATTTCTATACGCTAGAAATCATTAGCATTGTCTAGCTAACCTTAAAGCATGGTGTAAAAGCTTCAAAGTAATAACCATAGAGCTAGTAAAAATAAGATAAATCTTGTCTGTTCATAGATACTTGTCTGTTGAGACCAAAATAAAGAAACTCGATTTTGTACATGTTATCTTTGAGTAGAGTTATTATCACTCGCTGTTTTAACCGTCAAAGTAGTTTGGACGAGATACTTCGTCCATCAGGATCTGACTAATTTTGGTAATACAAGATATCTCGTCATCAAGATATTCCAGATTTTTAAATGTGACGAGATCGAGGTCTGGTCACTTTTCTTCTAATGACCGGATATCTCGTAGATCGAAATCTGGTTAGTTTAGCTAATCTCTAGGTACCACGTAGAGACAACCACCAGGAGGATTAATTAAGCCCTTTCAAATCTCATGTGAGGACGAAGAAGCACAAGCATCATGCACTATAAACTAGCTGTCACTTTACCTTAGTTGCTGTAACTTTGGAAAGACGCAATTGTATCTTTCCAAAGGATCCTTTTCTGATTAAAGAATCGACAGAATCATTGCAAAGGTGTCTATTCTAAGGAAAGAAGCAATAGTATATTTCCAAAAAATCCTTTCTGATTAAAGATAATTAGGTAATTATTAGTTAACGTTGTACTAGAGCAACACAACGGGCAATTGACAACAGTCCGGGATCAATTCCTTAAGGGAAAGATCCGAGGACAACACCTAGTACTATTTTGAACCACAGTCAGATGACGAAGCAACACCTTAGCTGGTACCCCACTCTCCAAATTTCCACACCAACCCAACGTGAGGACTTTAGGCCACGATAGATTTAAGGTGCACCAGCCGCCTCTACACCATACGCTTTTGCAAACATCCATGCCCGGATCCGGATTCGAACCAAGAACCTTCCTATCTATAGGCTAACACCTTAACCACTATACCGGTTCTGATTAAAGAACCAACGGAATTATTCCAAAGGAGTCTATTCTAAGTAAAGAATCAATAGTATATTTCCAGAGAAAACCTTTTTTTGACTGAAGACTCAACGGAATCATTCCAAAGGAGTATGCCGAGGAAAGAAGGGATAAAATATTTCTAAAGGATTCTATCCTAATTAAGCGACCAATACGGAAATCAATCTCAATATTGGTCATAAATCTATGGATTCTTTCAATCAATAGAGTTATTTAGTCATTAAGGGTAGTGTTGTGGGGTAAAAACATTTATAAACTACTCAGAAATCTCATGACACTCGGAGGGTACAATTTACTGAAATTTCTTTTTGGATATCTTATATGGGATAATTAATAATTATATAAGATCTGCATTAAATATAGCTCGAAGGTATCTATCTGCCCATGGTCATTCCACTATAAATATTTGCTGTTTTATTGAGTACAATGAAATAAAAGCTGCTCAGGGATTTTATCGTGAAATCTTCCCCAACAGGCGAATGCCGAATTGACCCTTCCGTTCGCTTTGGCATCGCCGTATTTTAGATACATGTCAGACAACTTGAAATTCGTGTAATTCTCCATCAGGAGCAAAATCCACGTTGCTAATGACTAGGCTTAAAGAAAGATCGAGTTGCATACGCGCCCAATAGCACTCTCTAGAACCTAAGCGCAACAGTTATGAACATTCATTCTTTGAAAAAATGTTACTCTAGTGCACACTTACCACCCGTTAAAGTAGAGACCAGGAAATTTCGAATCATCCCATGCATAGGTAAGTGCGGTAGATACAGTGCATCTTTAAGAACATAGGTTCCTGTGATTTGAGAAAACGAAATATCCGATAACTTTTATTTTTCAATTATTTCTTTCAAGTTGTCCTGTCGTCGTCCATTAATCTTTATCCGACTGCGGACGTCTTAGACTTCGTCCCGTGAGATATCTGTAAAATTATTTGAAAAATACTTAAACAAAAATTTTTGAAATGCGATCATGTTTAGACTACGGTGCTTGGGGCCAATACCCTGTCGCACTCCTACGAACCAAATCTGCGAACCCTTAGTGCGATTCGATGGGAGGTTATCAGAATGATGTCTTCTGTCGTCGTCGTCCACTAACTTTTATGCGATTGGGACCTCACAACATTGTATTCCCGTGAGAAATCTTTAAAATTACTTGAACCTAACGTTTAAATAGATGGTTTTAAAACGCCGCCCATTTAAACTTTTGAACTAAAGGTTACCTTCTTTTGTTACGCCACTGGTCCCTGGTGTACAATGCTCTCAAGAATACCCTGCTAGTAACAGATTCTCAAGTAGTTCTCGAAACAAATGTGCGAACCTTTAGTGTGATTCCACAGAAGATTATCGGAAAGTTGTCTTCTGTCGACGAACAATAACTTTTAACAGATTGCGGACCTCACATCATTGTATCCCCGGTAGACATCTTTAAAATTACTTGAACCTAACGTTTAAATAGATGTTTCTGAAACGCCACCCATTTAAACGTTAGAACTAAAGGTCGTCTCCTTTTGTTACACCACTGGTCCCTGCTGTACAATGCTCCTAAGAATGCCCTGCTGGTAACAGATTCTCATGCATCTCTCGAACCAAATCCGCGAACCTTTAGTGCGATTCGACGGGAGGTTATCGAAAAGTTGTCTTCTGTCGTCGTCCATTAACTTTTAACCGATTGCGGACCTCACAACGTCGAAGCCTTCACCCCGTGAGACATCTGTAAAATTACTTTGACAGTATAACAGAAAATCAAAATGTGACGTCTCGCAGAACAACTTTTATGATTGATGACACTCAAAATTATCAAAGGTGTAACCGTATCGTTAATCTACTAACAGGATGTTAAAAAAGCGAAAGAAAGATTGCTATTACTTAACGGTTACGAATGAGAAAATAAATATCCGATAAAACCAATTACTGTATCTATCTTCGAATGAGAGTTTTTCGAAGGGTTTATTTCTACGCAAAGGAGTTTCTTTTTCCACGCAGTTTTTATCCTTTAAACTCAGTCAAAAGTTCTTCTAATTACCCTAGATTTGTTAGCATATCACTACGATAAAAACTAAGCGTATATATATCGTGGATCTGAGATATAGAAAAACTTTCGCTACGATGTTTAAATATAAACTCGATTTTTTTTATGGTTGGGTTTTATTATTATTTAATTTTTTACTCATACTATCAAACAGGTTACTCCAGTAACATTGCAGCGAAAAAGACCAAAAGTGCAGAACAAGCAACAGAGATTTACAAAAAAACAGTACAATTATATATTACAAACTACATCATACAAGCAAAAAACTAGGATTACATAGAGTAATACTGGCATATTAACTAAAAAAATCATGATTGAGGAAAACTACAAATAAAATTCTTTAACAACCTAATTCAATTTTTTTTTCGCGAAATACCATC
Source organism: Metellina segmentata (assembly GCA_947359465.1). Taxonomy (NCBI): domain Eukaryota; kingdom Metazoa; phylum Arthropoda; class Arachnida; order Araneae; family Tetragnathidae; genus Metellina; species Metellina segmentata. The sequence goes on along the minus strand of OX375872.1, from coordinate 151,862,014 downwards.
AAGAAATTACATTGAAAACCAATTAAAGAAATCTACTTTTTTGAACATTGGTTCTACGACAAAACTTCACGAAATCTGGTCGTGTGGATCTAGTTAAGTTGTGTTACCAATATTAACCAAACTGTTCAATAGGGATAACAGAACAAGGGGCCATGGGTATAAATTGAATAAGACACATTTTAATCGGGATTTAAGGAAAAACTACTACTTTAATAGGGTAATAGACAGTTGGAACGCGTTGCCTGAAAATATAGTTAATTCAAAGGGAGTGTACGAATTTAAGACACAATTGGATAGTCAGTGGGAATTGGGGAATTCATAAACAAAGGACCAGCCTTGTTGGGCTTGAGCCTGTAGCTGGTCGTCAATATTTGTATTTGTATTTGTATTTGTTCAGTATTGAAATGGGTGACAGTACGAAAAATTGACTCTTGTCTCACATAATTGGATAGTGGGATTCAGAACGTGGATTTAAACAGTTTTTGATTGGATCTTTTACTTTATAATGAAGAGGACTGGGAGTCTACTTATTGAGATATTTTCTCGCGCAGGTATTAATCTTTAATATGAACGATTTCTACCACAGTATGGCATAAATTAAACTTTCATCAATCAAAAGTTGGAAGTCAAAGGGGAAACTCACCCTCTTCCAGAAATAAAATTTTCAGACGCGTAATTTATTGTAATAAAATTTTCTGACGTGTAATTTATTGTAATAAAAATTTCTGACGTGTAATTTATTGTTTTAAATTGTGCATGAAACATGCAATCTCCGAGTCATAAAGGCACAGCTTGTCCCCTTTTGTAACTTGCGGCATAAAACCTTGTCCCCTCAAAATGGTACAGCTTGTCCCCTTTTGTTTCTTTTACCCCAATATCCAATCCAAGTCAATATAACTTCTTCTTTCTGGTCCACAAAGTTATTCGGTTGTATCGGTGTCTTGTGGTGCATGGAACATATGTTTCCGCACACAAATACATTTAGTTTTAGGTTCTTAAGGTTAAAGGTTCTTAAAATGCAGCGTATATAAGTATTTGATGCACTCATAACGCTGAAAAACATTTGAAGAACTCTCAGTCACATTGATTTGTTGGTCTTAGTGATTTCTAGTGATGTTAATCATCTGAGCATCACTAGATTACCGACCAAAGACCGTCCTGTACAAATGGGGCACGTTAAAACTGTCATGGACTCAAATGTCGTCACGTTGGTGTGGTGTAGAAATATGGAGAGGTGGGGTGCCAGCTCAGGTGTGACCTCGTCATGTGACCGTGGTTCAAAATTGCGTGGTGTTGTCCTAGGATCCTTTGCTTCGGCTTGTATACCGAACTGTCGCCAGTAGCACGTTCTGTTGCTCCAGTGCGATGTTAATGAAAATACCGACACGAAATTTTCTAGTAGTGTAGTACTGCTTTTACCCCACAACACACACATAATGGTTAAATAATTACATTGATTGGTTGAAAGAATTCTATTGGTTTTAACAGTGATTTTCAATTGATGTGCGTGGCACTAGTGTGCGCACATCAGTCTTGTACTCTTGCTGCAGCACAGTGGTGTGTCATAGATCGACACTAGTAAAAAAGTGGTACAGCTTTGATGTAAAGACTTTTGTGGCATCGCTTTTGATTGCATTTTTTGGAGTGCTTTTTATGACGCCAAAAAAGAATTGCATAGAATAGTTTGACATTTAACGAAAATAATTAAAAAATTAACGAAAATACTATTAAAAACAAAAAAAATTATCACAACCGATTATTCTTACCCCTACTGGGATAGTGTTTACTCTTTTGAAAAAATCTTTATTTTTTCTAAGGATTGTTATAGAAGTTTTTCCAAGTTAAATAATTTATTAATTTTAAGTCTAATGGAACTAGTCTATATAAAATGAACATTCTAAAATATTGCATTAATTCAATTCAACTAAAATTATTTATATATGATAAAATAAAAAAATAATGATTTACAAAAGTTTAACAATCGCGAGGTTGCTAGGTATTATATACATGTTACCATAAATGTGTGAAATTAAGCATTATGAGTATTTCCTACGAAATTCGATAGAATGTCGTAAATGGAACGTCAAAGTGAAACGCGTAATATGTCACATTTCCTAAACATTAATTGCGATGCCAAAAAGCAAACTGGCAAAGTATGCTATCATTACTCTCGTGTCATACTTTGCCTAAATATTACTTAGCTTTCTGTATAATGCCTATGTATGAAATGCAATGCCTGTAGGGAAAAGTATATAGCACATTAAAATGACACAGACATTTCACGCATTGCCTACACGCATTCCATAGATTTCCTAGAAATTACATACAATGTTTGCTTTTTACACATCGCCGGTTACAGCTATACCGAATCTAAGCATAAATTTTCAACATAATTCGGATTTCCCTTTTCTCCCAAGGGCAGATTAAAACCAATGCCGGTGAAGAGTCGCTAATAAACCCACGCTATAAAACGAGATTAGCCACAAATGTGTCTCCCAGTCTTGTAGCTAACTTTTTTAAAAGTATTGGGTCATAACCCCGTGGTATCAATCAAGATGGCTCAAAAATTGAAGCAGAAGAGTTGATTAAAGCTCTTCATTTGCCTAATTGCCACTTCTTCGGCAATTGTCTGGAAAGGGAAATACTTTTTACGCTGCACTTAGCGCGGGTTAGTCTGGGGTGTAACTTCCGAACGTCACCGATGTGCAAATATTTTCTTATTCTCTCTCTTCCTGCCATCGATTGTGCAAATGGATTAAGGGAAGGAGATCCCGGTGGCAAACAAGGGGTGTTATGGCAGTGGGGTTGCATAAAAAGAGAAGGAAAGGCCATTGGTATAGTCTAACGACTAATTCACTGGGTGCTATGTTGTTGGAGAACATTAAAATTGTTTGATCTTCAATGCTTTTTTTCCCCGTCAATATTAATCTTGCTGGAACTTGGTTTAATATTCTCCGTTGTGACATTTACTTTCGGCAGATTGTGCAGCTAGTGCAACGTCCATTATTTTCCGAGTAGGCTCCGCGAGAATTCGCTTGATTGAGCTTTTACTTTTTTTTGCAGTTTTCGAACTGTTTGAAAATGCATGTTTCTTGAGGATTGTTGTGAGGTTTTTTTTGCTATTTTGATTGGAAGAGCCTTGACTTGTTTTCGCTTTTCAAACTGTTTGAAGATGTCTGGTACATGGGAGCTTTTGGGGGACTATTGAGCGGATTTCGAGCGAGTTTGATCGGATGGACTTTGACTTGTTTTCGCTCTTCAAACTGTTTGAAGATTGGGGTTGGTTTTGGAGGAGTATTGTGCAGATTTATTATGACTTTATTCGGATGAGCTTTGACTTGTTTTCGCTATTCAAATTGCTTGAAGATGTGTGGTTCTTGAGGGTTTTGGAGGGGAGTTTGTGTGGATTTCTTGCGATTTTGATCGGATGAGCTTTGTTTTGTTTTCGGTATTCAGACTGTTTGAAGATGCGTAGCTCTTGGGAATTTTTTGTGGAATATTGTAAGAGAAATAAATTGCTTGTGATTTAGATAGGATAAACGTTTTTTGCTGTTTAAACTGTGGAAATGTTGAGCTGTTGAGAAACTTGTGTGGAATATTGTGTGATTCTTTGCAATTTAGATGACTTACTTTATTCGCTACTCAAATTGTTTCAAAAGCTTTTTATTGGAATTCTTTGAGACCCTCGTCGGATAATCTCTTATTATTTTTGCTATTCAAGTTGCTTAAAATGTTTTTTGTGGAATTCTTTAAGTCGCTCATCGGATAAACTTTTACTTTTGCTATTCAAACAGTTTGAAATATTTAGGGAATTTCTTTCCTGTTCGATCGAGTAAACTTCTACATTTTTTACTATACTAATTGTTTAAAAATGTGCAGATCCTGGGGGGTTTTGCGTTATATTTTGCAAATTGCTTGCAACTTGGATCGGATAACAAAATTTTGCTATTCGAACTGTGTGAAAATGTGCATCACTTGAAAAGTTTTTGAATATTGAATAATTCTTTACGACGTGGATCGGATTAACCTCTACTTATTTTTAACATTCAAACTGTTTGAAACTGTACAGCTCTTGGGAATTTTTTGTAGAATATTGAGCAATTCTTTGCGACTGTGATCGGATAACCTTTTATATTTTATTTGCTATTCAAACTGTTTGAAAATATGCAGCATTTGAGAAATCTTTGTGAAATATTGAGAGATTCTTTGTGACTTTAATGAGGTGGTCATGGTAATAAATTAACGTCGCTCTAGAGCGGTAGTGTATTTGCTATGATAAAGGTCCGATATCAATCCTCATGTGAAATATCCGAAGACGACACCACATAATTTTGAACCAAGGTTAGATGACGACCTGAGCTGGCACCCCACTGTTACTTTTACAAGTGCGATACTAAGTCCTATCATAGATCGTCGTGCACATGGGGACTGGTGCACGACGATCTATGATAGGACTTAGTATAGCACTTGTAAAAGTAACAGTGGGGTGCCAGCTCAGATCGTCATCTGAAAGTAGCACAAAATTATGTGGTGCTGTCATCCTTTAGAAAGATTCCAGAACTTATTTCGGGGCACTCGTAGTTCAGTGGGTATGCACAATGCGCTAGAAACCTGCCAGTTGTAGGCGGCGCAGATTCGATTCCTCCCTGAGTGTATTTCTCACTTCTGTGACAGTAAAGCTTTCATTGGGTGTATGTCTATTACTTGATATTGTATGTCTCGGGTATGGCGCAACATTTACAAATATGGTCCTTGTATAATATAAAAGGCCGACCAACCGGTCTAGTGGTTAAGGTGTTGGCCTCTGGATCGGAAGGTTCCTGGTTCGAATCCGGGGTCAGGGCATGGATGTAATTGTGCTGTCCTTAGTTAGGGGTAGTGATGGTCGCCCATTGGGTGCCCCTTCACAAATGACCATCGCTTCCCGGCCTTGCAGTGGCCTATGATTAGCAATCGAGTGCCCGCCGTAATTTAAAAAATAATATAAATGTACAACCAATCAGCCATCGCTCATTTTCGTAAAAGAAAATCCTTTGGAAAGATTCCATTGCTCATTTCCTTAGGATAAAATCCTTTGGAAAGATTCCATTGCTCATAACGTTAGAATATAATTATTTCGAAAGATTCCATTGGTCATTGCCTTCGAATATAATTTTTTCGAAAGATTCTATTTCTCATTTCCTTCGAATAGAATGCTTTGGAAAGATTTCATTGCTCATTTCCATTGAATAGAATGCTTTGGAAAGGTTCCATTGCTCCTTTTTTTACAATATTATGCTTTTAAAAGATCAGATTGCTCAATTCCTTCTAATAGAATGCTTTGGAAAGATTTCATTGCTCATTTCCATAGAATAGAATGCTTTGGAAAGATTTCATTGCTCATTGAATAGAATGCTTTGGAAAGATTTCATTGCTCATTGAATAGAATGCTTTGGAAATATTTCATTGCTCATTTCCTTTGAATAGAATGCTTTGGAAAGATTCCATTGCTCCTTTCCTTATAAAAGAATCCTTTGGAAAGATCCCATTGCTTATTTCCTAAGAATAGAATCCTTTAGAAAGATTTCATTGCTCACTTCGTTAGAATAGAATTCGTTGGAAAGATTCAATTGCTCCTTTCCTTAGAATAGAATGCTTTGGAAATATACCAATTCTCTTTACCTTTGAAAAGATTTCCTTGCTCATTTTCTAAGAATAGAATCCCTTGAAATTTTTCCATCGGTCCAGGAGGTCAAACCTGGTTAGAAGTCATGCACTTTATACTACTCTTTGGAAGGTAGAATTATACATGTAAACCCTCAAGAGGTTAAATTGTCATTAAAATTTCCAGTGCTACTAAGAACTTTCATTGTGTGTTCTCCCATTACTTGAGAGGCGTTGTCCTTGGATCTTTCCTTTAAGGATTGATCCCGGCCAATACCCCGTTGCTACAGTGAGGCAGTAATTACTACCTACCTATTATAAAAGTTTTAGGCTGCTTCGTTCCTACTAAAAACTTATATATAAAGTAATAGCTCCCACACATATCAAGTTGTGTGGAAGCTATTAAACAATACTTTAAGATAAAACAAGTCAAAAAATTTAGATAAAGTAGCAGTGTGACAGGTTCTCTGTTCATTAATTTAATAGTCATATTTTCATATTCATATTTTTATATAATAGGTCAATATTTTAATTCACCCATAATACTTGGTATACATACAAATCAAATTAACTGCTCTGTAAATCGTATTCGGTAAGCATAACGCTCAATTATAAAGCTAAAAAATGTGCACCAAGAGTTTTGCTAAAAAAACATACCTTACCTTAAACAATATTTAAAACAAAGATTTCAAATTCTGGACGCATAATGAATTTCTCATTTGTACTTAGATATATAAAGCAGATTGTAAGAAATTAAATTTTAAAGAAATCGAGGAAAATCTGATGCAGTGTTAAAATCCGAAGAATGTCAAAAGTGGGAGAAAACAGGGTTTGTTGTAGACTTATTATACCAGGCCTCGAAATATATTTTTTAATACAGGTGCACCTTGAGCACCTAAGGTTTTAAATTAGGTGCACAGGTGCGCCTAGCGGGAAAAAATTAGGTGCACAATTTTATTTTCATGTGCACAGTGCACCTGTGCACCCGGGTATTTCGAGCCCTGTATTATACTATTTATCTACTTTGTCTTATGTTCTTGTAGTCGTAACTCCGTAAAAAAATGGTCGTATTGAAAACTTTTATCATCTACGGAATTTTGAATCATTTAATTTCTTCAGCTAAATTTAAAATCTATTATTCGATCAATATTGATGATTTTGAAAATCTATTGTTCCCTTAACCTTCTTGGTGGTTGTCATGAAGAGGCGTCTCGTCTTTAGCAAAGCTGACCAGATCTTGATGGATTAGATATCTCGATATCTCGTGATCTGACGAAAACTGATCAGATCTTGATGGACGAGGTATTCGTTAATAGAAGGAACCTCTCCAGACCTTGATCTCGTCATCATCAAAAAATCGGCCAATATCTTTTGTGACGAGATATCTCCTCATTTGCGAAATTGGTCACATCTTGATGGACGAGATATCTCGTCATTAGAAAGAGATTAACAGACCTTGATCTCGCCATAACATAAAAAAATCGTCAATTTCTTGGTGACGAGATATCTTGCCATGCTTAAAGTCAGTCAGATCTTGATGGACGAGATATCTCGTCGAAACCACTTGGAAGGTTAACTAAAATAAAAGAAGTGAAAATATTTCTCCTCTCAAACCATGCAAAATACTACCCACTCTGCTATTCATGAAGGAATTACGAGATGAGAAATAAGTCTATGAAATAAGGTCAACGAAGGTCATACCTGCTTTGCATATCTCTACATCATAGAATAAAAAAGAATAAACTTATATAATAATTACCTTGCGTAGACGAGCTACCAAATGTAATCTGGTAGTTAAGTTGCCATGCAATTATCCCATCACGTCTAATATATCCTCACATCCATCAAGCTTAGAATCTAATTTCTTCATTTTAATTACTTTACATTATTCGTGACAATCCATTGCTTCTATACTGCGATCAAATCACGTGTTTTGGTGGACTTCTTTCTTTCAATTTAAGCTGAACCCTCAGTCTCATTTTGAACCTTTTTTTAAGTAAATATATTAAGTTTCACGGGGGAAAATTCATGGGATTCATGGGATATACCAAAAAGTAAATTTATTAAAATTGTATTATTCTTTATTTAAAAGTAGCGTTGATTTTGATCTTTTTTTCAATCCGAACTTGAATGCTCACGATTCTTTATCCTCCCAAGATGTTTGGACGAAATATCTCGTCCATCAAAATCGGAGCAATTTTGATAGCGACGCCTTATACAATACCCTACAATAATGGACCGGACACCAAGATGTGATGGTATAAGGGAAATAATACATGCTTTAAGAGGGGATGGTCCCCCACGTGCTGTAATTACACTAGCAACCCTTCTGGGCATACTTTCAACGAGGTTTTGATTCACAGCTATGGGTATTTGTGTCCATTCCTTTTGCAAGAATGTCGCCAGCTCAGCTGTAGATTTCGGACGTGGTTTCCTGGTCCGTAAGCGTAGCTCTAACTCGTCCCACAAATGTTCTACGGGGTTGAGTTCTGGACTCTGAGTAGGCCAGGGAAGACGTTTTACATTCCTGTCTTGATAGCACTGCTTGACAGAGGCTGCAACATGACATGGAGCGATTTGTTGTCCTAGAAGTAACACTCGTCCATTCCATAAAATTGCCAGAGTTTAGGAAGAACCTGTTTGCCCAAAATGCTCATGTATGCGTCTGCGTTCAATTGACCAGGAAAAACATGTAAAGGTCCCAGGCCATACCATGAAAAACACCCCTAAACAAGTAGCAGGATTGTATGCAAATCCGCTGGCATCCGGTCCATTATTGTACGGTAGTGTATATTGACATCAAGATATCACCGATTGTTTGGAGATGTCGAACGAGATCAAGATCTCGTCCTTTTTCTTCTAATGGCGAGATGTCTCGTCCATCAAGATCTGTTAATGGTTTTTCTAATGAAGAGATACCTCGTCAAGACGACCACCAGGAGGGTTAAATGAAAACGGTTTAATCCACCAATGGTTTTGACCAAGACATCTCATCCATCAAGATCCGACCAATTTTTTTAATGCGAGATATCTCGTTATCAATGTATTGCCGATTTTCTTATGATGATGGGATTAAGGTCTGTTCAGCTTTCTTCTAATGACGAGTTATCTCGTCCATTAAGGTCTGTTCAGTTTTGCTAATGGCGTGTTACCTCGTTGAGGCAACCCCCTGGAGGGTTAAGTATTTGTGTCCCTCTATTAAGTGAACCAGAGTGATCTTTCCTCCCTTTCATTTTTACCTTCGTCTACCCTTTTGCTTTTTCTTTCTCAATGATTCGTGGGTCGCGGTAGCCCGGTTAATAGAGTATCGGATTAGCAACCGGGAGTCTGCAAGTTCGAATCAATCCAGAGACCATCGTGTACAAAGGAAGCTGATGCACGTCGAATTTGTCGTGGCTCAAACGATGTCACGTTGGTGTGTGTGGAGCGTCTCCAATAGCCCGTTGTGTTGCTCCAGTCCGACGTTAATTAAAATACCTACCACCTCTTTCATTATGTTGTCTGCCTTGTGTTTGGCGCAGCTTGGCCTAATATGGCCCTTGCGTCATAAATCCCCAAAACAATCAACCCAACCGTTAAGTGCATTTTTTGGCGTGCGTCTTCAGTTTGGAAAACTATCTATACTCTACAGGGTGGTCCCGAATTCATGGTACAAACTTTAATGGTAGGTACAGGACATTGTAACAATGATTTATTGTATAGGAATGTATAGTCGCAAGTGACGCGGTGAGGCGAAAACAGGGGAAATAACGGCCGAAAGGAAAAACAAAGATTTTATTGAAAGCGTTGTTGACAAGTGTCATGTTTACAGTAATTGTTCAAAATTGCGTCCACCAGTATCGATACATGCTTGACAGCGTCGGTGGAGCGATTGGCGTACAAGTTCAAAGATGCCTGGTATTTCACGCACACCTGCAGCAGCTACAGATAAGCGAGCGACGAGATCCTCATCTGAGTCAACTGGAGTCTCATAAACAAGATGCTTTAGATGTCCCCATAAAAAGTAATCGAGGCTCGATAAATCGGGAGATCGGGGTGGCCAAGGGACTGGTCCACCACGCCCAATCCATCGAGTACCAAACGTGGCATTCAGGTAATTCCGTACATCAATGCTTACTACCCACGCGGCTCACTGGCGGAAGCTATCTTATTTTTCTGAAAGAAGTGTTACCACAACTGCTGCATGATGTTCCGATCGCCATTCGTAACCGCATGTGGTTTCAGCACGATGGGGCGCCAGCACACTTCAGCATTGATGTACGGAATTACCTGAATGCCACGTTTGGTACTCGATGGATTGGGCGTGGTGGACCAGTCCCTTGGCCACCCCGATCTCCCGATTTATCGAGCCTCGATTACTTTTTATGGGGACATCTAAAGCATCTTGTTTATGAGACTCCAGTTGACTCAGATGAGGATCTCGTCGCTCGCTTATCTGTAGCTGCTGCAGGTGTGCGTGAAATACCAGGCATCTTTGAACGTGTACGCCAATCGCTCCACCGACGCTGTCAAGCATGTATCGATACTGGTGGACGCAATTTTGAACAATTACTGTAAACATGACACCTGTCAACAACGCTTTCAATAAAATCTTTGTTTTTCCTTTCGGCCGTTATTTCCCCTGTTTTCGCCTCACCGCGTCACTTGCGACTATATATTCCTATACAATAAATCATTGTTACAATGTCCTGTACCTACCATTAAAGTTTGTACCATGAATTCGGGACCACCCTGTATAGGTTTATCATATGATATACTCTGCTAAAATAGATGAACTGTCGCATTTCTATTGTTCACAAAGGTTTACTTTACATTTTATGACGTGCTTATATTACATAACTTTATAAACCTTATAAGGAAGATCACACGCATAATTCCACCTCACAACTTGCAATCTTCCCTGCAGGACTTTTAACCAGTGTTCTAACCTTCTTGACCTACAGAATCTTTCGAGAGCAAGCAGAAAGTTAAATGAATAAAAGACGCGATAAATAACATTTAAATACATTCCTTAAAACGGATATGTGATTTATTAGTAAAAGTCTTTATTCCAATAAAACGCCAATGGAATTAAGCGATTTATTATAAAAATCACTTGTGTGTTCAAATCTTCGAACAATGGGATATCCTTTCCAGAAATCTCCTGAAAACCACTTGAAATATATATCTGTAACTTGGAGGCATGAGTTACTGTCACAATAATAAAATTCTTCAGAGAGCGGTTTAAAGCTTTTTACTACCTACTCAATTATTCGTTTAGTTTAAAGAGATCGAATCTTTATGTATTGAGACTGGACAGTGTTGTATACTATTGGAAAGAGAGAGAAAAGATAGACCAGAAACGGTAAAAAATCTGTTTTCAAATAAATTAGACGTAGTCATGAATTTCAGGTACAGGTATCGATCTTTCAGACCTCGAAACAAATTCCATCTTTTCCAATCTCAAAGGCCCTGAAATCTCATTACAAGAGTCTATGAATCACGATCACTTATTCAATTTAGCACGTAATTAGTTTAAAACACATTTCAATTTGACAAACAGCACCATCACATAAGCCACTATCAAACGATAAATATGTCGTATTTAACACTCGACGTCCAACTAAAAGACCCGTAATAAACGTCTTGCTTTAGCTTTTAAGATATCACCCCAAAATATGTAGGTACATCAAATTTCGACAAACCAACTCCGAAACTCGAAACAAGTTCAATCTTTTCAATCTCAAAGTCCCTGAAATCTCAGTAAGAGAGTCCATGAATCACGACCATTTATTCAATTTAGTACGTAATTAGACTGCAGCACATTTCAATTTGGCCAACAGCACCATCCCCGAAACCTTTTTTATCGCTAAATATGTCCCGTTTACACTCGATGTCCAGCTAAACGACCGTAATAAAAATCTTGCTCTAGCTTTTAAGTTATCACCCCAAAATACGTACCTTATATTTCGTACAACCCATTTTAGAACTCGAAACAAATACCATCTTTTCCAATCTCAAAGGCCCTCAGTACAAGAGTCCATGAATCACGACCACTTATTCAATTTAGTACGTAGTAGTCTGTAGCGCATTCCAATTTGTCAAACTACACCATCCCAGAAGCCACTTTCTAGCGCTAAATGGGTCGCATTTACACCCGAGGTCCCGCTAAAAGATAATAATAAACAGCTAATAGTCGGCCATCACTACTGACATCAGTGACCCTCAATCATTAATAATCCTAGCTGAATCTCCTACCAGGGATACGCTGTAAGGTCGACAAGTATGTCCAATACTCGATTTGACGAAGAAGATTTATCATTCGCCGGCAAGGAGGGTGATAAATTTGATGTTTGTACTCAGATGGGAGGGGGGAAGTGGAATCTTTTTTTCCTTTCAGCCTCCCGCCCTGGAGTAGATTAGACTTGTTTTGCTTCATTTGATTTCCTCACTTTCAAATGGCCGGTGAAATGAAAAACCGGCGTTATTGAATATCCACGCGATTGTACTTTTCGTTTTGCGGTACGTTATTTTGGGGGCGCTTGAATACATATTCGTACCTTGAAAGGAACAGTCGATGTAATTATTTTTGTTAGCGATTTTGTGTAATAAATATTGAATGTATGTTATAAATAAAAGTAATTAAAATATTATAAACATATTTTTATTCAATTCAACAGGCTTCATTGGTAGTTATTGATATTTACCGATAAATGCAAATATTATGCGTCATTAATCACATTGGCCAAAAGACGCTATTATTAGATAATTATTATCGATACTAACTGAATATATTGCAAGAACTGTAACATATATACACTAGAAATCACTAAAATCGACCAGAATATCGATCTTTTTTATTGCTTCAAAATATTTCTAAATTTTTAAACAATACCAAGATTTTGTAAAAATTTGGAATTTTTTCTAGTTACAAAAGTTTTTTGTAATTTTTTTTTGGGAGGGGGAGGGAGGAAATGTGTAAAAAAAATGTTTCCAAAACTGAAATTCCGAAGAACTGTCTTTTCGATATGATGCAATACGTATAAATGTTGATATATCACCGTAAGTTCAAACAGTGATATCTCAACAATGAAATTGCTCGATTATAGTTATTTTTGTATCATTATAATCTATGTAATACAGTGGCTGTTTTAACTCTCAAGCAATGAGAAATGAAATTTTGATTGATTTTTAATTGTTAAATTCCTGAAAAAAATCTGAATATTTAATATGCTTCCTTGATGAAAAAATTAGAAAAGAAAACCTATTTCCTCTAGCTCCTTGATTGAGAGTCATAACATTAAAAATATTAGAAATGATTTCCAACAGGAATTGTCTTTCTGAATAAATTATAATTAGAGATATCACCGTTCAAAGAACATATCAATTAGTTAATTATATCTAAATTAGGTAATTAATGATTAGCAGCAAAATCTTACTTTTTCACACTGTAATGATTTGAAACATAAACTAACCTATAGTAACAAACTGGATTTTTGAAATCAAAATTTTCAAAAATAATTTCGAGTGTATAAATACACGTTAATATATGCATAGGAGTTTTTCGTTTGAGGAGATTTATAGTGAAATGTGTGTGTGAAGTATTGAAATATTATGATATTTCTTTGGTAACAGTTTAGTGTAATTAAAAAGTAAATTTAGAAACATGGTATTTTTTTCTTTGAACTTAAATTTTATAAAACCACATTTAGTTAATTTCTTAATTAGGTTCTTTCGTTTCTGTGTCTTTCTGACAAATGTTTTAGGTGTTCCACATTAGATACCTTTTCTTCAAGTCGATGATTTTTTTAAATTTCATTTTCACTATAACTCAAATATTTTTTGTCTTAATCAAGTAAGTGTGTTTGATTCATTCAAAAAAACATTCCCCTATATTGGACAATCTTTTAAAATCAGTGTTCCGAAAAATATGCCTTTACCTTACCCAGTAAAATTAATTTTTTTTGTATAAAAAAAATAATGAATTTTTTTTTTTTACGAAAATTAAATTTTAACGGTTAGGACAAGAAAAAAAAATCCTATGAAGGGCTATAAATATCCTATAGAGGGCTTTATGACTGATATGAGCCGCGGTAGCTCAGTGAGTAGAGCGTCGGGCTCGCATCAGAAGGGTTGTGGATTCTGTCCTCGGCAGAGCCTGCAATTCTGATGATTGCGAGATCGGCGCTTCGACCTGGCTAAAGACCGTCGTGTTCACTAATGGTGACTGGGGCACGTTAAATAGGTCGTGGTCACAAAGTCCCCCCATGTTCCCATACCAAATCAATGCCTCTGGGGGTACTTGATCAGGTGATTGGGATCTAAATTACGATATGTGTGAGTGAATGGATGTAAGAAAGGGACCTTCCTGTAAAACGGATGTGTCATGTATGTCGAACAAAGTCGGACTTCCTTCCAATGTGGCTCAATAACATGGAAGTTACTTCGGAAGATATATATATATATATATATATATATATATATATATATATATATATAATATAAAACCTCATAATTTTTCTTTATCGTCTTGATAGAATATAATTTTTTTAACTTTCATATACGAACTCTGTATATAAAACTAGTTACATTTAGAAACAAAGTCTGTCTCTATTCCATCATATGACTTACAGAGGCGTTGCTAAGGCAGGGGGTAGACAGTCGGGCCCCGAGCGCCAATGAGCAAAGGGGCCGGATTTCGGAAATATTTACATAAAAGTTTTGTAATTTTTCTTGCAAAAAAGTTTTGTTAATTGTTAGCATAATTTCGGCTTTGTCACAGTAGTATTCTATAGTGCTATGTGTGTGAAGTTAATACACTTGTGCACTCCACCTTGAGAACACGTTTAAAGAAAATCAGTTCTTCCTTTATTTAAACCCAGCAATCATATAACAGTTTTGACGAGAGACAAAGCTATACAAAAAAAAATTTAATAACTTCTGACTAACATAATAAAACCTTGACGATGTATCTCATCATTAGCAAAACTGAGCAGGTCTTGATGGACGAGTCATCGCGTCATTAGAAAAACTGACAAGATCTCGGTGGCCGAGATACCGCGTCATTTGAATAAAACTAATCATATCTTAATCTACGAGACATCGCATCTATTGATGGAAACTAATCAGATCTTTATGAACGAGATATCGCGTCATTTGCAAAACTGACCAGATCCTGATGGACGAGACATCACGTCATTTCAAGAAAACTTATGAAAACTTAATCTTGTCATCATCAAAAAATTGGTAATATCTTGATAATGAGATATTCTTTAGCAGAGAAATTGGTTAGATCTTGTTGGATGAGAAATATCGTCGAAATCATTTGGAAAGTTAACAAACTCGGCCCTCGGACACATAGTCAATAAGAAAATGCTTCTAAAAATTAATAGAAGGAACAGTAGTGTATTAACATATATGGTACTAATAAGTATATTTTAAATAAATAATCTACTTTTTTGTCATTTTAAATGCATAAGTTTTGTTTTTTACAAAGGTCAACCTCATGTGTCCACATCCCAAAAAGCCTAGCTTTGCTTCTGAGGATTTATATCGATCACTTATTCAAAGCTGTTCATGAAACAGCAAAAGAAAATCCTTATAATTGGACAAAACAAAAATTGGTACAAATGAACGACGTTTT